>ML792222.1:566199-579061 GCA_009831015.1 Picea engelmannii | reverse complement strand
ATATATATATATATATATATATAAAATGATCAAAACTATATATATTTTTATCCATCAAATGCCACATAGTTACAAATATTTGTAAGTTGTGAACATTATCCATTTACTATAATACCACATTGAAACTTAAACTAATTATTATTTATAATTAATACTAACAAAAAATCGAGACTATGTAGTAATGCCACTCTACCCAATGGTTTGAAATTATATCGAGTCAAGGAAATAACTTAAATTGTCTCTAATCATATCATCAATTGGAAGGGAAATATTTACCATACATATTATTTACTAACCAAGATTAAATTTGGAGGTGCACTATCTACCAACAATGCAATAGTTAAATTGTTAATTTAATAAATGGCTATCACTTCTAGATACGACAAGTATGCACTTTCCATGAATCTCAACCTTCAATTTATTTCATCATGTCTATACCATGAAATCGCCCAACATTTTCATTTGATTCTCATTGAAGTAAATACACAATGCTCTAGCGGTCTCTATATTTTTAGTGGGCCACTATGCCAACTTCAATTTGATTAGATTAATTCACTAACTATACATGAAAATATAATACAATATGAAAGATTCACTACAACAATTTTACCATTATGATTGCAATTATCCATACATATTCCAAATATTATTATTTTTATCATATATATGTGTAATTTAACTTGGATATATTCACAATAATCAATTTCACAACTACATTAAAAATTAAAACCAGAGACCATGCCATATATATGTGTGAGTGTTTTATCATAGAGAGTCGAATCAACACAAAAATGTATCCTACAAGATTAAATAATTATTAGTCATGATAACAACAAATTTTGCATTGTGTAGTTTTAACCATTGGTTCATATAGTTGTAGATAAAAAAATATGGGTTATGGAAATCACATTTTTAAAATTATTGCATTGGTAAATAACAACAAAATGAAATTGGATAGTATTTTCAATTTCATATATTTATTTTTCATGTAACAATAAGTGGTGAAACCACATGGAAATTAACATAAATATATATACTACTCTGGTTAGGTTTTTTAAACTTCAAATAACTACTCCAATATCTTAAATAATATATAAACATTTCATAATAAGAACAATAATAATTATACAAATAAATAATACAAGAGTTACTATCATTACTCAACATTTGATGGGAAATTTGAAATGCAAGATCAATCTCCTTTTCAATGAGTTTGTATGGAAAATTTCCCCTCTAAAAATATAGTTAAAGAATGAAGTCACTAGGTTTGACAAGAATCCCCCTTCACACAAACTTTAATAGATCAAACTCTCAATAAATATAGATGAAAACTTTTTAAACATTAATGTACAAAAAGTGTTTTTCTCTTATCCCAAACTCTTCTTTATAAGTTATGCCATTAGTCCTACTCATGTAAAATTGTATTTTACTAAATTAAGATTTACTTAATATTCACCCATCCATGTGTCACTTATATGCACAAGTGCACGTGTAATTACCTATTTAAAATTATAAAATTATGAATTATCCTTACTCAACTCCCACATTTCCTATTTTCACTCCTAAATGATCCCTTGATCTTCTCATCACTTCCTATTTTAGTAGTAGTTACACATGAAGTTACTAGTTTAGTTATTTATTGATTCACTTTAACTTCCCTCAACCCACATTTATTCCCCCCCCCACACTTCTATTTGAATTTTATTTAGTGTTCCTCTTTCCTCTATTTGATTTAAGGGTGCACTAGTAATTAGTTTTTGTTAATTGATAGTTAAACTATTTTCTTTCATGAACATTCTCCTAACATGTAATTATTTTCTTATTAACTAAAATTTAACTGGATATTCTCTCTTGATATGAAATACTAATTTATTTATATGATTATTTATGCTACATTTGTTTAATTAACCTTTCTTTTCTAAGTAAAATGCATAACTATATGATTGTTTTCTCATTAAATAATTTATGCATACTAGGTTAATTATCTTTTATACTTTCAATTTGGAATTCATTAATTATAATTTAAAAATTCATAAATGATACCAAGGGTGCCAAGTTTCCCATGCACTTCAAGAATTACCTTTTTGTATTTCCAAGGGTGACATGATTTGCATGCCCTTCAAGTATCCAACTTTTCATGGTGGGAAAATGCACAACAATGGAGACTTTGTTAACTCATTTGTGTTTCCCTTTCTTGAGAAACTAATGGTCACTGAGGAATAAGGTTATCACCTTATTGTGAGTCCTTCAGCTAATCCTTTTAAGTGACTGAATCTGTGACCTACCCTGACAACAACGTACAACCTTGGAGTAAAAGTGTCCCTAACTTTTCAACTTAGTGATGCACCTCTCAATTGTAGTATAATAAGGCTTGCTTTTGGGATATTTTGACCATATTTATACTCTATAAACCTCTTATGACCATGATTAATATAATTATGTGGGTTTTATTCAATTTATTGATTATGAAATGAGTTGAATGATTGAGTATGTTTTGTGTCCTATTTTAGCTATTGTTTTCATGATTTTATGAATGTCTAAAGCTACATTAATCCATGCTCCAAGCATGTTGAATAAAAGGGTCCTAATCTAACATTGCATGAAAAGAAAGGGGGATTGTATATCCTTATCCACCTCCAAAGTATTCCAAGTCTTCAATCTCCCAAGGCACCAAATCCAACATGATCCATTTGAATTGTTGACTAAGATAAGATAATATAGGAAATGATTTGATCCTTAGGACATTGGTCCCTGATTATAGGGATCCTAGAGACACAAGACCTTCAATCAAGGATTGATTGAAGGGATGATTGATTTGATATTTTAGTATAAGTGCGACCTAGGGGTTTTCCCTACAAAAACAATCATTTTTTTTTAGCATCAAGAAATCTTAGAGACATCAAGAATTTGAACTCCTTTGAGATGTATTGTTATTATGAACTGGTATGCTAATGTAGATTGCGTACTTTCAAATTTCATGTATTTGATAGTGTTTTAGATTCTCTATAAAATCCTTGAGTAGGTCCCACTCAAGGATTAATAAGGAACCTTTGTATTATTGTCTCATTCCTTTGATTTCATTTATGTCTTGTTCATATTGCTTACCTTTCATGTTATGGATCAATTTCTACATTTATTCTTTCTTTCCTATAGCAGATTCTAGCATGCTATTTCAAGTAGTTTCATGGAATGTTTTTCGTTGTTAAGGAGGCTATGTTAAACTTGTATTGAATCATCCTTATAGCAGGTTACTTCAAGAGATATTATATTTTCTTTATCACACTTTATTTCATATTTGTAGTAGGATATATTGTTGTAGGGTTAACTATGTTTTCAGTAGATTAACTTAAATAGATATAATTATGTTTTCAACAAGTTTATTTTTGTACTTTACTTCAACAACTTGAATTTGGATCACTTGGATTTGCATCCTTTTATTCCAGTTGTCCTTTTTAGGATAAACAATATTAGTCCTTTGGTTCACATGGTCTTTTCATTTATGTTTTACATCTTTTGTTTAGTTAAATTGTAGCTTTCCTTTAGTAGCGTTGAATCACTTGTTAGCCATTTCCTTTACAAAATTAACCCTTGTGGTTGTAGGATGAACATGTATCATTTTTATTAGATATGTGCATGTAGGTGGAAATAGGAATTCTACTCATCCCCTCCCGGTGATACTCAATACACTTCCAAAAAAACCCATTACTCATATGTGTACTAATAAAAAAGCATGTTCCCTGTGCCTTAATGCACTACAATCAATATATCAATAATTCATAATTCAAAATCAAAACATAAAAAAATCATATAACTTTATGGCTCCCCAACTCAATCCAAATTCCAATATAATGTTGACGCAATCCCACATCAATACACCCATGTGGCTTCCTGTCACACTAGTCAAAATGTCAGTAGCATATGCAAGTTAATATATCCAACATTTTCATTTCAATTTATCCAAATCACATAAATCGACACATTAGTTACATAATATCAATTCACATATAATTCATATAAGTTATCCTTTAAACTTTTAAATAGAACCATTCAGTAATCATCATTTAAAGCCCAATTAAATAATCAAAAGTTTAAGTTTCATCATCATAATATCAATCAATAGATTAGATCATTTGTAAACAACATCCTTCAAGTAATAATATATAGTCTGTCTCAATAGTCGAATCAAAATGGGGGCACTATACACCCCTTCTTCAGGAAAATTCATTCTGAAGTTCTAGAATAAGTATGTAAATTGTTGATGGATCTTAGTTGAGTCCTCCCAAGTAGAAAAACTAGAACTATAACTATCCCACTGGGCCTTTACCTGATCTACAAAATGATGTTGAACATTCCAAGTGTTCCTGACAAAATGTAGTTGGTTTTTCCATTGAGGCCCCCTCATATAACATATACAAATAACTTAGATCAATAACATGACAAGGATAAAAAATATAATTATGTAATACAGACACATCAAAAACATCATGCATATGATCTAATGATGATGGCAATGAAATATGATAATCAATGGTTCCTTTTCTTTCTAAAAACTCAAAAGGCCCTACATAACATGGTGACAAATTAACTCCTTTACCAAACTTAATCAAGCACTTTTGCAATCTCACTTGCAAAAATACCTTACCTCCAACTTCATAATTTGTATCAACTCTATGTGCATATACATAAATATTATATCTATCTTATGCTTCTTTAATATTCCCTTAATCATCTTCATTTGTTCCTCAATTTCTTGGATTAATTTTGGTCCAAATAAGACACTATCCTCTAGGTTATCCAAACTAAGATGTGTACTACATAGTCTATCATACAAGAATTTGAATGGTGTCATCTTAATCAAACTTTGGTAACTATTATTATATGCAAATTCAACAAGTGATAAATATTTTTCTCAGTTCTTTTGTTGGTCCATCACATAGATTCACAACATATCTTCCAATATCTAATTTATTATTTTGGTCTTTCCATCAGTCTATGGGTGGTATGTTGTGCTGAAATTAAGTTGTGTTCCCAATGCTTCTTGGAAACTCATCCAAAATATTCCTATAAATATTGATCATCTTCCCAATATTATCTTATTTGGAATACCATGTAATCTTACTATCTCATTTATGAACACCCTCACAATCTTTAATTCTTAATAAGTATTCTTCAGTAGGATAAAATGTGCACTCTTGGTCAGAGTGTATACTACTATAAATATTGAATCATGTATCATCAACTTCATCACTAATCCAACAATGAAATCCATTGAAATCACTTCCCATTTTGATTCCAATATCACATGTGGCTACAAATATCCTATCAGATGTCGATGTTCAATATTCACTTGTTGACACTCAAGACATCTAGCTACAAAAGTAACTATATCCGTCTTCATTTATTTCCAAAAGAATAACATTTTTAGGTTTGCATTGATCTTTTTGACTCCTGGAAGAGCCATATAAAAATTTTAGCTCTACATTCATTCATCTCAAAGTGATTGTACAAGAGTCCACCAACTTCATCAAACATGACAACAACAAGAAGAGAATAATTTTGCGGGGATACTCTAAACTTTTTTGGGTATGGCTGTTGTTATTTGGTTTGTGTTGGTTGATGGAGTGAGTAACACTCTCATAATTTAGTACTAATATGATTTATATAGTATACCGGTTGCTTATACATGATTGAGTAGAGTTCATATTGTATGGTTGAGAAGCATAAGTAAGTTGTTGGAGAGCTTGGATGTGTTGTGACTAGTTATGGTTCATATTGGACAATAAAAGATAGAAGTGAATGTGATTGAAGGTTGCATAGGATCTGAGTTTATCTTGAAGAGAAAACCTAAGTAACTTAGAAGAGATACGCAGGTTTTAGTACATACTGACCATGTACATACACGAGTTGTACTACTGATAGGGCGCATACATATGTGTATTTCACTACTGACAGGTCGTGCACCTGTTGACATATTGGTATATGTTGAGGATTGTTGCCTCATCTCAGTTGGTGTTGAGTGTGTAAGTTGAGTCTTGCATTATAGAGTTGATGCTCTTGTAGAGTTTTACTCTATTAAGTTGTTGTTGATAACCCAAGGATTGTAGTCTGTAATAAAAAGAAAATTGTACATACATCTTGTGTTCTTTGTGTTCCTTGTGGTGATGGTTTATTGATGATATATGTCATTGTTATCTGTTGTGGATGTATATTTACATTTGAATGGTTATGAATAACAGTAATAAGTAATGAGTAAATGGTGATTGCTAACTAAGAATTTTGTGAAGGGGAAAAGTTTTGAAAAAGAGCCCCACACTCATTCACCCCCCCTCTACGTGTGGTCGGTGTGTCCAACAATTGGTATCTGAGCAGTCCTTCACTATAATCCTTAACAATCTTGGTGGAGATACATGGACACACAAATGGATGATGAAGTTCCAATCGTTGATGAGGAAAATTATTCTACATGGAGAATAGAAATGAAAGTGCACTTGAAGGAAATGGGAGTGATTATTTGGAAGGAATATATTGGTGGATCAGTTCCTTTGAAGAACAAGTCAACATTTGCAACTCAATGGAAAGAAAATAATAATGATGCATTGGCTCTCAAAACCATTCCTAGTGGACTCTCAAGTTCTATCAAAGAAAGCATGGGACAATGCAATACCGCCTAGGATCTATGGATAAAGCGAGAGGATACATACCAAAGCAAGGAGGAAGATCTTGAAGACAATTCCATCAAGAACAATGAAGGTAAAGAATCTCCAAAAAAGATTGATTGCATTATTTCTAAATGTGATGATGTTGGCAAAAAGGAATATCTTGAAGACATTTCAAATGAAGGTAAAGAATCATGTGATGATGTTGGCAAAAAGGAAGATCTTGAAGAAATTTCAAATGAAGGTAAAGAATCTTCACAAACCCTTGATTGCAATAATTCAAAATGTGATGATGTTGAATATTTCTCTACAAGTGAAGAATAAAATATAGAAATAGTTTGTATAGAATCAATTGATTGTTATCCCATGGAATAAGTAGAAAAAAAACTATCGGAGATTAAAGAGAAAGTTGAAAGGGGTCTATATGAATACAACAATGACCATTATTATATAGACTATAGATATCTTTTGGATAACACTAAAAAGTTTCTTAAGAAGAGTCAAAGGCACATATTGAAGTTAAAGGAAATGATCAAAGAACAAAAAGAGAGTAAAAAGACTCAATTAGAATAAAAGGAAGAAGAGATCACAAGACTAAAGAATGAAAAATAAGATAAGAAGGTAGAAGATGAAATTAGGAAAAGTCTTAAAATTATTGTCCATCTCAAAACCCAAATTGAAGAAGCCAAAAGGGTAGGAGAACTATTGAAGAATCAAGTAAATTATAAGGAAGAGTAATGTCATAAGTTAGAAGTTGAATTTGTTGATCTTAGAAATAAAGTGGAGACATCAAAAAAATTCTTGAATAGATCAACAATCTTGAATGAGATATTGGAAATTCAAAGATCACCAAATGATAAATCAGGTCTTGGATACAAGAGAGAAGCTACAAATGATAAAAAAAGCACCTCAAAGAAGCATGAGGTAAGTCCCTCACTCTCAAAGGATGAAGACAATGTTGCAAGTCAACCATCTACACAAGGAAAATAAAATTTCAAAAGAACAAAGCAAGGAAGACATCAAGAAGCCATCTTTACACCTCAAAAGGGATGGATACCAAAGCAAAGGTATGAAAGTGTTTTTCATGGTCAATGTTATTCATGTAATGAATATGGTCACAAAGCTTTGGAATGCAGATCTTATGCAAGGGGAAATAATGGAAGAAATCATAAAACCATAAGGTGTTGGAGATGTGATCAAGTATGACACATTGTTGTTCACTGTCACATCATGAGATGCTACAGTTGTAGTGGATTTGGCCACAAATCCCAGGATTGCTGGAACAAAAGAAGAAATTCCATGATGAGGAATTCATATAGCATGACTAAAAGAAGGAATGAAGTTAGGAAGGGAGCATTTTTGAAAATATGGAAGCTCAGAGCTCAAGTTCTAAGAAGCAAGGAAACCTTAAGAAGTGGGTGAAGAAGACTGAACAAGTAGAGAAGAATGGAAGCCTTAAGGGAAGCTTAAGTGTGTCATATTTAGAAGCATACGCAGGTTACAGTGGTAACAGTCATATACATACACAGGATGACCTATGAATAGGTCGCATATACACGTGAGCTATCTATGCAACAGACCCTGTATGTATGGTAAAAGCCTTGGGAAAAGGGATATGGACATGATTTGCAGCTTGATGTGATGGTATAGCTTGTGTTTCAGGGTCTAACATGGTTTGTTGTAGGGTCTGACATTATTTGTTGTAGGTTTTCATGATTACTTGTTGGCATACATTATGTATGATGATGACACAAGGTTGAGTGTTGAAAGACTATCTTGGATGCATGGTGCTAACCCTTGAGTATAGATTGAGGCATTTTCTATTGAAGAACAATGTTGGTTGTGACAACGAAGTTATGGCACCTTGGTTATAAGATATATCATGATGATGCTATCTAGAAATGTCATTGATCTATTGAGGCACACTTCTAGTACATATTGGATGCTTAGTATTTGTTGTGGTATATGGAGGTTGAGGCTGATGTGTTTAGTGTACATGGATGGTACATGTTTGTTGATATATCTTATGATGTATTATTGATGTATATTTGTTGGATATATTGGTGCATGCAATTGGCATATGGTTGGACTACATATTGGGACATGTAGTTGGTGAGTTGATGAGGTGGTCATGTTGTACACCATTGATGAGTCATAGCTTGATCTATAGTTGATGCATGTTTGGTACACTTTTGCTACATTGTTAGAGGCACCTAATAGCAATATGATTGGCACATGTCTTATGATGGATATGGAATACATGTATGAGGAAACATCTTGATTGTGGTTCATTTTTTTGTGGTATTGGTGCATAGTTTATGCATTTTCTTGGTACAGGTGGTGATACATGATTAGTGCAATGATTGATGCACTCATAGATGGTATATGTTTGTGGATGATATTACTTGGCTAAAGTACACCATTGGTATTACTTTCTTAGGATATACTTTCGTACATGATATGTGGGATAATATAGTTGAGACACTTGATTGATTCAGATGCATGGTTATGACATTTGATTCATGGTGGAGGCATACCATGAGTGATATGACACTTTTTTGTGGCACATGGTTGGCATATTGGTAGGAGAATTTGGATGATACACAGTTGGAACATGTTATTATCATACACTGCATTGGTGATATCTTATGGTATATTGTATGGTATTTATGTACATGGTTGATGTACATGGATGTTGTGCATGGTTGTCACACAATTTGGCACATGATGTACATGGTTGATGTTTTGTTCATGATTCTTGATGCAGGAGCATCACAACAACAAGCGAGCATGGGACAAAACGCCAACAAATTTTGGCACATGATGAATTGTTTGAAATGTTTTGAAGTTTGATACGCCAAACTTAAATGTAATAGTTAAGAAAGAGCACACTTGTAGATTGTAATCAGACCTTGAGAATCCTACTCTCGTCTAAAGGATTAAGAGGAATTTATGCTAGTAAATGTAAGTAGGTAGCTTTGAATTCTTAGATTAGACAGTTTTAGGAGCCTGAGGGAAAACGGATATAGACACCCTCACTTGTATCATTGTAACATTAGCAGCATAATCAATCAAGAGAGCATAGAGAAGAAGCAGAGAGTTGTGTAGAGTAAAAAAACCCATGTATAGAAGTTCTGGATTAATACAAAGATCTTTAGTTCAGATTCATGGTGTTCAATTGCTTTCTATGTTTGTACATGATGATTGATATATGTTGGTTTACTCTCTGTTATGCATTTGCTTTGATGCGTGAATGTATGATTTCATATTTAATGTCTGAAATCTGAAGAGAGGGAGAGTAAGGAAATGAGTTTCAATTGTTTCTATGTCTAAGCAAGAGTTTTCCTACAAGGAGTGCAGTGAAATTGTCCGCAAGGTGTGTGTTGACAGAAGTTAGAGTTCGTCTCTGCAAGCTCAGGAGGGATAACATTGTTCTCATTCTCGCAGAAGTGAAAGTTAAGCACAAGAGTCATGCAAGGAGTGCGCAGGCCGAGTGAAGTCTCAGATTTACAACCTGAGGGAGTTGTTGAAGGACTGTTGTCGCAGAGAGTGCATAGAGTCTAAGAATTCAAATACTTGGAGTGTATTTGAAGAAGTGCTGAAAGGAGTGCACGCGGGAATTGTCCCCAAAGAACTTGAGGATTTTTTTCAAATCAAGCTCAGGAGGGATAGGATCTTCAAAGTTGTCGAAGAGAAGCTCAAGAGGGTTGGTGCCTTGAAGTGTTGTAAGAAGGCACAGTGACATTGTTTTGCAGGGGGATAAGTTTCGTGAAGGAACACTTTGTTCATTTCGCAGGAAACGTCAAGGAGAAATTGGACAGTCAAAATTCTCCGTGGAGAATTCGAGAAGTCCTGAGAGCCGTCGGATCGTGCAGAGGAGCAAGGGAGTTACGGTTTAAAACATTTGCATCAAGATTCACGAGGTTGCAAAAGGAGAAGTCGTGAAACCGTGAAAGAATCTAAGTCGTCCGTTAGAAGGAGGACACGTGTCGTGAGATCACCCGTATCGGGGATTCAGACACTGGAGGTCAGAAAAATAAATCCTTCAACTTTGTAAGTGGTGAAGTCATGAGAGAATAACAATAGTCCATTGGAGGAGGACAGGTGGTATAGATCAAGGGATCTTGTGAACTCGGAGCTTCACAAAGTGAGAGCCCAAAGATTTGGTGCTCCAAGTCACGAGTGGAAAAATCGTGAGTAGCTAGGATAACCGTAGGATCTGAGCCAACAGGGGCCATTGGATCAGTCACATAATTTCATTTCAGGGTTTTGTGGGTTGAAGAGCCGAAATATTAACATAAGGATTCACGAAGTTGCGAAGTCCGAAACTCCGAAAAAAGGCAGGAAGTTCCACTGTGGGACCCGCGTTGACGACGTGTCGGAATTTCAACATTTCGGCATATCGGTGGATAGGAAGTCGAGACTTCTATCCTGAAAGTCTCGAAGTCACGAGTTGCGATAAGGAGTAGTGAGGAGTTCGGGATCTCGACAATTCGGGTGTCGGGATACAAAGGAGGTAGCACTTCGGAAAGTGAAGTCGTGAAGTGCCGAAGCTAGGCACGAGGGACATGTGGTAGAACCACAAGGTGGGGCCCATGTGATTGGCAGGTGAACACACATCACCTGGAGGAAGGAGTCAATAATCCATTGACTTCTCATGTCTTGGGGATTCGCGAGATAAGAGTATGAGAGCTCGACATTGAAACTTGCGAAGTCGCAAGTGGCGAGAACGTGAGGAGGAAAGTCAACATCGCTTCTTTGGGTTTAGTGAAAGGAAGGTGCCAAGTTTGGATTCCAAAACTCGCAAAGGTGCAAGTAGCAAGAGGTGCTAGCGCTTATCCTAGCCGGTGGTCGCGCAAGGAAGGAGCTGAAAAAAGAAGAGTTGTACCCATTTCGTGATATCGGATATCGCGGGATTGAGAAGGAAGAGTCGGGAGTCACGACTCATGAACTCACGAGTTGCGAGTTGCGACAAGCGCCTTTGGAATTGGGCCTTGGTCATAGCGTTGTGGTCGCACGAAAGGGTGGAGCTTGTGCCTAGTGTTGTTTGCATAGGAGAGCTTTCGAAAGGACATGTGGATTGACTGAAATTGGGATTCTAGCAGGGAGTCGAAAGAGCCGATCTGGCTCAAGAAGATAAAGAATGATCCTGTGAGCAGATCTCGGCTCAAGGGCCGATAGGTCTGCGTCAATTCTCTATTTCATTGTTGACATATCTCTTACTTCATGATGTATGGTATGGCACACGTTGATGCATGGACAGGTCCAAGGATCATCATAGAAAGAGTTGTTGATCTATGTTTCGGTTGAGCAGTAGCATTTGTAGCATAAGAATATTACAGTGGTAGCATATTGTTCATATTACAGAAAATATAGGGGGAGACATACACATGGGGGGAGTCATTCTTCTTCCCATGATTCTAGAAAGAGATATTTATTAGGTGTAGAAGAAAGACGCATGGTTCTAGGGGGAGCATTGGTGACAGAGATGCAAGCATGATTCTAGGGGAAGCATGAGCTATATATCTTCAGCATTACATCAGAGTGATATCCCTTATTCAAAAAGGGGAAAGATTATTCAGAGAAAGATCAAAGGCATTCAGACAGGGCGAGCAGCCCCAAGGAGAGTTCAGGTAGGGGGAGTATCCCCAAGGGGAGAATGGCCCTTTTCCATTGATGTCAAAGGGGGAGAGATAGTCACATTGATGTGATTGAGATTACTATGGATGTAAGCAATGCCTTGTCTACATGTTTCCTTCAATTATTGGTGTTGACATCAATGTTGGTATTTTCATCAATGCCAAAGGGGGAGATTATTGAATCATGTTGTCATTGATGCCAAAGGATGATTGATTGATTGATGTCAAGAAATTGATTGATGCCAAAGGATGATTGAATAATTTCAAAGGTCAAAGGTTTGATCTCAAATGATTGATGTCAAATGAACAATGTCTTATCATAGTATATTGATGAAGTATGTATTGTCCTTGATGTGAATGGATTGATTTCAAGTGGAATCATAGTCATATGATGTCATGCATAGATGAAGATGGATCAATGAGTTGTCATTGATATATGATGCATAGATGAATATGGATTGATGTGTTTTCATTGATGGTTTGATGCATTCATGTATTGATCATTGGATCATGTGATCATGCATGGAATCAATGACAAAGGTACAATGTCATAGTGATATATTGTCA
>ML792222.1:531394-558303 GCA_009831015.1 Picea engelmannii | reverse complement strand
AAATTTAACTGGATATTCTCTCTTGATATGAAATACTAATTTATTTATATGATTATTTATGCTACATTTGTTTAATTAACCTTTCTTTTCTAAGTAAAATGCATAACTATATGATTGTTTTCTCATTAAATAATTTATGCATACTAGGTTAATTATCTTTTATACTTTCAATTTGGAATTCATTAATTATAATTTAAAAATTCATAAATGATACCAAGGGTGCCAAGTTTCCCATGCACTTCAAGAATTACCTTTTTGTATTTCCAAGGGTGACATGATTTGCATGCCCTTCAAGTATCCAACTTTTCATGGTGGGAAAATGCACAACAATGGAGACTTTGTTAACTCATTTGTGTTTCCCTTTCTTGAGAAACTAATGGTCACTGAGGAATAAGGTTATCACCTTATTGTGAGTCCTTCAGCTAATCCTTTTAAGTGACTGAATCTGTGACCTACCCTGACAACAACGTACAACCTTGGAGTAAAAGTGTCCCTAACTTTTCAACTTAGTGATGCACCTCTCAATTGTAG
Organism: Picea engelmannii; assembly: GCA_009831015.1. Taxonomy (NCBI): domain Eukaryota; kingdom Viridiplantae; phylum Streptophyta; class Pinopsida; order Pinales; family Pinaceae; genus Picea; species Picea engelmannii. The sequence goes on along the minus strand of ML792222.1, from coordinate 557,772 downwards.
TATAATAAGGCTTGCTTTTGGGATATTTTGACCATATTTATACTCTATAAACCTCTTATGACCATGATTAATATAATTATGTGGGTTTTATTCAATTTATTGATTATGAAATGAGTTGAATGATTGAGTATGTTTTGTGTCCTATTTTAGCTATTGTTTTCATGATTTTATGAATGTCTAAAGCTACATTAATCCATGCTCCAAGCATGTTGAATAAAAGGGTCCTAATCTAACATTGCATGAAAAGAAAGGGGGATTGTATATCCTTATCCACCTCCAAAGTATTCCAAGTCTTCAATCTCCCAAGGCACCAAATCCAACATGATCCATTTGAATTGTTGACTAAGATAAGATAATATAGGAAATGATTTGATCCTTAGGACATTGGTCCCTGATTATAGGGATCCTAGAGACACAAGACCTTCAATCAAGGATTGATTGAAGGGATGATTGATTTGATATTTTAGTATAAGTGCGACCTAGGGGTTTTCCCTACAAAAACAATCATTTTTTTTTAGCATCAAGAAATCTTAGAGACATCAAGAATTTGAACTCCTTTGAGATGTATTGTTATTATGAACTGGTATGCTAATGTAGATTGCGTACTTTCAAATTTCATGTATTTGATAGTGTTTTAGATTCTCTATAAAATCCTTGAGTAGGTCCCACTCAAGGATTAATAAGGAACCTTTGTATTATTGTCTCATTCCTTTGATTTCATTTATGTCTTGTTCATATTGCTTACCTTTCATGTTATGGATCAATTTCTACATTTATTCTTTCTTTCCTATAGCAGATTCTAGCATGCTATTTCAAGTAGTTTCATGGAATGTTTTTCGTTGTTAAGGAGGCTATGTTAAACTTGTATTGAATCATCCTTATAGCAGGTTACTTCAAGAGATATTATATTTTCTTTATCACACTTTATTTCATATTTGTAGTAGGATATATTGTTGTAGGGTTAACTATGTTTTCAGTAGATTAACTTAAATAGATATAATTATGTTTTCAACAAGTTTATTTTTGTACTTTACTTCAACAACTTGAATTTGGATCACTTGGATTTGCATCCTTTTATTCCAGTTGTCCTTTTTAGGATAAACAATATTAGTCCTTTGGTTCACATGGTCTTTTCATTTATGTTTTACATCTTTTGTTTAGTTAAATTGTAGCTTTCCTTTAGTAGCGTTGAATCACTTGTTAGCCATTTCCTTTACAAAATTAACCCTTGTGGTTGTAGGATGAACATGTATCATTTTTATTAGATATGTGCATGTAGGTGGAAATAGGAATTCTACTCATCCCCTCCCGGTGATACTCAATACACTTCCAAAAAAACCCATTACTCATATGTGTACTAATAAAAAAGCATGTTCCCTGTGCCTTAATGCACTACAATCAATATATCAATAATTCATAATTCAAAATCAAAACATAAAAAAATCATATAACTTTATGGCTCCCCAACTCAATCCAAATTCCAATATAATGTTGACGCAATCCCACATCAATACACCCATGTGGCTTCCTGTCACACTAGTCAAAATGTCAGTAGCATATGCAAGTTAATATATCCAACATTTTCATTTCAATTTATCCAAATCACATAAATCGACACATTAGTTACATAATATCAATTCACATATAATTCATATAAGTTATCCTTTAAACTTTTAAATAGAACCATTCAGTAATCATCATTTAAAGCCCAATTAAATAATCAAAAGTTTAAGTTTCATCATCATAATATCAATCAATAGATTAGATCATTTGTAAACAACATCCTTCAAGTAATAATATATAGTCTGTCTCAATAGTCGAATCAAAATGGGGGCACTATACACCCCTTCTTCAGGAAAATTCATTCTGAAGTTCTAGAATAAGTATGTAAATTGTTGATGGATCTTAGTTGAGTCCTCCCAAGTAGAAAAACTAGAACTATAACTATCCCACTGGGCCTTTACCTGATCTACAAAATGATGTTGAACATTCCAAGTGTTCCTGACAAAATGTAGTTGGTTTTTCCATTGAGGCCCCCTCATATAACATATACAAATAACTTAGATCAATAACATGACAAGGATAAAAAATATAATTATGTAATACAGACACATCAAAAACATCATGCATATGATCTAATGATGATGGCAATGAAATATGATAATCAATGGTTCCTTTTCTTTCTAAAAACTCAAAAGGCCCTACATAACATGGTGACAAATTAACTCCTTTACCAAACTTAATCAAGCACTTTTGCAATCTCACTTGCAAAAATACCTTACCTCCAACTTCATAATTTGTATCAACTCTATGTGCATATACATAAATATTATATCTATCTTATGCTTCTTTAATATTCCCTTAATCATCTTCATTTGTTCCTCAATTTCTTGGATTAATTTTGGTCCAAATAAGACACTATCCTCTAGGTTATCCAAACTAAGATGTGTACTACATAGTCTATCATACAAGAATTTGAATGGTGTCATCTTAATCAAACTTTGGTAACTATTATTATATGCAAATTCAACAAGTGATAAATATTTTTCTCAGTTCTTTTGTTGGTCCATCACATAGATTCACAACATATCTTCCAATATCTAATTTATTATTTTGGTCTTTCCATCAGTCTATGGGTGGTATGTTGTGCTGAAATTAAGTTGTGTTCCCAATGCTTCTTGGAAACTCATCCAAAATATTCCTATAAATATTGATCATCTTCCCAATATTATCTTATTTGGAATACCATGTAATCTTACTATCTCATTTATGAACACCCTCACAATCTTTAATTCTTAATAAGTATTCTTCAGTAGGATAAAATGTGCACTCTTGGTCAGAGTGTATACTACTATAAATATTGAATCATGTATCATCAACTTCATCACTAATCCAACAATGAAATCCATTGAAATCACTTCCCATTTTGATTCCAATATCACATGTGGCTACAAATATCCTATCAGATGTCGATGTTCAATATTCACTTGTTGACACTCAAGACATCTAGCTACAAAAGTAACTATATCCGTCTTCATTTATTTCCAAAAGAATAACATTTTTAGGTTTGCATTGATCTTTTTGACTCCTGGAAGAGCCATATAAAAATTTTAGCTCTACATTCATTCATCTCAAAGTGATTGTACAAGAGTCCACCAACTTCATCAAACATGACAACAACAAGAAGAGAATAATTTTGCGGGGATACTCTAAACTTTTTTGGGTATGGCTGTTGTTATTTGGTTTGTGTTGGTTGATGGAGTGAGTAACACTCTCATAATTTAGTACTAATATGATTTATATAGTATACCGGTTGCTTATACATGATTGAGTAGAGTTCATATTGTATGGTTGAGAAGCATAAGTAAGTTGTTGGAGAGCTTGGATGTGTTGTGACTAGTTATGGTTCATATTGGACAATAAAAGATAGAAGTGAATGTGATTGAAGGTTGCATAGGATCTGAGTTTATCTTGAAGAGAAAACCTAAGTAACTTAGAAGAGATACGCAGGTTTTAGTACATACTGACCATGTACATACACGAGTTGTACTACTGATAGGGCGCATACATATGTGTATTTCACTACTGACAGGTCGTGCACCTGTTGACATATTGGTATATGTTGAGGATTGTTGCCTCATCTCAGTTGGTGTTGAGTGTGTAAGTTGAGTCTTGCATTATAGAGTTGATGCTCTTGTAGAGTTTTACTCTATTAAGTTGTTGTTGATAACCCAAGGATTGTAGTCTGTAATAAAAAGAAAATTGTACATACATCTTGTGTTCTTTGTGTTCCTTGTGGTGATGGTTTATTGATGATATATGTCATTGTTATCTGTTGTGGATGTATATTTACATTTGAATGGTTATGAATAACAGTAATAAGTAATGAGTAAATGGTGATTGCTAACTAAGAATTTTGTGAAGGGGAAAAGTTTTGAAAAAGAGCCCCACACTCATTCACCCCCCCTCTACGTGTGGTCGGTGTGTCCAACAATTGGTATCTGAGCAGTCCTTCACTATAATCCTTAACAATCTTGGTGGAGATACATGGACACACAAATGGATGATGAAGTTCCAATCGTTGATGAGGAAAATTATTCTACATGGAGAATAGAAATGAAAGTGCACTTGAAGGAAATGGGAGTGATTATTTGGAAGGAATATATTGGTGGATCAGTTCCTTTGAAGAACAAGTCAACATTTGCAACTCAATGGAAAGAAAATAATAATGATGCATTGGCTCTCAAAACCATTCCTAGTGGACTCTCAAGTTCTATCAAAGAAAGCATGGGACAATGCAATACCGCCTAGGATCTATGGATAAAGCGAGAGGATACATACCAAAGCAAGGAGGAAGATCTTGAAGACAATTCCATCAAGAACAATGAAGGTAAAGAATCTCCAAAAAAGATTGATTGCATTATTTCTAAATGTGATGATGTTGGCAAAAAGGAATATCTTGAAGACATTTCAAATGAAGGTAAAGAATCATGTGATGATGTTGGCAAAAAGGAAGATCTTGAAGAAATTTCAAATGAAGGTAAAGAATCTTCACAAACCCTTGATTGCAATAATTCAAAATGTGATGATGTTGAATATTTCTCTACAAGTGAAGAATAAAATATAGAAATAGTTTGTATAGAATCAATTGATTGTTATCCCATGGAATAAGTAGAAAAAAAACTATCGGAGATTAAAGAGAAAGTTGAAAGGGGTCTATATGAATACAACAATGACCATTATTATATAGACTATAGATATCTTTTGGATAACACTAAAAAGTTTCTTAAGAAGAGTCAAAGGCACATATTGAAGTTAAAGGAAATGATCAAAGAACAAAAAGAGAGTAAAAAGACTCAATTAGAATAAAAGGAAGAAGAGATCACAAGACTAAAGAATGAAAAATAAGATAAGAAGGTAGAAGATGAAATTAGGAAAAGTCTTAAAATTATTGTCCATCTCAAAACCCAAATTGAAGAAGCCAAAAGGGTAGGAGAACTATTGAAGAATCAAGTAAATTATAAGGAAGAGTAATGTCATAAGTTAGAAGTTGAATTTGTTGATCTTAGAAATAAAGTGGAGACATCAAAAAAATTCTTGAATAGATCAACAATCTTGAATGAGATATTGGAAATTCAAAGATCACCAAATGATAAATCAGGTCTTGGATACAAGAGAGAAGCTACAAATGATAAAAAAAGCACCTCAAAGAAGCATGAGGTAAGTCCCTCACTCTCAAAGGATGAAGACAATGTTGCAAGTCAACCATCTACACAAGGAAAATAAAATTTCAAAAGAACAAAGCAAGGAAGACATCAAGAAGCCATCTTTACACCTCAAAAGGGATGGATACCAAAGCAAAGGTATGAAAGTGTTTTTCATGGTCAATGTTATTCATGTAATGAATATGGTCACAAAGCTTTGGAATGCAGATCTTATGCAAGGGGAAATAATGGAAGAAATCATAAAACCATAAGGTGTTGGAGATGTGATCAAGTATGACACATTGTTGTTCACTGTCACATCATGAGATGCTACAGTTGTAGTGGATTTGGCCACAAATCCCAGGATTGCTGGAACAAAAGAAGAAATTCCATGATGAGGAATTCATATAGCATGACTAAAAGAAGGAATGAAGTTAGGAAGGGAGCATTTTTGAAAATATGGAAGCTCAGAGCTCAAGTTCTAAGAAGCAAGGAAACCTTAAGAAGTGGGTGAAGAAGACTGAACAAGTAGAGAAGAATGGAAGCCTTAAGGGAAGCTTAAGTGTGTCATATTTAGAAGCATACGCAGGTTACAGTGGTAACAGTCATATACATACACAGGATGACCTATGAATAGGTCGCATATACACGTGAGCTATCTATGCAACAGACCCTGTATGTATGGTAAAAGCCTTGGGAAAAGGGATATGGACATGATTTGCAGCTTGATGTGATGGTATAGCTTGTGTTTCAGGGTCTAACATGGTTTGTTGTAGGGTCTGACATTATTTGTTGTAGGTTTTCATGATTACTTGTTGGCATACATTATGTATGATGATGACACAAGGTTGAGTGTTGAAAGACTATCTTGGATGCATGGTGCTAACCCTTGAGTATAGATTGAGGCATTTTCTATTGAAGAACAATGTTGGTTGTGACAACGAAGTTATGGCACCTTGGTTATAAGATATATCATGATGATGCTATCTAGAAATGTCATTGATCTATTGAGGCACACTTCTAGTACATATTGGATGCTTAGTATTTGTTGTGGTATATGGAGGTTGAGGCTGATGTGTTTAGTGTACATGGATGGTACATGTTTGTTGATATATCTTATGATGTATTATTGATGTATATTTGTTGGATATATTGGTGCATGCAATTGGCATATGGTTGGACTACATATTGGGACATGTAGTTGGTGAGTTGATGAGGTGGTCATGTTGTACACCATTGATGAGTCATAGCTTGATCTATAGTTGATGCATGTTTGGTACACTTTTGCTACATTGTTAGAGGCACCTAATAGCAATATGATTGGCACATGTCTTATGATGGATATGGAATACATGTATGAGGAAACATCTTGATTGTGGTTCATTTTTTTGTGGTATTGGTGCATAGTTTATGCATTTTCTTGGTACAGGTGGTGATACATGATTAGTGCAATGATTGATGCACTCATAGATGGTATATGTTTGTGGATGATATTACTTGGCTAAAGTACACCATTGGTATTACTTTCTTAGGATATACTTTCGTACATGATATGTGGGATAATATAGTTGAGACACTTGATTGATTCAGATGCATGGTTATGACATTTGATTCATGGTGGAGGCATACCATGAGTGATATGACACTTTTTTGTGGCACATGGTTGGCATATTGGTAGGAGAATTTGGATGATACACAGTTGGAACATGTTATTATCATACACTGCATTGGTGATATCTTATGGTATATTGTATGGTATTTATGTACATGGTTGATGTACATGGATGTTGTGCATGGTTGTCACACAATTTGGCACATGATGTACATGGTTGATGTTTTGTTCATGATTCTTGATGCAGGAGCATCACAACAACAAGCGAGCATGGGACAAAACGCCAACAAATTTTGGCACATGATGAATTGTTTGAAATGTTTTGAAGTTTGATACGCCAAACTTAAATGTAATAGTTAAGAAAGAGCACACTTGTAGATTGTAATCAGACCTTGAGAATCCTACTCTCGTCTAAAGGATTAAGAGGAATTTATGCTAGTAAATGTAAGTAGGTAGCTTTGAATTCTTAGATTAGACAGTTTTAGGAGCCTGAGGGAAAACGGATATAGACACCCTCACTTGTATCATTGTAACATTAGCAGCATAATCAATCAAGAGAGCATAGAGAAGAAGCAGAGAGTTGTGTAGAGTAAAAAAACCCATGTATAGAAGTTCTGGATTAATACAAAGATCTTTAGTTCAGATTCATGGTGTTCAATTGCTTTCTATGTTTGTACATGATGATTGATATATGTTGGTTTACTCTCTGTTATGCATTTGCTTTGATGCGTGAATGTATGATTTCATATTTAATGTCTGAAATCTGAAGAGAGGGAGAGTAAGGAAATGAGTTTCAATTGTTTCTATGTCTAAGCAAGAGTTTTCCTACAAGGAGTGCAGTGAAATTGTCCGCAAGGTGTGTGTTGACAGAAGTTAGAGTTCGTCTCTGCAAGCTCAGGAGGGATAACATTGTTCTCATTCTCGCAGAAGTGAAAGTTAAGCACAAGAGTCATGCAAGGAGTGCGCAGGCCGAGTGAAGTCTCAGATTTACAACCTGAGGGAGTTGTTGAAGGACTGTTGTCGCAGAGAGTGCATAGAGTCTAAGAATTCAAATACTTGGAGTGTATTTGAAGAAGTGCTGAAAGGAGTGCACGCGGGAATTGTCCCCAAAGAACTTGAGGATTTTTTTCAAATCAAGCTCAGGAGGGATAGGATCTTCAAAGTTGTCGAAGAGAAGCTCAAGAGGGTTGGTGCCTTGAAGTGTTGTAAGAAGGCACAGTGACATTGTTTTGCAGGGGGATAAGTTTCGTGAAGGAACACTTTGTTCATTTCGCAGGAAACGTCAAGGAGAAATTGGACAGTCAAAATTCTCCGTGGAGAATTCGAGAAGTCCTGAGAGCCGTCGGATCGTGCAGAGGAGCAAGGGAGTTACGGTTTAAAACATTTGCATCAAGATTCACGAGGTTGCAAAAGGAGAAGTCGTGAAACCGTGAAAGAATCTAAGTCGTCCGTTAGAAGGAGGACACGTGTCGTGAGATCACCCGTATCGGGGATTCAGACACTGGAGGTCAGAAAAATAAATCCTTCAACTTTGTAAGTGGTGAAGTCATGAGAGAATAACAATAGTCCATTGGAGGAGGACAGGTGGTATAGATCAAGGGATCTTGTGAACTCGGAGCTTCACAAAGTGAGAGCCCAAAGATTTGGTGCTCCAAGTCACGAGTGGAAAAATCGTGAGTAGCTAGGATAACCGTAGGATCTGAGCCAACAGGGGCCATTGGATCAGTCACATAATTTCATTTCAGGGTTTTGTGGGTTGAAGAGCCGAAATATTAACATAAGGATTCACGAAGTTGCGAAGTCCGAAACTCCGAAAAAAGGCAGGAAGTTCCACTGTGGGACCCGCGTTGACGACGTGTCGGAATTTCAACATTTCGGCATATCGGTGGATAGGAAGTCGAGACTTCTATCCTGAAAGTCTCGAAGTCACGAGTTGCGATAAGGAGTAGTGAGGAGTTCGGGATCTCGACAATTCGGGTGTCGGGATACAAAGGAGGTAGCACTTCGGAAAGTGAAGTCGTGAAGTGCCGAAGCTAGGCACGAGGGACATGTGGTAGAACCACAAGGTGGGGCCCATGTGATTGGCAGGTGAACACACATCACCTGGAGGAAGGAGTCAATAATCCATTGACTTCTCATGTCTTGGGGATTCGCGAGATAAGAGTATGAGAGCTCGACATTGAAACTTGCGAAGTCGCAAGTGGCGAGAACGTGAGGAGGAAAGTCAACATCGCTTCTTTGGGTTTAGTGAAAGGAAGGTGCCAAGTTTGGATTCCAAAACTCGCAAAGGTGCAAGTAGCAAGAGGTGCTAGCGCTTATCCTAGCCGGTGGTCGCGCAAGGAAGGAGCTGAAAAAAGAAGAGTTGTACCCATTTCGTGATATCGGATATCGCGGGATTGAGAAGGAAGAGTCGGGAGTCACGACTCATGAACTCACGAGTTGCGAGTTGCGACAAGCGCCTTTGGAATTGGGCCTTGGTCATAGCGTTGTGGTCGCACGAAAGGGTGGAGCTTGTGCCTAGTGTTGTTTGCATAGGAGAGCTTTCGAAAGGACATGTGGATTGACTGAAATTGGGATTCTAGCAGGGAGTCGAAAGAGCCGATCTGGCTCAAGAAGATAAAGAATGATCCTGTGAGCAGATCTCGGCTCAAGGGCCGATAGGTCTGCGTCAATTCTCTATTTCATTGTTGACATATCTCTTACTTCATGATGTATGGTATGGCACACGTTGATGCATGGACAGGTCCAAGGATCATCATAGAAAGAGTTGTTGATCTATGTTTCGGTTGAGCAGTAGCATTTGTAGCATAAGAATATTACAGTGGTAGCATATTGTTCATATTACAGAAAATATAGGGGGAGACATACACATGGGGGGAGTCATTCTTCTTCCCATGATTCTAGAAAGAGATATTTATTAGGTGTAGAAGAAAGACGCATGGTTCTAGGGGGAGCATTGGTGACAGAGATGCAAGCATGATTCTAGGGGAAGCATGAGCTATATATCTTCAGCATTACATCAGAGTGATATCCCTTATTCAAAAAGGGGAAAGATTATTCAGAGAAAGATCAAAGGCATTCAGACAGGGCGAGCAGCCCCAAGGAGAGTTCAGGTAGGGGGAGTATCCCCAAGGGGAGAATGGCCCTTTTCCATTGATGTCAAAGGGGGAGAGATAGTCACATTGATGTGATTGAGATTACTATGGATGTAAGCAATGCCTTGTCTACATGTTTCCTTCAATTATTGGTGTTGACATCAATGTTGGTATTTTCATCAATGCCAAAGGGGGAGATTATTGAATCATGTTGTCATTGATGCCAAAGGATGATTGATTGATTGATGTCAAGAAATTGATTGATGCCAAAGGATGATTGAATAATTTCAAAGGTCAAAGGTTTGATCTCAAATGATTGATGTCAAATGAACAATGTCTTATCATAGTATATTGATGAAGTATGTATTGTCCTTGATGTGAATGGATTGATTTCAAGTGGAATCATAGTCATATGATGTCATGCATAGATGAAGATGGATCAATGAGTTGTCATTGATATATGATGCATAGATGAATATGGATTGATGTGTTTTCATTGATGGTTTGATGCATTCATGTATTGATCATTGGATCATGTGATCATGCATGGAATCAATGACAAAGGTACAATGTCATAGTGATATATTGTCACAGTGATATATTGATGTAAAGATGACTCATTATTGTCTTGTCATGGTTGTACAAATTTATGAACTCCAAATTGGTCCCCTTATGGTGAAATCGCTCCCGGGAAGATGCTTTGCGGAAAAATCCAAAGTGGTCCCCTTATGGTGATAGCCCTCATGAGAAGACACTTTGCGGTTGAGTTATCCTAGAAGTATGGTTAGGGAACCCATGATTAATTGTGGATTAATGAGATGAAGATCAGTGAATTTATCAGTGAAACTATCCTAGATGGATAGTTCTTGTCATTCCATTTCTAGTGGTATGTGGAACTTCACATAAATCCTCATGATTTGAGAGTTATGGACCTACGAAATTGGAAGACTCTCATATGTTGGACTGAAGCCCCAAAAGGTCAAAGAAGCCAAAGTGCTTACAAAGAAGGAGGATTATTTAAATAATAAAGTGAAGTAACAAAGTCAAGGAGGATTATTTAAAAATTAAAGTGAAGTGACAAAATCAAAGAGGATTATTTAAATAATAAAGTGAAGTGACAAAGTCAAGGAGGATTATTTAAATAATAAAGTAAATGGAGAGCTTTCTATTTATGGAAAGTAGTTATGAGAAGGTTAACCCTAAAATGAGGAAAGAGGGTTAAGTGGTCAAGTGGCTATTGGATATATGGACAAGTGGAAAATTTGGCAAAGTTGAACATAAGTGATTATGTGGACAAAGTTGTTATGTGGGAAAAGTGACCTAGAAGATGCTTCTAAGGAAGCTACTTGGAGAGTATAAATTAGAGGCAAGGGTCTCTTGTGAAATGCATCTCTTGAGCATATCTTGAAGATCTATTCTGAGAGAGAGATTGAGTGGAGGATTTGATGGATGCATCATAGTTTCCGTAAGTCTGAGGTATTGACAGCGAAAGTTTCAGAAGTTCAGAAACCCTATTTTATGAGGTGTAAGCAGGATGACTGTCTATAGGTTGTGTACATACTGAGGCATACGCGGGCTGGCAGTGTATAGGGTGCGTACATGTTGGTAAAACCATGAAACTTGAGAAGATGAAGATGCATAGGTTCTAGATTCTAAGATCAAGCTCCCAAGAAGGTCTACAGTGCTCAGATACATCATATCGATCCATTGGTTCAAAAGGTATGGTCACATAATTGTCTTGATGGATACTCTTGCTTGTTGTATGGTGAATTCTTAAGGAATTCTTGGTATAGATGTTGTGATTTGGTTTGTGTTGGTTGATGGAGTGAGCATCACTCTCATAATTCAGTATTGATATGATTGCTATAGTATATTGGTTTCTTATACATGACTAAGTAGCATTCATATTGTATGGTTGAGAAGAATAAGTAAGTTTTTGGAGAGCTTGGATTTGTTGTGAATGGTTATGGTTCATATTGGACAATGAAAGACAGAAGTGAATGTGATTGAAGGTTGCAGAGGATCTGAGTTTATCTTGAAGAGGAATCCCTAAGTAACTTAGAAGAGATACACAGGTTGTAGTATAGACTAGCCGCGTACATACGCGAGTTGTACTACTAATAGGGAACATACATACACGTGTTGCACTACCGACAAGTTGCGTACCTGTTGACAGATTGGTATCTGTTGAGGATTGTTGCCTCATCTCAGTTAGTACTGAGTGTGTAAGTTGAGTCTTGCATTATAGAGATGATGCTCTTGTAGAGTTGTACTCTATTCAGTTGTTTCTGATAACCCAAGGATTGTAGTCTGTAATAAAAAGAAAATTATACATACATCTTCTGTTCTTTGTGTTCCTTGTGGTGAAGGTTTATTGATGATATATGTTGTTGTTATTTTTTGTTGATGTATATTTACATTTGACTGGTTATGAATGACAATAATAAGTAATGAGTAAATGGTGATTGCTAACTAAGAAGTTTGTGAAGGGGAAAAGTTTTGAAAAAGATCCCCACACTCATTCACCCCCTCTCTAAGTGTGGTCGGTGTGTCCAATATACATACTATTTTTATGAAGTTTATAAATCATTTATATCTTATTTTAAGAAACTTATCTTTGGGTCAAAAACATCCAGACTATCCTTGGAAGCATCAACTTTCCTGAACAAAAATGGGAGCATTGAAAGTATGGAACACTATAGTGTTGTTAGAATCTATTGTTCTTGTGAAAGGCCTCTTTATCTCCCATACCATGTTCCTTATAATTTTTATTTTTTTTATAGAGGTTTCCAGAAATTCTATATTTTGGGTACATTTCTTTCATGATGAAATAAAGAAGCAATTCATTCCTTTACCGTGGAAAATTGGGGAAATTCAATTGAGAGGTATTTCAAAAATTGATGAATGTGTAGTGCAGTTGGACCAGTATAGTTTAAAGTTTGCAAAATAAATTAGGGGTTTGACCCCAACCACTTTTGCATGGACCATATGACATTTGTTGGTTTTAGTATTTCACTTGCTAATACATTTTTATTTGGAGAAGAGGAAGGCAACAATCAAGACCCACCAACAATAATTTTTGAAAAGAAAGAACAGGATATCGAGACTTTCATTAGTACTACAGATCAACACAAATAGAGGGGAAGAGTGGTTAATGACATAAGTACTCATTCTCCTAATGGTTCACAAAAAATCGCCCCACATAAGAAAAAATTCCAGTCAGCGACACCATAGCAAAAGAAGTCTCCGACCAATAATTCTAATGATGGAGGGGACCAAAACCCTCCAAAGGGAAAGTTGGACTAATCTCATAAGCTTCAAGTTAAAATAAAAATAAAAAGTACTAAGAAAGAGGTAGAGGAGCTTGCACCTAAAGACGAGCTTGTCCTTGAAGATATTGATTTGGATGTTAATATTGAAAATATAGAATTTATTGACAATGAGAAGGGAATTCAAGAAAGAAAGGAAGTTGCAACTGAATTGGAAACTCAAGAACAAGCCTTTTATGAAGAAGAATCTTTCATTGCACATAATTATTTGTTTCATAAAAGTACCAAAAATTTAATTTTTGAAAGACTCCATTCAAACAATAAAAGGATTCAAGGAAAATCCAATTTTGAGTTAGATCTCAGTGGTGTACCACCTTATAGAATTTGTTGCATCCACAAGTCTATATGGGAAGCACTTGAATTATCAGTTGATGAGATGGAAATCGAAAATGCAAATTTGGAAGAAAGAATGGAAGAATTGGAAACAACATTGATGCCACCTCCAATATTTGCAAGTCCAATCACCACTACGAATCCATCAAAGACTTTGGATGGAACACCAGAGTCTAGTTCGAAACTAAAATGGACATCAAGATTACTTGCATCTAGTAGACAATATATTGGAAAGAATATTCACAGGATAATGTCTCTAATTCTTGAGACATGGGAGTTAATGAATGGTTTTATTGCTTTGGCATCAAAAATGGAAAACTTGAAATAGTACCTAGAAGTTGATTTGCAAAATGATGAAGGGTTTTATAAAGAGGCAATCACTACTTTTGTTATTAAAGATTCAAATGAGACTGAGCATGAAATAAAGGAAGAAGACTTTCCCTCCCCGACTCGCATTAAGAAATTTTCCATGTGCTCATTGTTGGGTACATACTATTTTTATGAAGTTTATAACGCATTTGTCTCTTCTTTTAAGAAACTTATCTTTGGGTCAAAAACATATAGACTATCCTTGGAAGCATCAACCTTCCTGAACAAAAAGGGTAGCATTGAAAGTATGAAAGACTATGGTGTTGTTAGAATCCATTATTCTCGTGAAAGGCCTCTTTCTCTCCCATACTATGTTCCTGATAAAATGTTTTTTTATAGAGGTTTCCAGACAGTATATATTTTTGGTATTGTTATCACACAATATGTACTTTCACAAAGCCCAAGGCGAGGAAATATTGGTGTAACAAGGGGGTGACCTGTCACTGTCACCTTAATAGGAAACCCCTTTATGTTTAGGAGTATATCAAGATTACCCCAAGGGAGAGGCCCATAGTGATCTAAAGGGATAATGAACCTAAGGCAAGGACCCAAGAATATCCTCCTCTCATTGGTCACTCAACTCAAAAGGTTATTTATGTCTTTAAGAGATGAAGCAATAGTAAATATGAAGTGTACCTTCCCAGAACAAGACAACACAAGAAAAATATGGCAACTTTCAAGTACAAAATATTGTTACTACTTCCAAGTGAAAGTCATCACCTATTGAATCCATTACCCCATAAAGGCATTAGTTCACTTACTTTAGTGAATGATTTATCAAACAAACACTCAAACTCTCTTCCTTGTAGTGTTTTATACCTTTTACTAACTCTAAAACAGACTAATTCACTAGCTAACTTGTTTCTATTTCAAAATTTTGTTGCAACCATACTAATATACATTAATTTGATGCATACACCTACATAACTTGCATCTAACTCACTCAAAAATTTCTTGTGATAATTTCCAAATATTCTACTTGATAAATACCATGTTTACAAGAAGTTTTCTTGGAATTTTGAGCACTAATAATTGTTGTTGTTACAAAAGATTGCTACATCTATCTAACTGCAGAAAATTCTCTGCAAAATTGACATTTAATGCTAGCTAGACAATGAAAAAATTGCTTGTGACAATTAATCATCATTTAAGGGGTCTCATCATGAGCCAACCTTCTCATCTCCATGAAATATTTGTGGATAATGTTGTCACCTTTGGTCGCCAAGCCAGGATAGTGTCCCTCAACTTTTCCCTTGAAGAACAAAAGAAAAAGATAAAAATATAATAAATCTAAGTGTAAAAGGAAGTAAATGGGATAGGAAACAATGACATCGATGACAAGATGCAGCTCACCCTCTACAAATGCACCCACAGGTAAGACTTACATTCCCTATTATCATTGCACCCCCTGCCCAAACACTTACCCTGGTCCCCATGCCACCTGATACACTTACATGACTTGGATTGGCTCTCACCTAGGAAAAACCCAAAACTTAAGGAGGAATAGCCCAATAGGACACCCTGACACCTTCTCCAAACCTGACTTGTTAAGTTGCATAACATCTTTGAGCATTTGTCTTAGTAAATGGGGGTTTGATGCACATGTTTGGGTAATTTTATTATTGTATGTGATTTACATGTTATAATCCCTATGAACCACTAGAGGGCGTACTTGTTGTTGTTGCGGGACCTTTCCCGATGGACAGGTACATGTGAGGGAATGATTATCTCGGACCTTCATGGGGATTAAAAACCATAGATGGATGTTGTAACCCCATCTAGGGGCAATAATATGTTGGATATTTGCACCAGGAAGAAAGAAGAACGTCAATTTGGGGCACCATGGTAGACCTAGACCCAGGGGGGATCTTTCTCTTCCACATAGACGTTGGCCCTAGAATGCACATGATGTCATCATCATGATCCTGGACATTATCCATAGCTAGTGTTTATGTTTTGGAGGTATTCATGAGCCTAGTGGCATGCGTGGGTTTCATTTGCTGCCTTTGGAGGCCAAGCTCCCTACCGTTTAGGCCCAACGTTCCACCTAAGAGCCTCAACATCACCCTAGAAGAGCATGAAATCACACTTGGAATATTTTTTATATGCTAATTAATTTTATTTATGTCTAAATTGAATTTATTTGCTAATTAATTGAATTTATGTCCTTACACTCTCTTATAAAGAGATCAAACAAACACTGACACTCTCTTCCTTGAAGATTTTGCTAACTTCTACTAACTCTAAATTAGACCAATTCACTACTTAACTTGTTGTTGTTGCAAATAATTGCTACAACCATACTAATATATACTAATTTACTGCATACACCTACATAACTCACATGTAACTCACTCAAAAATTGCTTGTGATAATTGATAAACAATCTACTTTATAAGTTCCAAGTTTCCATGATATTTTCTTGCAATTCTAAGCATTAATACTTGTTGTTGTTACAAAATATTTCTATAGCCATCTAACTGCAGCAAATTTTCTGCAAAACAAACATTTAATGTGATCTAGACACTACAAAAAATGCTTGTAACAATCGATTATCATCTTGCCTAGTTAAAACTACTTTTTTGTTGTCTTTTCAAGCAATTCTAAGGCATATTTTTTGTAGTTGTTATAAAATACTTATTGATGTTGTAAAATTTCATATCGCTGCAATTTTATATTAGCTAGTTTATATTTCAAAGATTCATGGTCTTATGAAGCACTAACATCATTTTGTACTTTAAATATGCCATATTTTTTCTTTGTTGTCTTGTTCTGGGCAAGTAAACTTCATCTTTGCTTTTGCTTCATATCTTAAAGACATAAAGAACATTTTGACTTGAGTGACCAGTGATAGGGGGTATTCTTGCTTCTTTGTCTTAGTTTTTATAAAATACTTATTGATGTTGTAAACTTTAATATCACTGCAATTTTATATCAGATAGCTTATATTTCAAATATTCATGGTCTTATGAAGAGCTAACATCATTTTGTACTTGAAAGTTGTCATATTTTTTCTTTGTTGTCTTGTTCTGGGTAGGTACACTTCATCTTACTTTTTCTTCATCTCTTAAATACATAAAGAAAATTTTGAATTGAGTGACCAGTGAGAGGGGGGTATTCTTGCTTCTTTATATTAGTTCATCATCCCTTTAGGTCACTAGGGACGTGTCCCTTGGGGTAATCTTAACATACTCCTAAATATAAAGGGGTTTCCTATTAAGATGAGAGTGATAGGTCACCCCCTTGTTACACCAATCTGCCTCATTTTCCTTGGGCTTTGGGAAAGTACAGATTGTGCAATAAAAATTTTGGCACCATTGTCGGGGAACATCGAGTCAATTTTCCTTGAACGACACTTTTTCGATAATCCTTTATCCAAATCCTTTACTTCAAAAATCTTACCCGACAACTCCACTGAGGGTGAATCCCTCTTTTCCCTTTGATGATCCCTAGAAGGATTATCTGGAGACTCCATTAATGAAAAAGTCAACCATGTCTTCTCTATGGGACCCGCGTAATTTTAAACCCTTGGATATGAGTAAAAGTTCGGGTTAACCTTGATGAATGCCTCTGAGGTATGAAAATTGGCTCCCAAGATTCACTGGTAATGATGGGGTTAGGGCCAAAGATCACATGGATAATTTTTTGGATTTCTTTGAACTCCACCCTATCAGTGATGATGTTGAACATTTTCCAATGAATCTTTTCTCTGCCACTCTTCATGGCAGTGCTAGGAAATGGTATTGTGATCTCCCTAATTCTAGCATCACATCTATGGACTAGTTAGAAAAAACCTTTCTCGAGAAATTGGGTATTAAATTAGAATATATCCACATGATAATAAAAATACTCGTGTACATGAAGCAAACTAAGAATGAGACTGTCAAGGAATTCCATCCTGAGTTCAAGAATTTGCTACAACAAATCCCTAGAAGTCATTGTCCTGAAGACATGTACCTCGCTTACCTCTACACCAATGCACTCTTAGTGTATTTAGGGTTTCTCCTCAATAAAAAAGTACCAATAACAATCCAAGAAGCTTATCACATGGCTATACAAATCAAGGAAAATATATCCTTATTCAAGGGAGAACACCTCTTTACTCTAGGAATCGAAGTTGATGGCCCCAAATATACCCGAGATACTCTTAGTCTTCAAATATTAGTTTACCTTGAGACCTTTGTTAGTAAATTCCAGGAAAGAAGGGAACAAGAAATTGATCAACAAGAGGGTGAGGAGAAGGATCTTGATGAAGGTTACCAATCCCATGGAGAAGAACAAGAATTTACTCATGCTTTTAGAAGAGATAATGAGGACCTGGTTGAAGAGTGAGACCCTGAAGATATTAAACACGATGATGAAGTATTAATTTTTGCTCGTCCCTCTAATGAAGCCATCCCAAATCCTTTTCATCATGCACAAGAATAAGAGGATGAGGTTAGTCACTTTCCATTTCAGGTTTTTGATGATACCTTATTCTATGATTCGGAAGGTGAAGAACAAAGGGAACCATTGGATGAGCTAGACCCTCCATATTATGAAGTAGAATATGTAAGGGAAAGTAATGAGGAATAGGCATTGATGATTGTTCCTTCGTTTGATAACTTTATCCAACTATTCGAAGCTCTTGTACAGGAAGAAGTGAATATGGTGAGTTGTTTCCCTTTCCAATATTTTGATGATGCCTTATTTTATGATTTGGAAAGAAAATAAGTGTTAGAGGAGCCTTCGGATGCTTTAATCCCTTCATGTTATGTTGAAGGAAATTCCATGGTTAATAATATTGAGGAGTTCATACATGTTGGGAAACATAAATGGGATGAAATTGGTTATGACGGGGATCCTATTTATGACATTGAGGATAATTTCCAAATGTTTCCTTTACAACTATCATATCAAGTCACTACTAATTCTGACATTTAGAAACAAGGAAATGATTTAGTTACAGACATATCCAAGGGTGACCTAGTTCTATGCTCTCCTGATGATTTTTGGTCATACCTTGAGGATTTTGATGAGTATTCCTATGAGCACTTGGATTTATTCCTTGAAGAAAATTATCAACCACCATTGTGATGAGATCTTGATAAGGGTGAGGAAATTTCTTTCCCGAAGCTGAATACTCGTGACAAGGTTTTCCAGCCTCCTTAGATTACTTTACCTCTCTATGTCATCAAGGGTGTAGTTGGGAAACATGTCCCTTGTATTGATTTTTCTCAGTGGAAAAGCCTTATTTTAGAATTCAAGGGTAGGTTGAATAACTTAAGAATAAGTTTATTATTTTAGTCTTTCATCTTTCCCTTATAAAATTTCCAATCATCCTCTAATATCTTGCTAGACCCTTTCTAGACCTTAGGATGTGATGATGTCCAAGGTAACCAACCTTCAGACTCTTTGGTTCAATATTTTGAGCCTTTGATTTTTCACGATCCCTTTTTGAGATGAATTGAGCACTTTCCTAGAAGTGTGACTTGGATAAGTTTTTCCTTACCTCCCACCTCCATGAGCTAGACTTTACGATTTCCGATGATATGATACATGCTCTAACTCATGTTATTTTTGTGCTTAACTTGTCATTGTTTTGGTTTATGATGAAGTACAGAGGTAGGTATTATGCGATATTTCTAGGAAGGTTTCACTGGTTATTTGAGTACACCTAACATTCAACCAATAGGTATGTAGAGTTAGGTAGGCATTTGCATCCATTATATATACCACCTGCACACCATGTTAGAATAATTATAGTTTCATTTTCATATTGTATTCTTCCATTATGTATATATGCATGCTCATGATCATATGTTAGATTAGAGATGCTATTTATTTTATTATATCATATATGAGCAAGTGGTGATATCACCACCTTAAGGATTACTAATACATTTTGTTGAGATTTAGCAGGAATAGGTCATACTAGATATGTTGAGGTTCTCATGCGCTCTACGGTGAGCACATGTCCCCGAGTTGGAGCCAGATGTTATCCCCTACCCTAGGGATAACTAAGGAGATCATGTCTAGAGGACCATAGGTCCTATACATGGAGTGTTGAGAGTCGTATGACTTGATCATGGCCCCAGAGGACCCCTCTTTTCTTCAATGCAACCCGTTTATCAACAACAACAATATCCATCCCACCATCTTGGTCCTAAAGTAGTAGTAATTATTTCTCCATAAGGTGATAAGTCAGGTTATCATGGTATGTATCGCTATGATTC
Organism: Picea engelmannii; assembly: GCA_009831015.1. Classification (NCBI taxonomy): domain Eukaryota; kingdom Viridiplantae; phylum Streptophyta; class Pinopsida; order Pinales; family Pinaceae; genus Picea; species Picea engelmannii. The sequence continues at coordinate 537,615 of ML792222.1, read as the reverse complement.
TTGAAGCACTTGAATATGTTGCATTGAATTCTCCTTCATTTCATAACATTTTCTTGGAAATTATGCTCTTTAACTTGTTCATACCTGGAAGGGTGACATGGTGCCCTAGTAAGTTGATCTCCCTTTAGGATGTGTTTCCATTGTGTGGGTCTATGAAAGGTCATCGTTCGTTCCCTCCATACTTACCACTTTCCATCTGTATTCCTCCCATATTCCCCTACCTTTGTTCGGGTATTGGGATTGGCTACACTAGGAAGGGTTGTACCTTTCATTATGGGAAGAAGGGGATAAAGGACCAGAGGGTAAAAGTAGCTGGAAAAAGTTAAAATCCTGTAAAAAAGTTGAGATTCTTTGCCTAGGGATTCCCAAGAAAGAAATAAAAATCTTCTCAGTAAGAAATGGGAACCCATAAGATAACTGAACACTGAAGGTACTAGTTGGTGGATAGGAGGTCTCATCACGAGACGAATCTTGGGCTCTAAAGATGTCCTAAAAACAACCTCAGTTTAACATTAATTTATCAACCAAGGATTCGTCTTTTCTTTCAAGAATATCAACAAAGTCTATGCAGATAGTTGTAGAGGTTAAAATCGTGTAGTCAAATAAAATCCGAGTTTATCAATAATCAAGTTCCTCACGCATTCATTAAAACTCTGAAAGTAATATCTTACTCAACAAAATTATAATCTAATCAATAACATACTCTGAATCAAAGGCATTGACTAATTTACTGAATTCATCTACCTAAGAAACAATAATTTAATATATGGAAATACTCAATTAACTGATCTATCAATGATTGCCTAACTTGTTGGAAAATAAAAGCTTAAGTACTATCAAAATGAGAAGGAACAACAAATGTCGAATTAAGTGAAAGGAACAACAACTGCAAATTTAATAAAAGGATAGTGCGTTGTTGAGGAAAATATGCAAATTGATCTTACTCAAGCATTTTCAGAATTTACTTGGCTAAATCAAAGTAGACAGGAATATCACCCTATGTTTATAGACAACAAAAATAACATCCTAACTCACAAGTATTAATTACAAGTGCTTAGGCTAGTCTTTTATCAACAAAAAAACTTGCTAGAAATTCACTTTTTATGTAATTTTCTGAATATATCAGTTGCTAAAATAAATTTAAGAACGGAAGTAAAGACACCAAGAGGATAATCGAGATAGATGAGACATAAAGTAATCCTTTATTTCATTCCAATTCACCAAAGAGTCATTTCTTTACAAAATATCATACAAAAATCTTAGAATAAAGTCAAACCCAAAGTCAAACTTAGAAATCCCTGATGGAACATAGAAAAGGACCTTTGACAGAAAACCAAAATTGAACTCTAAAATTTGGATCATCTTGCCATATATTGCTTCCCACTCGACTCTGCACAATAGCCTTTATGAGCCATGAAATTTAATTCACAACCAGACAAGTCTACACAGACTATCAAAGATAGATCAACACCTCTGAAGAACAAGTGTCTGAATGATTTGATTCATCCCTGAATATTGTTGTCTACAATAAGACCCTGCTATCACAAAAGAGAATTAGGCTGTGATGAATACATGAATGAATGAAAAATGAACTATCTCAACATAAACTCAAAGAAAAATCCTTAGCATGTTTGTGCTTCTATCCTCACTTTGTCCCTCCCTTCCTATTTTGTTTTAACACGTTATAATTGGTTAAAGTAGTTAAACCAACTCATTAGTTAAGTTAATTAAAAGACTCAACTAACTTTAGTTAGGGGAAAAGGTGATGATCACAATAAGGGTCATAAATAAATAATAACTAGTAGGTGGGACCCCTTGTGACTCCCTTTAGTTCATAATAATCATATCAATCATAACATAACCATTAGTTATGAAAACACACCTCCATGTGTCTCCCATCAACATATTTACTTTTGGCAATTTAGCTCATGAAATTTGAAATTATCTTCAAAAATAATACTTATATATCCAAAATAAAACATGTTGTCCAAAGATCCATGAAGTCAATTGTCATAAAACAATAGATAACATAAAACTCAAAAGCCATATTTCCTAGTTTGTGATGCAAATTTTCCTTGGTTGCTACTGTCACCTCTTGATTTTCCTAAATTTTCCTTAGGTTGTGTAGAGCCTTTTGGCTTAATCTTGCTGATAACGTGGGAACAATTGTCCCCCAAATGCATCCGTGAAGACATGAATTTGTTATATTCATTGGAGGGTGAGGAAGGGGCAACAATGGATTTTCATTTATCAAGTGCATGATGGGATTCAGTCTTCAATCTCTTGCTAGCATGGGAGGATTTCACTAATGAGTGGTTAGGGGCAGCTTGGACAATGGGGTTAACCAATGGAGGAGGAGGCAAAGACAAGTTGGGCTAGCCACGATGTTGGGATATTGTCGGGTGGACAATCTCCTACCATCCATCATTTTCAGGGACCTCAGGTTGTAAGGAGACATGAGGAGGTACAGGTATAATGGGTTCTTGTTGGGATTGGAAGGGAGGCCTTTCCGACATAGGTTGGACTATTCCCTACCCAATCAAATTAAATAATCCCACATGAAATAATTGGCCAAGCTCATCTGAATCAACATCAAAATATATGGAGAACCTGGGCCTTCTTGGGCCTCGGTTCCAATTACCTCTAACTCTCTTACCTCAGCCATGACTTCCATGAATGAAAAAAATCATCCTGCATGCATGATCAATTAGAAAATAGTCTTTTAAATAACCATGCATGACAACTCTTAAAAATATGAAATAGATTTGGCTTAGAATGTATCAAACTTATGCAATCCAATCCATACAAATTGTTTTACTATTAATCAATGAGCAGGGGGGTGAAACAAGGTCCTAGAATATGTAAGGGGTTTGTAATGAGAGAAAATATGATATAATGAAAGGGAAGAAGACATGGTCACTTCTCAATTAAAACAACAATCAACTATTAAACAACCAATAAAACCTCACTTTTATTTACATAAGACACTGCCACTTTCATCCAATTTAACACATAAATTCCCTTGACTGTAATCAATCTCAGAGCAGGGGGTGAACGAATAAAATGGAAGATAGGATTTGTAATTAGTGGAAAATGAGATAATGGGAGGGGAAGATAACGATTACTGTTCATGAGATTAATCAATTGATCCATGAAACATTATGTAGTAAGACTAGATGCACCAACCAACAATCATCACGACCGAATAACAATTCCTGTGTATTTAACTAGTTTACTGTCCAAAATATCCAACAAAGTGGCATCATGAAATGATAACTATTCCACATAATTTGTAAGAGGTTCTATTCCCTTCCCCTTACACGTTCTTCATTTTAAAACAATTCACGGAAAATACCCAATTTCAATCTATAGGCATCAATATCAACTACTTCCATGCATTTCTTCAATCCACAACTATAGCCAAAAGTCATGTTTTCAAAATAATAATGAAGTCACTATTACTGCAATAGAACCCATCAAAATGCAATGATATTCGTTCGCATATATATGAAGTAATCAAAATAACCAAGATCAGATTGCCATGCCCGAAAGGAGATTAATCATACAACCAACAGTTACCATTTAGATACCAGCTATGCAAGAGTAAATTTCCTGGGCAATGAAGTTTTGACATTGTAAAAGAAACCCAATTCAACATGACTTAAAATATGGACCACCTATCCAACACGAATGTCATCAACAATATGCTGGTTTTGACAAGTGATCGATTGCAATAATAAACATGCTTAAAACTTATGTGGGTGCCCCTGAGTGTGAAAATCAACTATCCATATTATACACAGTGTGCATCTAACACAACTCCATGGTGCAACATTTCTTCTTGACATATCAAACACACAACCATGATAAATAACTCAACATATCATACTAAGCTATAAGATTTCTTGGATTTAGTCACCCGTGATCGACTATGTTGTGCACACTCAAGTCTATACAACCAACAAGAATAAATATGAAGGGGATATACTCTCCATAGTTATCCAATTCAGTAGCCATTCGGCCCCAAAGAAAACCATAGTTACTATGCCCATTATTTACTTTGAAAAACACCATACACAGAACGCGAAATGTGTGAAAAACACCAATCATTCACAACCAATTCCATCCATCATCCAAATCATCATAAGTGCAAATACCAATGACTGTATATCAAACCACAATTTTCCACAGTTATAAAAAAAAAATCAATCAAACAAGTTGTAGCAACGACGCATACCCTTGCATCGAATCGAAATGGGGTAGAAACATTCTTCACTAATAACACTGAGTTATTTGACACGAGGAGGGTGACTGTGAACTTTAGAACTGTAATTGACACTGTAAGGTTTATCATTATCGTCATAGAAGTAGTAACTAAATGCCATACCAACCTGACTTTGATACAACCAATGGTTAAGGGTTTTTCTCGGTAGCCATCACAGGAGGAACAAAGCCAACCTCTCACAACAATGAAACTTCGAAGCCAGAGGTATACATACAGAGAGATATATGAGTCATTTTTGGACAAGTGACAATCCATGGCAGGGGAGGAAAAAGAAGGGAGAGGATCTTATTCGGCTGAGAAGCTTAATCAATGCATGAAGGGTATAACCCTCGGGTTCTTCATTCAATTACCACAGTACTGAGGAGGATACAAAGTTGAGTTAAGAACAAAACACTCAATTCGTGACCCTTAGCGGTGGAAATCAAATGTCGAGGTGAAACATAACATCGTGACACATAAATACTTTCGACCATTAAGACCCAGGAAGGCAAGAGACTGGATATGGCGACAGTGCATGAAGAAATGTACACCCAAGACTTAAACATAAACCCTCTCACTGAACTAGTAGTAGTAGTAGGGAGTTATCACCAGGAATACCGATAACTTCTACAAACTCAAAACTATTACAGGAAGAACCATCCATTTTTTCATTCAAGAACCAAAATTACACACAGTTGCAACACTTAGGAAAAGACACAAATCCATAAACCTGAGCAATAATCATTTCATAACCAGAGTGAAGTCGAGAATGGCCAAAAAAAAGGACATACATGTTAATCGAAATCCTTAAGATGAGAGGTGGCTGAGCGGTTTCACCCTACTAAAATTCTGGAGCATAACACAACAACAAGATCAAACAATATCCTGACTAGGGTGGCGGCCAATGGGAAGGGTAAAGGTGGTGTGCCGTAAATGCACGTCGCCTCCACCCACATTACATTAACTCATCATTTTATGCCAAGAGGCCCTTCATTAAAACCATTAATTTAAAATCCACGTTGGAATCCACATCAATTTCTTGCTAATTGCATCATCCACATCATATGTCCCATTTCTAACTTAACCATATTGCATGTCAACTATACAATCTAAGAGATCATGTATAGAATCATCACCAATAGCGCGATTAACATCAACCTACACCATAGCATAATCACCATGTATATAGACTATATAACTGAAATAAAATCGCAAATCCATTAACTTCCATGAGCCAACGACGTTCATACCATATGATATCAACTACCAATTCCATTAACCAATGTATAACCATTACCATTATTACCCGATCAAAAGTGCCACCAACATTTCACACCATATGCATATAAAACATGTAATTTGATCATCATTTCATGACCATCTTCTTGTTAGCTAGGGTTAATTAATATCAACAAGTTTTTTTGTGCATGTAGTATCGTTAGAGCTTATGATAGCTTCAAAATCTTCCCTTGCATTCATCTCTCATTGTAGAATTCCTACAGAAACCCCAATAGATCTAGAATTCTAGTTTAATTGAACACATGCAATTTGTTGATATTCAAGAGATGAGAAAAAAAAAATTCTCCATAAATCAGAGAATTATATTAATAAAAAATGAATATACATGAGCAACCATACTCAAAAAGAAGAGAGGAGGTGAATATATAGAATTTCCAACATAGAAATTCTAGTAAAAAAATGTTAGAAATAGCTAAAATAGGTGTCATAAGCTAAGGGAGACACATAGTTCGACCTACACCACTAAATATACATGTCACACACTCATTAATGTCCACAAGAGTTAAGTGATGTGTATTATCTCACTTAAGCTCACTTAACTGACAAGAGAAGCAGTTCCAACTCACTTAACTGACCCGAAATAGTAGTTACTAATAATAGTAACAACAAAAATCATTAATTAAGGAATAAATCTCTCACTCAAAGAGGAGGTGTGCAT
>ML792222.1:474129-509243 GCA_009831015.1 Picea engelmannii | reverse complement strand
ATTTCTCAACATTAACTTCTCCATTGTATATTGGCAATTCGAATTTAATATCAAGCTTTAATGAAGGAATTTGTGAAGGAGTTTTACCATGTCCCTTTGGAGAATTCGGAAGAGGTCTTGAATTGGTAGAAGAAGAAGAAGAAAAAGAAGAAGAAGATGGAGGAGAGGTTGGTGGAGAAGCACCATTCCCTCCATTTCCATTTGGAGTTTTATCACCACTGTCTCCCTTATGCTTTGAAGGATTGGAGCCTTCACCTTGTATTCCTTTCTATCAATATCTTCATCATCTCTCTCATTTCCATGACATCTTTTCTGAGATCTTCATCTTCTGTAGGAACATGTTCATGACTCTCTTCATGAGCCATACTTGGTGAATGCCTCCTTGAAACTTGCGGTGATGGTATATATTTTCTCCTTGAAGGATGAGAACTTGGATCTACAAGTTGAACTTCTCCTCTTGTGAGTTTAAACCTTGTGAGCATCAGAAAACAAAACACTTTCAAATAATCAAGTCTTCAAAAACCTATGCTCTGATACCAACTTGATCTAAAAATGAAGAACACTTGTATTCTTGAAAATATTTGCAAGTTAAATTTATGTGTTAAAAGAAAATGGATCAACTTTTCAACACAAATTTAATAGGATTTACTCATTCAAGATGCATATAAACAACATCATAATCAATGAACAAAAAACACATAACATAGCAAATGATAAAGGAGTTCACCCCTCTCTTGGGCTACATCTCCTCGTCCAGCTTCCAATGGATCATTTGTATTATTTGCTCAAAGTTCTCAAAAATGTGCTTTACAATGCTCAAAATGTCAAATAGACTGCTCCAATGGCTTCAGAACATCCAAAAACCCCTAGCTAGGATTTTTCGGCATCTCGTTTGGCCAAAAAATGAAGTAGATAGGCTTCCTGGAAGTCTCCCCTTCAAGCTTGTTATCTCTACATCTACAAAACACACCTCCTCTTGCTCAACCTAGCCCACACGCAATTTAAAGCGTAAAAAATTGGCACCAGGTGCAACTGCACAACCTGTCCAAACTGTCAAACCATTACGCATTGGCCCTAACTACCAAGGCCCGTGGGCACATGACAGTCACATGATTGCGTGCCAACACAACAGGGCTTAAGTTTAAACAACCGTTTGATAACCGTAATCTTAACTCACGTGTATATATATAGTGGTCACATGGTATACCAAACCGCACATATATTAAATGGTTATAACATGGTTACGGTGGTAACCACCGTAGCTCTGGTTGCATACAAGACAACACATGACCACGGGTCGGGGCTTAGCCCCGGCCCAGTCCACACCCCCACATACATTTAAATAAATTTAAATATAATGCAATGTATATACATAACAAGGAACATGTGTGGGCACGCCAGTTGGGCGGCCTTTCCCAAAGCTTTACCCTGCCCAGAGGTCATGGGGTCCTACTGAGTGCAAAGGTTTTAACCAACAAACATGTGACATGTGGTGGCCTTTGATAAGGCCACATGTCGCCATCCCATTCATTGCCAACAAACAAGTCACATGCCAACTGTCTAATAACTATCTGCCACATCAGCCTACGGCCTGCCACATCATCGTCCATACAGACTATACAGACTGTACAGTCAGCATCCCTTTTTTGCTTGTTTGCCTTTTTGAAAAGAACGCGATATCTCTCGCTCCTGACGTCCGTTTGAACCCAAATGAGTTGTGTTGGGTTCAAAACAACGAGGCCTACGCTCTCGTTCGATTTGAAGCGATTCCGAGCACTTTGAATTTTTGAGCAAAATTTGATCCCCTGATCATCAGGTTCCCAAAAAGCTCGGAATTTCCGAAAACTGAAAGGTGACCACAACCAAGATTAAGGGCATTCTCAATGCCTTGCAACAAAGCTTCAAATTCAGCGGCATTGTTCGAGCAAGAAAAATCCAACCTTTATGGAAGATTATGAATTTTTCCTACAGGGGAAACCAAGATAATACCCGCCCCATTACCTTCATTAGAGCATGAACCATCAAAGTGAATATGCCATAATTCATCATGTGAGTCAATTTTTTCCAGAGGAATATTATCCTCTTCAGCAGATATGGAATATACTCCTACGTTTTCTTCGATATGGTTTACGCTAGGTTGAGGAACACTCTCTATGTAGGGTGAAATTCTTCCTTCTCTAAGGACTATAATGTTCTTTCCATTCTGGGGAATGGATAAATGTGTTCCTTCACGTGAGAGGTATCCACCTATTAGGTTTTTCCAATCTCTCTCAAATATAATTGAATAATTTCTCATAGGCATATCAATCACCTGAATGTCGAGGGTTGTCCTTATCTCAGGATGAGCGCATAAAACCAAGGTTACATCTTTAATCTCGCCTATGGTTGTTTGTTGTAGACTATTATAGGAGAGAATGCTTATGTCATTTTCATTTGTAAATGACAATCCTAGCTCTTCCATAATAATCTTCGACATGACACTTGGGCCCGAACCACCATCAATGAGGCAACAATGGGAAATCTTATCCACAATCTTTACAGAAATGTAAAAAGGGGGGTTTTTTATAGGGTATCTAAAATTATGTACACCTACTTTATTTACAGAAGAATCCTCTTCGTCTACCTCTTCAGAAAGATTGGCTATAATGGAAGCTTTTCCTTCCATGAATTGTTTCAGATGCATCTGTTGTTCATGGATGACAACCATGTCTAGGAGGGTTGCATCTGCTTTGATGTTGGCCAATTGATTCAGGATATTGTATTTGGAAGAGGGGGGAGGAGGATTGATTCCTTGACTTTCAAGAACTTTAGAAACATGGGGTGCAACAGTGGTTGGGAATGAACTTGGCCTAGAAGAACTGCGAGGGGGGTCAAATTTTCCATTAGGGGCATAGTTTTTGTTCCTAGTATTGATGACCATGACATCTTCTGTCTCAGCAAAATCTAGTACAATGATAGTAGCTTCTGGTCTTTTACCAAAGATCTTATCTCTAGCACTCTTCTTTACCTCACATGTGGTCTCTTCATGGTGCTCCTTGCAAAAGTTACACCAACACCGAGGCAAGATAGCCTTAGGCTGAAATTTGTTTTCAACTGGATTTCTAGAAGGGGGTGTGGAAGAGGATGAAGCTCCAGGGGTGAGAGGGGAGACAATTCCCTTCCTCTCAAGAGATATCATATGATTGTTCATATCGTGTACTAGCTGCAAGAGAGCATACATGTCTATTTTTCTAAATGATTCCCCTTGGGGAAGACTAGTTCTCTCAAGATGTTCTTCATACTCTAAACATGTATGTAGAGCGGAACCAAGATTATCAATGGATTTTTCCTCAATCCTATGATGGTAGGAAGAAGGCAATGCATTGTAGTAATGAATGAATGCGGCTTGGTTCTATGGGTGGATAAGTTCAGGGATTTGATTGTACAGCTTGGTGAAACGCAAGTTGAAATACCTGATGGTCTCACGATCTTTATAAGTGACGTTATTGTATTCCCTTAACTTCTCGATAGGTATTTTGGATTGCCCATAAGTGGATTGGAAACAATAGATTAAATCTTCCCAAATAGACGAGATCTTAGGAGGAAGGTCAAAGAAATTGGCCGCAGCCTTTCCTTCCAAGGAATTGAAAAACAAGTGCATGCAACTTTCATTGTCATTAGCCCCTATGTTATGAAAAACATTAGAAAATTCCACTAGGTGTTTGTTAGTACTAACAATGTTATTTCTTGAAAACCTAGGCAAGTTCTCTTTAAACTTTGGAAGTAGGCGAGTAGCAGGTGCTAAGTTTAGAGGAGAAGACACATGCCATGGTGTGGTTGTGGAATCCTCTTTGAACTGAAAAATCCCATACTTTTTAATGACTTTGGTGGGGTTTGTAGTAGATTGGACAGGGATATTGTGGTTGTAAAAACTACCAACCACTGATGAAGATGAAGGTTGGGAAGATGAAGCACTTCCAGTGCCACCAAAACCACCAGTAGATGCCATCTTGTGGATGAGAGATGAGGGAAAGAAAGATGAGTTGGATGAATCCGATAAAGTCTTCCTTAGAGAACCTTGTTGGACAGATAACACTACGTTTCTTCTTCCTATTTCAGCAATAGGATGGATTTCAGGTGACAAGCCTCTTCTTCTTCTAAAAGCAAGAGAATCTAAGGACATGAAAGAAAGGCCAAAACTGAAGAAAAAAAAGGTTACTATTGAATTCTAGGTTGCCTACGTCTAGCTTCCAATTGTTCTTGAACACTAATATCTCGTTCAATTGCTTCCCAAGAACAGTTAATATCAGCACGGGTCCTAGCAGTGTCTAAAATAGTATGAAACATGTTCAAAGAAATGCTGGTCTGGTCTTGGAGATTGGGCTCAATATTGGGCTGCCTTGCAATAGGAACAATCATGAATAGAAAAAAAGTCAAAGAATAAATAACAGAAAAAGAAAGATGTATCGATGAAAACCGAGTATAAAAATTTAACCAGAGAGATATCGAAGATCTCCCGAGTATGGTCACCAAATAAATGTTGAGGAAAAGATATGAATTGATCTTACTCAATCATTTTCAGACTTTACTTGTATAAATAAAAGTAGACGGGAATGTCACCCTATGTTTATAGCAAACACAAATAACATCCTAACTCACAAATATTAATTATGAGTGCTTAGGGTAGTCTTTTATCAACAAAAAAGCTTGCTAGAAATTCAATTTTTATGTAATTTTCTGAATATATCAGTTGTTGAAATAAATGTAAGAACAGAAGTAAAGACACCAAAAGTATAATCAGGATAGATGAGACATAAAGAAATCATTTATTTCATTCCAATTCACCAAAGAGTCATTTCTTTACAAAATCTCATACAGAAATCTTGGACCAAAGTTAAACATAGAAATCCCCAATGGAACATACAAAAGGACCTCTGACAGGAAACCAAAACTAAACTCTAAAAGATGGATAATATTTCCATGGATTGTTTCCCACTTGAATTTGCACAATATCCTTTATCAATCATGAAAGTTAATTCACAAACAAACAAGTCTACACAGACTAGCAAAGATAGATCAACACCTCTGAAGAACAATTGTCTAAATGATTTGATTCAGCCCTGAATATTGATGTCTACAATAAGACCCTGCTATCACAAAAGAGAATTAGGTTGTGATGAATACATGAATGAATGAAAGATGAACTATCTCAACATAAACGCAAAGAGAAAACCTTAGCATGCTTGTGCTTCTATCCTCACTTTGTCCCTCCCTTCCTCTTTCCTTTTAACAAGTTAGAATTGGTTAAAGTAGTTAAACCAACTCATTAGTTAAGTTAATTAAAATACTCAACTAACTTTAGTTAGGAGGAAAGGTAATAATCATAATAAGGGTCATAAATAAATAATAACTAGTAGGTGGGACCCCTTGTGACTCCCTTTAGTTCATAATAGTCATATCAATCATAACATAACCATTAGTTAAGAAAACACACATCCTTGTGTCTCCCATCAACATATTTACTTTTGGCAATTAACTCATGAAATTTGAAATTATCTTCAAAAATAATACTCATATATCCAATATAAAACATGTTTTCCAAAGATCCATGAAGTCAACTATCATAAAACAATAGATAACATAAAACTCAAAAGCCATATTTCCTAGTCCGTGATGCAACTTTTCCTTGGTTGTTGCTGTCACCTCTTGATTTTCCTAAATCTTCCTTAGGTTGTGCAGATCCTTTTGGATTAATATCGATGATAACGTGGGAACAATCGTCCCTCAAATGCATCCTTGTAGACACAGATTTGTCATATTCATTGGAGGGTGAGGAAGGGGCAACAGTGGATTTTCCTTTATCAATTGCATGATGGGATTCAGTCTTCAATCTCTTGCTAGCATGGGAGGATTGCATTGGCGAGTGGTTAGGGGAAGCTTATACAATGGGGTTAAATAGCGGAGGAGGAAGCAAACACAAGTTGGGCCAACCATGATGTTGGGAGACTACCAGGTGGACAATCTCTTGTCATCCATAATGTTTAAGGACCTCAGGCTGTAAGGATACATGAGGAGGTACAGGGATACCGAGGGCTTGCTGGTATTGGAAGGGAGGCCTTTCTAGCCTAGGTTGGACTATTCCTTTCCCAATCCAATTAAATAATCCTGAATGAAACAATTGGTCAAGCTCTTCTGAATCATCATCAAAATGTATGGAGAACCTGGGCCTTCTTGGGCCTTGGTTCCAATTACCTCTACCTCTGTTACCTCGACCATGACTTCCATGACTAAAAAAAACTCATCCTGCATCTGTGATTAATTATAAAATAGTCTTTTAAATAACCATGCATGACAACTCTTAAAAATATGAAATAGATTTGGCTCAGAACATATCAGACTCATGCAATCCAATCCATACAAATTGTTTTACTATTAATCAATGAGCAGGGGGGTGAAACAGGGTCCTGGGATATGTAAGGGGTTTGTAATGAGAGAAGATATGATATAATTAAAGGGAAAAAGACATGGTCACTTCTCAATGACAACAACAATAACCTGTTAAACAACTAATAAAACCTCACTGTTATTTACATAAGACACTACCACTTTCATCCAATTTAACACAGAAATTCCCTTGACTGTAATCAATCTCAGAGCATGGGGTTAAAGAATGAAATGGGAAGCTGATAGGATTTGTAATTAGTGGAAAATTAGATAATGGGAGTGGAAGATAACGATTATTGTTCATGATATTAATCAAGTGATCCATAAAACATTCTGCAGTAAGACTAGATGCACCAACCAACAATCATCATGACCAAATAACAATTCTTGTGTATTTAACTAGTTCACTATCCAAAATATCCAACACTGTGCCATCACAAAACAATAAGTATTCCACATAATTTGTAAGAGGTTATATTCCCTTCCCTCTACACATTTTGCATTTTAAAACAATTCATGGACAGTACCCAATTTCAATTTGTATGCATCAACATCAACTACTGCCATGCATTTCTTCAATCCACAACTATACCCAAAAGTCATGTTTTCAAAATAATAATGAAGTCACTATTACTGCAATAGAACCCATCAAAATGCAATGATATTCATTCACATATATATGCAATAATAAAAATAACCAAGATCATATTTCCATGCTGATCCAGGTGGATATCGGTGGCCACCCACCTTCTCCAACTGGCTCAAAACAATTTTCTGGCAATTTTGGTAATTTACTATTTTTAGCAGTTTTCCGGGTCCTGAACTTCTGGAGCCATTTTGAGGCCCTAAAAGATGTTTTTTGAGAAAACGGGGAGCAACATGGATTGTGGATAAATGTTTCTCACCCAAAAGTTGTATTCCTCAGATAGATCTTTCCAACGAGCTATCGAGTGCCCCAAACGAAGATCGTATGCAAAAGTTACGCCCCTGGGAAGTTGATGTATCAACTACCCCCATCGTGGCCCACAAACCTTTTGTCTTTTCATCTTCCAGGGTTATGGTTTTGGATTTTACTTATGTTAAAAAGGCTCTTAGAGCCTCATTGTAACAATCATCTTCTCACGAATGCGAGTAGCTGTCATATCTCTTCTCAGAGATAAGCTACCACCATTCTAGAAAGTCTTTCACTTTGTATTTTTACAGTCTCTGTACATTTATTTCATTAATAGAAATCAAGTATTACTATATATATGTGTTTATGGTTGCATCTCTGATACATTTCTGTTATATCATTGAATATCTGTGATATCTCTATGCATTTATTTATTATATCTCTGCTCTCATTTCGTGCTGAAAATAATCTGGATCAATGGTATCAAAGCAAGCTGCTCTTGATCGTTTTTCAGTGCATGTCCCCGACGAGGTCCGAGTATATAAAGTTGTGTCTCAAGCTTATCTCTCTTGAGGACAATCTCTCTCGCACACCCAAGAAACCCTCAATGGCGGAAGAAAAGAAAAATGACAGAGCAGACAATTCTATCAGTCTGTTGCTTGAGCAAGCTCTCACGCGATAGAGGTATGAAATGATGGAGATTTTTTCCCACATCCTGCAACGCCTGCAGATAGCAACAGGCGCATCTTCATCAAACAACCACTTTGGAAGCACCTCTCCTTTCAAGGTACAGGTTAATTTTGATATTCCCGTATTTGAAGGTCAAATAGATGGAGATGCCCTAGACAAATGGTTAAATCTGTTAGAAGGTTATTTCTCTATTCATAATTTTTTCGACGGGGAAAAGATCACCTTCACACTCCTTAAAGCTCTCCCCCATGTCAAACATTGGTGGGAAACTTACTGGGAGAAAAGATCCATAGAGGAATCTGGAATATATGGGGTCGAGCCCACTTGGAATATTTTTGTGGATGTGGTAAAGGAATAGTATTACCCTATTGGAAACTATGAGGACCAATACATGAGATGGACCACACTGCGGCAGAAGAGGGGCCAAGCAGTTCCGGAGTTCACCAATACCTTCCATACCTTGCACACCAAGCTGGATATCAAGGAATCTGAATGACATTTGGTTCTGAAATATCATGGGGCTCTACATAGATACATCCAAACTGAAATGGATTTTCTGGACATCTCTTCACTCAGTTCTTCTTATCGATATGGTGTTAAAATTGAGCAGAAGTTTAAGCACCAGAAAAAATGGGAGTTCGGATCTGCAAATCCGCAACAACCAATGTATGACAAAGACGACCCTAACAATTAGTCTCCTGAAAACCAGTCCAAGCCACAGGTAAATAAGGGTCATGGGAAGACAAAGAAGGACACCGGAAAATGGTGCGATTTACACAAAATCCCCTGGTACAACACCAATGAATTTTGCTCAAAATAGTCATTGGTGGACAAGATCAAAGACAAGGAGCCGAACCTTGATTCAGAATATGATTATGAAAATACTGGTAAAAGACAGATCATTGACGCATACCCCACTGTTATTGTCATGACCGCAACAATTCAACCAGAAAAATCAACAGATCCAGAAGAGGGGGAGCTCCTTTTTCATTCACAGATGTGGGTGAAGGGGACCCCACTTCATTTTCTTGTTGATAGCGGAAGCCAGGAGAACCTCATCTCAATAGAGGTCGTCAAACAGTTGGGATTGTCGATAAAACCACACCCGCAACCATACAACATCAGATGGCTTCGCCAAGGATGAGATCTTCATGTCAGTAAGAAGTGTCGATTGTCATACAGCATCCAACCCTTCAAGGATGAGGTATTATGTGATTTTTCCCCACTGGATGTATATGATGTTCTCTTGGGCCAACCATATATGTGGAAGCGCCATGCTATTTATGAGTCTCGACCCCTTAGTGTCATTGTTACTTTGGGGGGTCATCTCTATAGAATACCAAAAGTAATTCTGACTATTGTCCCACCTAAAAAGTGTTGCAAGGTAGAATCTCATACTACAAAATCTATCTTTTTCACAATCTGTTCAAAAGGTGAATAGAAGGATACTACAACCAATACATCCTCGACCCAAGCAACTTCTATCCAATAGAAGCAAGTCAACAAGGTTGCAACAAAGCACAAAGGTCCCTTCTGCACACAGTCATCTCATGTAGCCAAACTGGTTAAAAAGGTCTAACCCTTCCAGCCACAGATTCATGATAAGCTTCAAAAAACCAACCAACGCGACGTCTCTAGCAAGGCAAGAAGCTCACTAAGATTCAGATTCAACAATCATTTTCCCCTCTCCCATAGGAACTCAACGCAATGGAGACCATTGCTTCCTAAGGAGGGAGGATTGATCCAGGTGGATATCGATGGCCACCCACCTTATCCAATTGGTTCAAAACAGTTTTCTGGCAATTTTGGTAATTTACTATTTTTACAAGTTTTTCGATACCTGAACTTTCAGAGTCGTTTTGAGGCCCTAAACAATGTTTTTTGAGAAAACAAGGAGCAACATGGATCATAGATCGATGCTTCTCACCCAAAATTTGTATTCCTCGGATAGATCTTTCCAACGAGATACCGAGTGCCCCAAACAGAGATCATATGCAAAAGTTACACCCCTGGGAAGTTGTCGTATCAACTACCCCCATCGGGGCCCACAAACCTTTTGGATTTTCATCTTCTAGGGTTAGGGTTTTGGATTTTACTTATGTTAAAAAGTCCCTTAGAGCCTCATTGTAACAATCATCTTCTCATGAATGCGAGTAGCCATCACATCTCTTCTCAGAGATAAGTTGTCACCATTCTAGCGAGTCTTTCACTCTGTATTTTTACATTCTCTGTACATTTCTTTCATTAAAAGAAATTGAGTATTACTGCATATCTGTGTTTATGGTTGCATCTTTGATACATTTCTTTTATATCATTAAATATCTGTGATATCTTTGTGCATTTATTTATTATATCTCCGCTCTCATTTCATGCCGAAAATAATTTGGATCACATGCCCGAAAGGCAATTAATCATACAACCAACAACCATATTTTAGATACCAGTTATGCAGGAGTAAATTTCTCAGGCAATGAAGTTCTGCCACTATAAAATAAACCCAATTCAACACAAATTAAAAGATGTCCCACCTATACAACATGATTTTCATCAACAACATGTCGGTTTCGACAAGTGATCGATTGCAATAATAAACATTTTAAAAAACATTGTGGGTGCCCCTGAGTGTCAAAATCAACTATCCATATTATACACAGTGCACAACTAACAAAAATACATGGTGCAACATATATTCTTGACACATCAAACACACAGCCACGATAAATAACTCCACATATCGTGCTAAGCTATAAGATTGCTTGGATTTAGTCACACGTGATCGACTATGTTGTGCGCACTCAGGTCTATACAACCAACAAGCATAAATATGCAAGGGGTATACTTTCCATAGTTATCCAATTCATTAGTCATTCGAACCCAAAGAAAACCATAGTTATTTTGCCCATTATTTACTTTGCAAAACACCATACAAAGAGCGTGACATGTGTGAACAACACCAAGCATTCGCAACCAATGCCATCCATCATCCAAATCATCATAAGTGAAAATACCAGTGAATGTATATCAAACCACAATTTTCCAGTGTTGTAAAAACAAAATAATCAATCAAACAAGTTGTAGCAATGGCACGTACCCCCGCATCGAATCAAAATGGGGTAGAAACCTTCTTCACTAATAATACTAAGTTATTTGACATGAGGAGGGTGACTGTGAACTTTAAAAGTGTAATTGGCATTGTAAGGTTTATCCCTATCATCACAGAAGCGGTAGCTAAATTCCATACCAAATTGATAGCCATACAACCAATGGTGATTCTGCATTCAGAGTAATTCATCACAATAATCTATAGCAATGTGACAGGCCCGAGAGTCTTCCTACGAATCTGCAAGCCAGAGGGTTAAGGGTTTTTCTCAGTAACCATCACAGGAGGAATAGATCCAACCTCTCACAACAGTGAAACTTCGAATCCAGAGGTATACATACAGAGAGAGATACGATTCATTTGTGGATAGATAACAGTCCATGACAGTGGGGGGAAAAGAAGGGCTAGGCTCTTATTCCGTCAGGAAGTTTAATCAATGCATGCAGGGTATAACCCTTGTGTTCTTTTTCTAATTACCACAATACCGAGGAGGATATAGGGCCGAGTTAAGAACATAACACTCAATTTGTGACCCTTAGCGGTGGAAATCAAATCTCGAGGTGAAACATAACATCGTGACGCAGAAACACTTTCGACCATTAAAACCCAAGAAGGCCAGAGACTGGATATGGTGACAGTGCATGAAGAAATTTCCACCCAAGACTTAAACAAAAACCCTCCGTCTGAACTAGTAGTAGCAACAGGGAATTATCACCAGGAAGATCGATAACTTCTACAAACTCAAAAATATTACAGGAAGAACCATCCATTTTTTCATTCATGAACCAAAATTACACACAGTTGCAACACTTAGGAAAAGACAAAAATTCATAAACATGAGCTAATAATCATTTCATAACCAGAGTGAAGTCAAGAATGGCAAAAAAAAGGACATACCTGTTAATCGAAATCCTTAAGACGAGAGGTGGCCGAGTAGTTCACCCTGTTAAAATTCCAGAGCATAACATAGCAGCAAGATCAAACAATAGCCCGACTAGGGTGGCGGCCAATGGGAAGGGTAAAGGTGACGTGCAATAAATGCACATTGCCTCCATCCACATTACATTAACTCATCAGTACATGCCAACAAGCCCTTCATTAAAACCATTAATTTAAAATCCACGTTGGAATCCACATCAATTTCTTGCTAATTGCATCATCCACATCATATGTCCCATTTCTAACTTAACCATATTGCATGTTAAATATACAATATAAGAGATCATGAATAGAATCATCACCAATAGCGCAATTAACATCAACCTGTACCATAGCGTAATCACCATGCATATAGACTATATAACTCAAATAAAATCGCAAATCCATTAACTTCCATGAGCCACTGACGTTCATACCATATGTATATCAACTACCAATTCCATTAACTAATGTATAACCATTACCATTATTACCCAATCAAAAGTGCCACCAACATTTCACACCATATGCATATAAAACATGTAATTCGATCAACATTTCATGACCATCTTTTTGTTAGCTAGGGTTAATTAATATCAAGAAGTATTTTTGTACATGTAGTATCATTAGAGATTAGGATAGATTCAAAATATTCCCTTGCAATCATCTCTCATATCCTTCAAATTATTTTCATGCGGTATTTCCGAATTAGGCCCCTTTTTCACTTGTTATAGTGTTTTTCCTTTCTCAAAACTGCCTTTCATATAATTTCACTAACATGTTTGTTGTGAAGGTGCAAGAAGAACAAATGCCATGAATAAATAGCAGGTTGTAGTAACATGAAGGGACAACATCTCAAAAGATCAAAAATACCAACAAAAACAATATCTGATGAACCGTGTAACTGTGTAGCACATCAAAACAAATGAGCAAATTTAACTTCAATAGTTCAAGGGGGTCCCACCTACTAGTATTATTTAGTATTATAATTAATAGGCATTAGCAACACTTTGCGAGAGAAAATACGTCGATGTTTTCAATCATCAACACACATGTGAAAATGAGAGGAACTCTCAAGCAATAAACTACAACAATGGGAAATGGAACAGAAATTTATAACATTCAATTGAAACAGCTATCCTCTGTATTTAAACAACATAACCAATTTATAAAAAGATCAACACACTCACGCATTTATCTTAATTGTTGCAAAGAGATTTAAATCACAGAACTGAAATTAAATTGATACTATTACAGATTGAGACAGTAACTCATTCTGACTGGGCCCACGGTCTTCAGAAGTACTGCTACTAGAAACTCAATATGCAAAGATGGTAAAAATGCTGAAATATTCTATTAATTCCATAACTAGTACAACATTTACAATAGACTTCTTGTACAAAGCAATTCAGAGATTCGAATGCTTGGATAAATTTCTTGGTTGTTTCTCTATGGTTCATGTCCCCCTATATATTACAATGATATGGGTAAATTAAGTTATCTTGAGGATCGAGATATCCTCAGGATTGCTTTTACTATTTATAAAGATTACAAAATAGAGAATCAATCTTCCTCAAAAATCCTCTGCGCTTGATTTCTTCGACCTCCAATAGTCTATGCATCTTCACAATCTTATTAGCTATCTTGAGTTTAACAATATTTGTCCATTCCTACAATAAAATCAAAGAATTCAAGCCGAACTTCAGAAATTACCTAATATCACTCAATAATATTTCTAGAAGACTTTTTAATCATTTTCTATCCTAATTATTTCCAATTAACAGAAAATTCAATCAAGATTATATCATAAACCATGGTGATAAGGAGGATATTTGTACCTCTTTCTCAACTCAACATACCCCCAAGCTTACATTTTTCCATGTCCTCATGCAAGAAAAGACTTTACATGTAAAGCAGTGATGTTGAAGGGAGGATAGGTCTTTTATCCAAGTCTCCTGAACCCATTCTTACTTCTGAGTTATTCAAAAGCAACTTCTTCCTTTTTCTTATGAATTTCATAATCACTCTAGTAACCCTCTGGAGGATACCAAATAATAGGAGGACTATATATGCACCCAATCTAGGCAGGCCCCTTATCTAGGATCATTCTGGCATACCTCTCCACCCTAAAGGTAGTTGCATAAAAGTTTTTGAAACCAAAGGGTTCCCTATTCTTTACTGCATTTGAGGAGACATCCCATCATATTTTGGAAGCATAAATATTTTCTTCTTTAAACCCCCTAAAATATGGTATACCTAAATGTGAAACCTTTCAATGGACAGGAGATAAGACTTATACAACCTTATCCCTCTTCATGAATGTTCTATGCTACATAACGACTGTAAAGGATTTAGGAGGTTCCCCTCCGATCCAGAGGTCTAGCCCGGTCTCTCTTTTCATGAAAATCTTGTGTGCTTTAGCCCACCTGGTTTGGTTCTTGGTAAAAGACAATAATTCTTGAAATTGTATGTCCCCAATGAAAGGATTAGGGTTCTTATTTCTGTTTTCTCCTAGGATGAAGTTGTGAAGGTATAGCTCCCACAGAAAGTATTGCACTCCTTCCTCTTGTTTTCTAAAACATGAAACAAACTCAGAAATAGTGGTGAACTCAAAAGGTTTGCCTGGTCTCATAGATTTTATCCTTAGCAACAAATAACATTCCAATAAAAATAAGGTGTAATTAGTAGCAGGATCCCTACAAGCTACTATATCAGAATAAATAGAGAAAATCTCTTTGATTTTCTGCAAAGCTTTATCTAATTGGCCCTATACTTTCTTTACCTTTCTCTGAGCTCTGTTGAAAAGTCTCATTCTCTTTTGCTGACATGGATTGAATTTGTTTAACAAATTTTTGATGCTCTACTGTGGTTACCATCTCACTTCTGCATTGAGTCAGGGTCTGTCGGGTTTGAAGGAGCTCTGCCTCCAACCTGTTAATAATGGCACCCTATTCAAGAGACTAAAATGTTTCCTCAGTCTGAACAATTGTCTCTTTTGTTGTTGGGGCATCTGTCTGGGTTTCTGTATCAATTATCTCCAAAGGATCAGGAAAATATGTAGGGAGAACTTCCTTAGTTTGGATAGTTGTTTCTTCTACTGTTGGAATCTTTGTTTGAGTCTCTATCTCTGTTGTTTCCAATGGAGAAGACAATTATGTCTGTGATCCAACAAAACTGGTGTGTATTGTCCTCTTGGTAAGTGGTTTTCTTCCCTATGTTCTAGGCCTTTTGGTTTTCTTCCTCTCATAGGCCTTGTCATCTTTCTCCAATTGTTTCCTTAATTCTCTAATTGTTTATTTGAGCCTACCAAGTTTTTGTTTCAGTACTTTGATTTTTTTGACCTTTTTCCTCAACATCTTGTTTTCCTGTTTCAGTTTTCTGATTTTATTGTGGCCTTTTCCTGTTGTTTTCTGTTTATGGAGAATGTCAAGGTTTTCCCCGCCTTGATCAGCTAGTGATTATTCCCTTGTTTATTCTGTGTGCTCTGTCTATTCCAAAGGATTGTTTACCTCAATGTGAGGTTCTGGATATTCTATATCTTCGGGGGATGGCATTTCCATGTTAGGAAGATCCAGGATGGGGTTTGAAGAAGAAGTTGGTGTTTGGTGTTCTTCATACCTGCCTATGTATTTGGTAACTGATGTCCTTAAATTCCCCAATACTTGAGCCATCTCTACCTCATAAATTTTGAATAATTGTACTATAAGGTTTTCAAGTGATGGTTTTTTTGTTTGTGCATTTTCTTGAATTTTCTCATGTGAGGGTTGTTTTGCTTGCATATCTTCCTGAATGTTTTCAGGTTGAATTGCCTTTTTAAACCTTCTTCTTTTCACAGTAGAGGTTTCAGGAACAACAATTGTTCCTTGTCTCCTCTTCTTTGATTTTTCTTCCTGTTTGGTCTAGGTTTCTACCAGCTGGATGGGGTCTGCTACAATTTCATGCTGGGGTAGTGGAGTTTCAATTCGGGCACTGACTCTTTCTTCCTGAGTTGTCTCAATTCCCTGTGAGGGAATTTCTTGGTGGAATTTGGGTTGTTCGATTTGTAGGGGCCTATCATTCTCGATTAAATATCCCCAAGTTATTTGAGTTTAGCTCAGGGCCCTGCTTATTATTAACTTTACTAGTCCATGGTGGCTAATTATAGTGACAAGGTCTTTAGCCTTCTGAGTTCTTGCAACAACTTCATGTAGCATAACATTTAAAAAGAATGGAAAATTTATTACTAACCTTTGTTTTAGTGCTACTAACAATTTGAGGTGGAGCGGCCTCACCACATCATACCTCCTATTGGAGCCACCTTTTTCGACTAGTTTAAAGCATAATTCTTGCAATCAAAGGTTGGTCATTTAAGTTTTCTTTTACTTCATGACCTTTACCCTTTGAAAATCTCAGTAGTACTAATATGAAAAGTGGCGAGGGTCGTTGTACTCCTAATACCATTTCCTTTTAACCATGAATGATATTTTTCACTTTTCTTTACCTCGGGATATCGCGTTTTGGGAGTTACAAGTCACACTGTTTCTAAGCCCCGATGCGCGAAGTCGCGAAGTAACCTTCAAAGTTTACCCAGGTTAGCACCGAGATTAAAGTTACTTAAGCCTTAGTTAAGCGCTGTCAGTATTTCGTATCTCGGCGTTTTCCCTCCCCAAAAGTCTTACGATCATAACTCCGATAGGAAAAATCACGAGACGTTCACACAAGTTACCTGGGTTAGTGTCAGGGGTGAATAGTTCTTAAGCATAGTTAAAATCTATCGGGATTTTTCGACTCGACATACGCTCCTCCTAGGAACTATACATTTGAAGTCCCGAGTCACGATATTACTTATATATAAATTAATTAAACACTTAATCTGGTTTATTTTCTGGCTTAACTAGATCACATCATCGCGATCTCGGAATTTTGTGACTCGTCATACAATACTCCCGAGAACTATACCTTCGAAGTCCCGAGTCGTGAAGTCACGATATTAACTAAACATGATTAATAAAACACTTAATCTAGATTACATTTTCTCTTAACTAAATCGCGTCATCGTGATCTCGGGTTTTAGGGGCTCCAAAGGATAGAGTGAAAACTCCCAATACGGCGAACATCGAAAGGTTAATTAAAGTTTAAGAAAACCTAATTAAAGAAATTAAAGCCAGCGTAATCAATGTTTAATACAAGTAATAATATGCACACTCTACGAGGAAAATTTAAATGTTCCTTGCACCAACTTGTGTCACGAACCATCGAAATTTATGGCATTAATTGGAAATGAGGTGAAGCGACAAGTAAGGATATGATTTTTATTGCTAAATATGTCTCTAAAAATGATTTGACCATTCTGTTTATAAGAATGTCAAGGTTTTAAATGGTCGAAGATATAGATCTTTTTCTTTCATGTCATAAAGGTCATTTCTATTTTGCGCAGAGAACATTTTCTCAGCAAGCTGATTTCTGTATGTATACACATTTTTATTACAGGAGAGCTAAGTCACAATCCTCTGTCATGTCCCCATGAAAAGCGTCTAAGGCAAGTGCTAATATTTTAGGACAAGGCTCTGATAATGTTTCTGATACTTCACCACGAAGCGTTGATTATGTCAGAACCTGGTCATACATCTCTGAGGTTCTACAGTCCGAATTGGTGAACTCTTCAGATGATTCCAGTGATAACGAGAAGGATGACTTGGACACCAAATACAATATCATCGTCCAAGTAGAGATGCATAAAGTAGCGGCCAGGCCACACATTCTTCCTTACTATGATATGATCTGATGGGCACTAGATCATGTAGATATCCCAAACATAACCATCATCAGTGAGTAGAGGTCACTATTGGGACATTTAGACCAGAACACTTACAGGTGATGTACAAGTTACCATCCACGTCGAACTTCACATACAAAGTCAAGCTTCTGGAGGATTTTAAACAAAAGGAATGCGAGAAATACGGCAAAAGATTATCTGATTTGATCAAGGATTGGGTCTCACACCCCACTAAGTTCAGGGTGGATAGTAACAAAGTTTATTCCATATCTTCTTTGGAACCACAGTTCAAATACATAGCAATGATGACCTGTAGATTGTATGGGAGAGAAGACACCACACATTTTTTTCTCCTGTGGGTGCCTCTGACGCATACAGTCACGGAAGGCTATTCCTTCGACTAGGCCAAAATGTTGTCAGATAGTCTAACCATTCGGATTACAGAATATCAGACGCAGAGGGCGAGCAAGAAGGCCACTTCATTTTTTATGTTCGCATACCTCATGGACATCGTGTGTTTCATGACGCCTTTTCCCTTAATGAGCTAGAGCTGGGCTCCATATGATGTTGAGCCTATCCATGTCTACCATTCAAAGCTTTGGGAGGATAAGGTTGTAGATTTCATATACGAAATTTTCAATTGGGTAATGATACTGATGCATGTCACCATCTTCGGTAATCGACCGCCCAGGATCTCATATAGCATCATTGTCAATTTGAGCAATGTGGTCGACTGGTACATGGAAGCAGAATTTTCATACATTAGGGTTTTTGGCACCTCTGTTCCTCCGCATGCTCTACCATTATTTATACCCGATAGGCTAGCTTGTCGCGAGATCGTCAGGAAAACTGTGATTGGTGGCATAAGCAAAGAGCTTAAAGGATTTTCGAAGAAGGTATGGCCACCGTTGCCCATTCATTTGAATACCTATTCTTTATTAGATTTTGGGCATGCAAAGGCCGAGGCAACAACCTTGGAATATATTAAATTGGTTGACATTGAATTCAGGAAACACGACCCACACAAGGTCGTGAGTAATCACATGGCTAGTTGTGGCCTTAAAAGATTTGAACACGTGAATTCGCCTCATGATGATATTTTTCGAGGCACGAGATATTATGCCGAAGTTTTGGCTCGAATACAAGCCCTGTTGCCCTAAGAGAGGGCCTATGTTTTCAAATTCCAAGAAAACAGGCGAAGCTGGCTTCCCCCAATATTACAGGGTGAGAACCCAACGAATGTAGAGGTGCAGCAAACGGAAGCCGAGGGCTCCAAAGATTCAGCACCCAACCAAGAAGAGCACCAGGATAGGAAAGAGAAAACTGGGGGCTCGAAACAGAAATCCAATACTTCCAAGCCTCCAAGTGAGCCAACCTCAATTGTTAGTCCGGGGAAATCATCTAAGTAGGTCGACAATCCCATTGTTTATGTTACCCCCCTACAATCCACAAAGGGGATCCTAGACGCAGGTAGTATTTTCAGCGAAGAATTAACGCCCATAACAATGGAAGAGCTACCTCTGAATGAATTCTTCTTCGATAAGAAGAGAAAGAATGTCATGAAACAAGAACTTTACCAAGAGGCGGGCACAGTATCCAAGAAATTTAAAATTTTAATTGATGGGAGAGCTATGAAAAAAGAGGAATTTGCAACTCAAATGCAGGAACATTGGGGGCTTTGGCTACAACAAACCAATATTCAGTCGGGACCCTAAAGGATCAGCTGAAGTGAAAAAATCGTTTGATCAAGACATTAGAGGCTAAACTAGCTACAATAGAGGCCGCTGCCAAAGATCAGGTGAATACAGGTATAGAGCAAACTAGAGTGGCTGATCAAAAGGAAATCGAGTGGATCAAAGCCAATATCGAACATACACAACTGATGGGTCAGACCAGTCAAATACAGACAGGCCAACAAGGAGAATTAATAGAGCAACTACAAGCCAAATTAGACTTCACCGAAAGCCAAGTAATCGATATCAGGATATTTCAATCCCAAGCTATAGAAATCATAAAAAGAACTGTCGGTAGCTCAACAAGGTCTACTTGCTAAGGTGGAAACGATTCAAAACAACTTCCAACTCATTGATCGAGTATTGGAAAACCTCTCTCTCAGAGAAAAATAAGTTGGGGTGGCTCGGGTTGCTTTCCAAGAGGCTATTATAGCCACGACGAAAAGGGAAACAAGCAATAGTTCCAGGTTTTCCATCCCAAAGAAAACTCGATGTAACATCTTGCTGAAAGAATGGGAGCGTAACATATCTGAAGGCAGACAACAAGCTAAAGAGGTAAGAAAATCTTGTGAAGAAACTTTCGGTTTTCTAGATGGGAGTTGGTTGGGTTCCGATGGTGAAAGCAGCACTGAGATACTGGGCCAGATCAATACAGCCAAGTATCTACTAAATATCAAGGAAAATGAAGAAAGAGAGTTGGATGAAATATCACAAATAACCTAGACAGACATAGTCCAAATAAATAAATGGCTAATTAAACCAAGTGTACAATTATATTCTATCAGCGCCAAAGACCAATAGGTGGAAGGAAAGTAGCCACAATTGGTGAAGGATTGTTACATTTTTGAGGCAAATAATCAAGCAGAACCTTCTAAGTTGATATCCCAGCTAGTGGAGAAATGTGTCATTTACACCGAGCATGTGAAGAGGTAGGTTTTCGGTACTAAATAAGGACAGAGACAAAGAATTGAAATGTTTAATCTCCTTTGTTGTAACCGAAAACCTCTGGAACGATTGAGATTCCAGCATATAGAAATTTGTATAAATATACATTTTAAAGAAAGAAAAGAGGCTGGACCTTTTTGGTTGATTGTAATAGAGGCTATCTCCTTTTGAGAATTAATACAAAGCAATTCAGAGACTCCTGATTCCATCAAGACTGTGTTATGAGTTTGTTTTCTCTGTGATTCCATATTCAATTTCATTTCGCTCATATATGTCTGATGAATGTTTCATTGCAATTTAGTAAAACAACTATTGTGGTGATCAATTTTTAGCCATCTATATCGTTTACAGTTTTTCCTCTATATCGTCTATTAGCAGGTACAAGACCTGTGAACCTTTTAGATTGTCATATTTTATGCTTCGTCAGATTCCTTCTTATCCGATTTTCTTCTTCTATTTACAGGGTGAGATTCTCCCTTGATAGGATCCTTGCTTTATAGACAACTTAATGTTTTTCTCATATTTCACACATCATTTATTTAAAATATAACTCAATTATGGAAAAAGGCCTTTGGTTTGCATTTTATCCTTTATATTGGATTCAAAGTTCTCTTTTATAAGATCAAATTGATACAGCATAAAAACTTCCAAATCTCTTTTAAATTTTTTTGTTCCTCTATGATTGTCCCCATTGTAAGAAAACCTAATATTGAACCTAGCTTATCGGACCAAACCCATATCGTTTTAAATCTCTTTGATACTATACTTAAAAAAACCACCACCCGGGTAGAACTTGAATGTTCATGGGCCGCAATTGAATGGAACATAAACATCCAGGAACAGTTGGAAGTGCGACAACGACAACCTGGAAATCAGCCTTAGCTTCCTTTCCTAAAGGTTGATGCTCTCCTCCTCCTTAATCTTCACTGACTTTCGGATGCCTAGACACTGTAATTTCTAATCCTTAGGTACAAACTCTAGAACAACATCTTTCTGGCACCGTTGTTGGGGATGAAGTTACGAAACCTTTTCCCTGGGAAGAACGACATTCTTACAAGTTTCACTCTTTGATAGTGTACAAAGAGCGAACACCCTCTAAATACTTTTATTTTCTTTCACTTGGTGACTCCACGTTTAAATAAGCTGGCACCCGATCGAAGGAATACCAGACAAAACCCAGAGAGAAAACAGACCATGCCTGTTTCGAATCCCGAAAAAATACTGAAAACTAGAGGTTCCCTTAAGCCAACTACTGCAGTCTATCAACTTAAGTACCCACAACCCAAGACCAAGGGTTCTTTTGAACCTTCAACTTCACACAGTTCCCCTCCCGAAACCATCAATTCATTTTTAGCTAGCGCTGAGTTTAAAAGTGAAATCCATCCAACAACCTCTGTCATACACAAAGGTAAAAAACCCGCAGTGAATTTATCAGCGGTCGATATCCTGTCGACTCTTCATTTAGATTTCACGACCTCACCGAGTCTCAAAGAGTATACCATACATTCATATCCCATGCCCGTGGGTTCCCCTGACTACATTTCTTGCAAATATGAATATCCAAGTCCTCGCATCCCTTATCACCCGTCTTTGTTTTTCTCGTCTCACAAAGAAGCTAAAGATTCGCTTTTAGTGTTCCAGAACCCTCTTTATAATACATCGTTTCTGTATCCAGTAGTACCGATGGAAGCCGCTGGAGGAAGAGGTGGAGGGGTTATGGGAGGAGGAATGGGAGGCCAAGGGCCTCCCCTAGCTCCCAGATTTTTTGCTAAAGTGGTTGCAAGATATGCACCTTTGGTCCTACTCGTCCCTCTTCATGACCTTCCTGTAAATTATATAAAAAACTTACCAAAATTTACAAGGGAAGGAGACTTGACCGCAACCAAAAGTATAAACTTCTTTGATCAGTTCGCGGATATCCTAGGTCTCGAGCACGAAGACGTGTATTCGAGGCTGTTTTTTCAAACTTTCGAAGGAAAGGTATGAACCTGGTTTCGAAGCCTACCCGCAGGATCGATATTATCCTACGATGCCCTAGAAGACTCCTTCCTCAGACAATGGGGCGAAAGGAAAGACCACTTGTATTATTTGACCAAGTTCGGATCTTTAAAGAAACGTAATTCAAAAATAGTTATGGAATTTATTCAAAGATTTAACAAGCTATATAATAAAATCCTAGCCGAAGTTAAACCATCCCAACCTGTAGCCAAAGTAACCTTTGCAGGAGCTTTCGAACCCGATTTTTCCCTTCTCTTAAGAGAAAGACGAGGGGCTACCTTAACTCGAATGCAGGATGATGTTGTGGAAATCGAATCTAACATGATGGCCTCTGGCAATTTCAAATCTAAGGTAGAAACAGGAAAATGAGAAACCAGACGTTTTAGAGAACAAGCGGGACCCTCAAGGTCTAATAGATCCACAAACGACAAAATCGATGATATGGCTAGGATAATTAAGGAGTTGTCGAATAAGATTTCTAGGATGGAGCTAGATCAATCCAAGGTTGAACCTTTCATTAAAACATAATTCAGAAGAAACCCCAATCCTCAAAATCAATAAAGGAAGATTAAAAATGAAGACCAGAAAATTCAAACCCCTTTAAAAAATGAAAATTTTATAGGAGGAAATGACCTGGAAGATTTCGAGGGTTTGGAAGAAGATGTGACAAATTTGGGTGATGACTGCACTCAGCCTTATGTAACTCAAGAATATTACGAGAAGTCTTTAAACACACTACAACCATCAAATGAAGATGATGATATAAATAACACTGATTTCGTTGTATGTCAAGAAACAACTGATTCTATGATGGCTGAGGTCCAACCAAGGTACATCTTGAGGTCTAAAAGCAAACCTGCATTGACTTTTCAACCCAAGAAAATTCTCCCTAGAGGTGAAGCATACGAGCCCACCCCGAAAGAGATCGATACATCTAATAAAAAAATGAAAGGGGCACACTTGTTGGATCCCAAAACAAAGGAGGTTGAGACCCAAACAAGGGAGGTCAAGACAGTTGAGATACACACACTGGTAAATAAACTCATGAGTAATAAATCAGATTAGACAAATAAGTTGGAGAAGAAAGAGCCTGAGGTGTCAACCAAAGAAATGGACAAAGGTAGTGGTGGTTTTAGTTTTGAAAATGAGATAAATAGGATCAAAATATCGATTCCTCTGGTTGAATTAGCAAAGAATCCTACATATCGAAAGCAGATAACCAAAGTTATAGGTTGTTTAGATCAACAAAGTCAATATGACGTGATAAATTTGGAAGATGATAAGCCCAATATCACTTTTGGTCCACATTTCGAGGGTGCCAGAGACACCCTCGCTCCTTTCTATATCACCCTAAATGTGCATGATCAACTACTGCATAACTGCATGCTAGATTCTGGAGCTTCACATAATGTGATTCCCAAAACTATTATGGATAGACTAGGCCTCGATATCACTAGGCCTTATGAAGATCTCTACTCTTTCGATTCGAGAAGAGTTAAGTGCATGGGTATGATAAAATATTTAGTAGTCACCCTTGCATAGGTCCTAGTCAAAAGTGTCCTGATGGATGTAGTTATTGTTGATATCCCCCCAAAGTATGGCTCACTGCTATCAAGGTCGTGGGGAGCCAAACTTGGGGGGTCCCTCCAACTAGACATGACTTACGCCACAATTCCTATATTTGGTGGGCAACTTACTTGGTTATATAGGGAAACGAGGTTATCCTATACAGTGAGCGATCCTCAGAATCCTAAAAATTTTCCTGTTTACATTGCTGATCAAGATCTAGGAAATTGTATTTTGTCTTTTGATGATGGTATAAATAGTTGCACAGAAGAAAATTAAATAGATGAGAAAGAGTCTGAAAAGATGTATAGCATTGGGATCTGGAAAATGTTTTTTGACGGTGCCCTGTCATGTGAAGGAGCAGGTGTAGGGGTACTTTTTGTGGCACCTGAAAATAAATTTGTTGTCCCTTTCTCTTACAGCCTTCAATGGGATATAGACTACACCAACAATGTATGTGAGTATGAAGCCTTAGTATTAGGATTGGAAGCTTCCAGGAAGCTGAACATAAAGAACCTAGAAGTATATGGAGACGTAGAGTTGATAGTCAAATAGATGAATCGAAAATATTAGGCCAAACACTTGAGATTGAGATCGTACAGAAATTGTGCCTGGGATCTAATGGAAAATTTCTTCACATCTGTAAATATCCACTTCATCCCATGCACCAAAAATTTGCAGGCTGATTCGTTAGCCAAGGTAGCCTCGACGTTCACTCCCCCTACAACTTTTAAATTAAAATACCACATAGAGGTAAGGCACAGACCATCCATCCCGAAAAACATACAACACTGGCAGGTTTTCAAGGATGACGAATAGATTAGGAAGTTCCTTAAAGTAGTGTGTGACTTCTCTGAAACTCACATTGATCAAGAGAATCAAAATGATCACACATGGATCATGCAAGAAGGAGAGGACCCTCTGGAGTTCCGAGATTTTTTTTTTAACCATCGCATGTTAGTTTTAAAAAATAATCAGATTCCAAAGGGACTAATCCGCCTGGAGAGACTTTTCGATCATAATGACATGCCCTTAAAATCCACTCTGCAACCCCAACCAGAAGAGGTTGAAGATTGCGATGTAGGGACAAAAGAGGAGCCTAGGATGGTGAAAATATCAATGTACCTTCCTCCTGAGGTAAAAAACAAGTACAAAGATTTTCTCACACGATATAAAGACATTTTCGCTTGGTCTTACGAAGAGCTTAGAACATACGACACTACTATGATCAAACACAAGATACCTCTAAA
Source organism: Picea engelmannii (assembly GCA_009831015.1). NCBI lineage: Eukaryota > Viridiplantae > Streptophyta > Pinopsida > Pinales > Pinaceae > Picea > Picea engelmannii. The sequence goes on along the minus strand of ML792222.1, from coordinate 483,973 downwards.
GTTTGGTGTCAAACCCTTTAGACAAAAACTTAAACAAATCAACCCTATCTTATTACCCGTAGTCGAAAGGGAAGCTAAAAAGCTTTTAGACGCGAAAATAATAGTACCACTGAGATACTCCGATTGGGTAGCAAACCTAGTCCCGATTAGAAAAAAGAGTGGGGAGATTAGACTTTGTGTTGATTTCATTAATCTAAATCAATCTCCCCTCAAAGACAACTACCCTCTACCTAAAATGGATCATGTTTTAGAAAAGGTAGTTGGGGCAAATAGGATGTTGATGATCGATGGTTTCTCTAGGTACAATCAAATTGCCATAAATGAACAAGATAAAGAAAAAACAACCTTCACTACACCCTGGGGTACATTCATGTATGATAAAATGCCTTTCAGTCTAATGAATGCAGGTGCCACCTTCCAACGTGCTATGGATATCGATTTCGTCGACGAAAGAGACAAGTTTGTGGTTATCTATCTCGATGATTTAACTATTTTTTCTAAGTCCGATGAAGATCATTTAATACATCTCAAACAAACCTTCGAAAAATGCCACCAGTTTTGTCTGTCTTTAAACCCCCAAAAGTCTCACTTTGCCATGCGAGAAGGTAAACTTCTAGGCCATATTGTGTCCCGAGACGGAATTAAAATTGATCCTTGCAGGGTTCAAGCTATAGACACAATAAATATTCCTAGAAATGTAAAGAAAATTCAGTCATTCTTAGGAAAGATAAATTTTTTGAGGAGGTTTATCCCAAACATTGCTGAAATTGTGAAATTGATCACAGGTATGCTAAAGAAAAACAATGAAGTGAAATGGACAATAGAGGCCAAAGAATCATTTGCACGTACATCAAGAAGGTTATAAGTGAGGCACCTGTACTGTCAAGCCCTGACTATCTGAAGGATTTTCTCATTTTCTCGTTCGTCTTCGAGCATACAATTGTCATGGTGCTCCTCCAGAAAAATGAAGAAGGTTTCGAACAACCGATAGCTTTTTTCAACAAAAGTCTTAGAGACGCGGAACTCAAATACGATATAATGGAAAAACAAGCATATGCTATGGTGAAGGCATTAAAGGCTTTCAGAACTTATGTATTGCATTCCAAGATAATCATGTATGTACCTATTGGCTCTGTAAAAGACATTTTAGTTCATCCTGATAGTGATGGCAAAAGGGGATGGTGGATCGCTAAAATTCAAGAATTTGATCTGGAGATAAAGCCGATGAAACTAGTAAAGGGTCAAGGTTTGGCTAAACTCTTAGCTGAATCAAATTTCAGATCCCTCGGTATAAATAGACTACAGGGATGTAAATAAGGTGAGAATATGAACGAGCTCTACAAGAAAACAAGTGAAATTGGAATCAAAGAAAATTTTACATCCTCTGATTGGTACAAAAACATAGTATCCTACCTACTGACTTTGAAATTCCCAAGTGATTTATCCCCATCCAAAGCCAAAACGCTAAAACTGCAGGCGGTCAAATACTGTATATCCAAGAGTCAATTATATTGGAAGGACCCACTTGGCTTCCTGTTGGTTTGTTTGGTTGAATCTGAAATAGAGAAGGTCATAAGTGAATTCCACGAAGGAGTGTGCGGGAGACATCACGCTTGGAGAGTGACAACTTATAAAATCCTAAGGGCAGGGTATTATTGGCCTAAACTTTTCTTGGACGTCAATGCCAAAGTCAGGGCTTGCAACCCTTGCCAATTGTTTGCAGGCAAGCATAAACTCCCAGTGCTACCATTAGTCCCAATCAAAATAGAGGCTCCTTTTTAGCAGTGGGGACTGGATTTTATAGGCGAAATTAACCCCCATTCCAGCGCTCATTATAAATGGATCCTAACCGCCACATATTACTTCACTAAATGGGTGGAGGCTATTCCAACCAAAAGGGCAACATATTCGGTGGTAATAGATTTCCTAGAAGAAAACATTTTATCCAGATTCGGCTGCCCCCGAAAGATAGTCACAGATAACGCCCAGGCTTTTAAATCTATGGCTATGATCAATTTTTGCCAAAAATACAATATCGTGCTCATCCATTCCATGGAATATTATCCCAAAGGAAATGGACTGGATGAGTCTTCAAACAAGAGTCTGATCAATATAATTAAGAAAGTGTTGAACGAGAACAAAAGATCTTGGCATGTACATTTAAAATACACATTATGGTCGAATCAGATAGGCATGAAAAAATCCATTGACACCTCTCCTTTCTAGATGGTGTACATGACTGACATGGTATTACCCATAAATCTGGCGCCTCCTGTAATTAAACTGTGGAAAGATGAGAAAGAATAACCGAATCATGTCACAAGAAGGATAAACCAGCTAATCGAAGTACAATAACACAAGGTCGAAGTGGACGAAAGGTTGCAAAAATACCAAGATGACATGAAAACGTTATTCGACCGTAAGGCAAAAGACAGAGAGTTTCTCCCTGACGATTTAGTCTTGAAATGGGATGTCAGAAAGGAAGATTTGGTGAAACACGATAAATTCGATCATATATGGTATGGACCGTTCAAGGTCGCAGCTCTCGAAGGTAAAAATTCGTTCCTATTAGAAAATCTGGACGGTAAAATCTTCAACGCCCCTATTAACGGGCGTTATTTAAAACACTACATGAAGTAATTGGTTCCCAAAATATTTCCATTGTATATACCGGTTTGTATTTTATTTCTATCTCATGATTTCTTTGGGGTAATTTTATTTTCACTTTTAATTAATTAGGTCAGTAATTTTGTAGAAGTAGTGATATGCAATTTCCAATACATTCAACTCTTTTAAAAGATACTCTTCGTGTTTATAGGATGTTGTCTTGTGACCTAAATGAGCGAAAGGAGAAAACATAAATTCATACATCAAAGAATAAATTCGCCAAAAACAGGTGATAGAAAAGGTTTTCGATTATTTTAAAATGGTAAGGAAAAGGTATAAATTCCTGAGATTTCTGTTCGTTAAGAAAACAAAGGTCTCCAAAGCACCGTAATAGTCCCATCAATATAATGTTTTCACTTGACTGTTTAAAAAAAAAAAAAAACAATTACTTGCTCTGGGTCCTAGGAATTTAAATTAAAATAAAGATAGGAGGTAGTTAAAATAAGCAGAAAAAGTAAAGCATCTTTGGGAAAAGGTTTTCAAGAGCCGGTTTTAATTTTCGACCCCTGTTTCTTAGTGTACAAACGTTTGTCCGTCACCTTTCTTTCGGTCTTCAGATTTACCTTCTTAAAAATCCAAGTATCTTTCCGGGTTTATATACATAGCGGGAAGAGATTACGTTTTAACTTTGAAAGGTGTAAAGCATATTTTGGAAAGTAAGATAGTCTTCACAACTCCTCAGCCTCTTACTAAACAAAGTTATGCATAGGTTGATCCTGACTATTCTAGGTTTTTCAACAATTTCGAAAGATTGAGGCTTGATCGAAGGAAAATCCCTAGAAATAATTTTTCCCCTTTTTTCCCTGCAGGCTAAGGTGTTGTGAAAGCTAAGGGAAAGTTGGTACCAAGTAATCAAAGTAAGTTGACAGACCTCCATTGCAAAATATTACACAGATATCACCCCTCATACAAACTGATTGCCCCCACTTCGTGTTCTAAAAAGTAAATTATAAGACATATGGTGAAAGGAAAGTCATATTTAATTGTCCATCTAGTCCTAAGAGATGATGAAAGGAAATTCAGAAATGATTTCCCTCATCTCAGCATTTAAATGCATAAATATATTTCGAAGTGGTGAAAGGAAATTCAACAAAAAGGGCCAGATAACTTCACCGGGGTACTGAACAGGCTCACTGGCAGTGAAGCAATATATGAGATATCTGTAAGGTTGTTATACATGAATCTCACTCTACTCTGGTAATCAATTTTCTCGAAACCGGATCTACATCCTAAGTTCAGACAGGGCTCCCCGATTAAAAACATGTAATAAACTTCATTTGATGCAAACCAAAAGCCACAAGATCTATTGGATTTCCTAGGACTGTTTTGATCATCTTAATGCAGACCTAAATTCAGTAAAGAGAAAGAGAAACTCGTGAAAGGGACTGCAGCTAAGTGTGAAACGTATTTGAGTGTTAAAAAGCTTCTCAGAAGTGAAAGACAAAATCTCTTCTTCCCTCTGTATACCCTTTCCTTAAGTGAGTTTCGCAGAAGTGAAACCAATGATTCCATTTACCCAATACAGGCACGTGGTCTACTATTCTTCCCGTCTTGCAGGGAGACAAGATCCCTAGTTGGAGCCTATGTTGGAGCCACCTTTTTTGACTAGTTTTAAGCGTAATTCTTGCAATCAAAGGTTGGTCATTTAAGTTGTCTTTTACTTCATGACCTTTACCCTTTGAAAATATCAGTAGTCCTGATATGCAAAGTGGCGAGGGTCGTTGTACTCCTAATACCATTTCCTTTTAACCATGAACAAGATTTTTCACTGTTCTTTACCTCGGGATATCGCGTTTTGCAAGTTACAAGTCACACTGTTTCTAAGCCCCGATGCACGAAGTAACCTTGAAAGTTTACCTAGGCGAGCGTCGAGAGTAAATTTCCTTAAGCCTTAGTTAAGCGATGTCGGTAATTTGCATCTCGATGTTTTCCCTCCCCAAAAGTCTTACGGTCATAACTCCGATAGGTGAAATCGTGAGACATTCATGCAAGTTACCCGAGTTAGTGTCAGGGGTGAATAGTTTTTAACCATAGTTAAACTCTGTCGGGATTTCGCGACTCGGCATACACTCCTTCCAGGAACTATACCTTCAAAGTCCCGAGTCGCGAAGTCATGATATTACTTAAATATAAATTAATTAAACACTTAATCTGGTTTATCTTCTGGCTTAACTAGATCACATCATCGTGATCTCAGAATTTCATGACTCGACATACGCTCCTCCCGGGAACTATACTTTCTAAGTCCCAAGTTGCAAAGTCGCGATATTAACTAAACATGATTAATCAGATGCTTAATCCAGATTATGTTTTCGCTTAACTAAATCGCATCATCACGATATCAATTTTTAGGGGCTCGAAAGGATAGAGTGAAAACTCCCGATATGGTGGAAGTCGAAAGGTTGATTAAAGTTTAAGAAAACCTAATTAAAGAAATTAAATCCAGCGTAATCAGTGTTTAATACAGGTAATAATATGCACAGTCTACGAGATAAATTTAAATGTTTCGTGCACCAACTTGTGTCATGAACCATCGAAATTTATGGCATTAATTGGAAATGAGGCGAAGCGACAAGTAAGGATATGGTTTTTATTGCTAAATATGTCTCTAAAAATGATTTGACAGTTTTGTTCATAAGAACGTCAAGGTTTTAAATGGTCGAAGATATAGATCTTTTTATTTCATCTCATAAAGGTCATTTCTATTTTGCGCAGAGAAGCTTTTCTCAGCAGGCTGATTTCTGTATGTATACACATTTTTATTACAGGAGAGCTAAGTCACAATCCTCTGTCATGGCCCCACGAAAAGTGTCCAAGGCAAGTGTTGAGATTTTAGGACAAGTCTCTGATAATGTTTCTGATACTTCACCACGAAGCGTTGATTCTGTCAGAACCTGGTCATACATCTCCGAGGTTCTGTAGTCCGAATTGGTGAACTGTTAAGATAATTCCAGTGATAACGAGAAGGATGACTTGGCCACTAAATACAATAGCGTCGTCCAAGTAGAGATGCATAAAGTAGCGGCCAGGCCATGTCTTCTTCCTTACTATGATATGATCCGATGAGCGCTAGCTCATGTAGATATCCCAACCAGAACCATCATCAGCGAGCAGAAGGTCACTATTGGGACCTTTAGACTAGAACACTTACAGGCGATGTACAAGTTTCCATCCACGTCGAACTTCACATACAATGCCAAGTTTCTGGAGGATTTTAAACAGAAGGAATGCGAGAAATACGACAAAATCTTATCTGGTTTGATAAAGGATTGGGTCTCACACTCCGCTAAGTTCGGGGCAGATAGTAACAGAGTTTATTCCATATCTTATTTGGAACCGAAGTTCAAATACATAGCAATGATGACCTGTAGATTGTATGGGAGAGAAGACACCACAAAAAAATTTCTCCCGTGGGTGCCTCTGATGAATACAGTTGTAGAAGGATGTTCCTTCGACTGGGAAAAACTGTTGTCATATAGTCTAACCAGTCGGATTATGGAATATCAGATGCAGAGGGTGAGCAGGAAGGCCACTTCATTTTTTATGTCTGCATACCTCATGGATGTCATGTGTTTCATGATTCCTTTTCCCTTAATGAGATGGAGCTAGGATCCATCTGATGTTGAGCCTATCCATGTCTACCATTCAAAGCTTTGGGAGGATAAGGCCACATATTTCATATACGAAATTTTCAATTGCGTAATGGTACCGATGAATGTCACCATCTTCGGTAATCCACCGCCTGATATCTCAAATAGAATCGCAGTCAATTTGAGCAGTGTGGTCGACTAGTATGTGGAAGCAGAATTTTCATACATCAGGGTTTTCGGTGCCTCTGTTCCCCCACATGCTCTACCATTATTTATACCTGATAGGTTGGTTTGTCGCAATATCACCAGGTAAACCATGATTGGTGGCATAAGAAAAGAGCTTAAAGGATTTTCAAAGAAGGTATGGCCACTATTCCCCATTCATTTGAATACCTATTCTTTATTAGATTTAGAGCATGCAAAGGCCGAGAAAATAGCCTTGGAAGATATTAAATTGGTTCACATTGAATTCAAAAAAACAAGACCCACACAGGATCGTGAGTAATCACATGGCTAGTTGTGGCCTTAAAAGATTTGAACACAAGAATTTGCCTCATGATGACATTTTTCGAGGTGCGAGATCTTATGTCGAAGTTTTGTCTTGGATATAAGCCCTTTCGGTCGAAGAGAGGGCCGATGTTTTCAAATTCAAGAACACAGGTGAAGCTTCCTTCCCACAGTATTACAGGGTTAGAACCCAACGACCATAGAGGTGCAACAAACAAAAGCCGAGGGCTCCAAAGATTCATCACCCGACCAAGAAGAACACTAGGATAGGAAAGAGAAAACTAGTGGCCTGAAATAGGAAGTCGAGACTTCCAACCCTCCAAGCGAGCCAACCTTGGTTGTTACTCTGGGGAAATCATCTAACCAAGTCAGAAATCCCATCGTTTCTGTTACCCCCCTACAGTCCACAAAGGGGATCCCAGACGCAGGTTGGATTTTCAGTGAAGAATTAATTCCCATAACAATGGAAGAGATACCTTTGAATGAATTCTTTTTTGAAAAGAAGAGAAAGGTTGTCGTGAAACAAGAACTTTACCAGGAGGCGGGCACAGTATCCAAGAAATTTAAAATTTTAACTGATGGGAGAGCTATGAGAAAAGGGGAATTTGCAACTCAAATAGCAGGAACATTGGGGGCTTTCGCTACAATAAACCAATATTCAGTTGGGACCCTAAAGGATCAGCTGGAGTGAAAAAATCATTTGATCAAGACATTAGAGGCTAAACTAGCTACAGCAGAGGCCGCTGCCAAATATCAGGTGAATACAGGTATAGATCAAGCTAAAGTGTTTGATAAAAAGGAAATCGATCTGCTCAAATCCGATCTTGAACATACACAGTTGATGGCTCAGACCAGTCAAATACAGATAGGCCAGCAAGGAGAATTGATAGAGTAGCTATAGGCCAAATTAGACTTCGCCAAAAGCCAAGTAATCGATATCGGGATATTTCAATCCCAAGCTATAGAAATCAGAAAAAGAAGTGTCGGCAGCTCATCAAGGTCTACTTGCTAAGGTGGAAATGATTCAAAAAAACTGTCGACTCATTGATCAAGTATTGGAAAACCTCTCTCTCAAAGAAAAAGAAGTTGGGGCGGCTCATGTTTCTTTGAAAGAGGCTATTATAGCCACGATGAAAAGGGAAACATGAAGTATTTCTAGGTTTTCCATCCCAGATCATACCTGAGGTAAAATCTTGCTGAAAGAATGGGAGTGTAACATATCTGAAGGCAGACAACAAGCTAAAGAGGTAAGAAAATCTTGTGAAGAAACTTTCGGTTTTCTAGATGGGAGTTGGTTGGGTTCCGATGGTGAAAGAAACACTGAGATACTGGTCCAGATCAATACAACCAAGTATCTGCTAAATATCAAGGAAAAAGAAGAAAGAGAGTTGGTTGAAATATCACAAATAACCCAAATGGACATAATCCAAATAGATAAATGGATAATTAAACCAAGTGTACAATTATGTTCTATCAGCGGCAAAGACCAACAGGTGGAAGGAAAGTTGCCACAATTGGTGAAGGATTGTTACATTTTTGAGGCAAATAATCAAGCAGAGCCTTCTAAGTTGATATCCCAGCCGGTGGAGAAATGTGTCATTTACACCGAGCATGTGAAGAGGTAGGTTTCCGGTACTAAATAAGGACAGAGACAAAGAATTGAAATGTTTAATCTCCTTTGTTGTAACCAAAAACCTCTGTAACGATTGAGATTCCAGCATATAGAAATTTGTATAAATATACATTTTAAAGAAAGAAAAGAGGCTGGACCTTTTTGGTCGATTGTAATAGAGGCTATCTCCTTTTGAGAATTAATACAAAGCAATCCAAAGACTCCTGATTCCGTCAAGACTTTGTTATGAGTTTGTTTTCTCTGTGATTTCATATTCAATTTCATTTCGCTTATATACATCTGATGAATGTTTCATTGCAATTTAGTAAAACATCTACTGTAGTGATCAATTTTTAGCTATCTATATCGTTTACAGTTTTTCCTCTGTATCGGCTATTAGCAGGTACAAGACCTGTGAACCTTTTAGATTGTCATATTTTATGCTTCGTCAGATTCCTTCTTATCTGATTTTCTTCTTCTTTTTACAGGGTGAGATTCTCCCTTGATAGGAGTCTTGCTTTATAGACAGCTTAATTTTTTTCTCATATTTCACACATCATTTATTTAAAATATAACTCAGTTACGGAAAAAGGCCTTTGGTTTGCATTTTATCCTGTATATTGGATTCAAAGTTCTCATTTATAAGATCAAATTGATACAACATAAAAAGTTCCAAATCTCTTTAAAAAAAATTTGTTCCTTTATGACTGTCCCTGTTGTAATACAACCTAATATTGAACCCAGCTTATCGGACCAAACCCATATCACTTTAAATCTCTTCGATACTATACTTAAAACAATGACCATCCGGGTAGAAATTGAATGTTCATGGGCCGCAATTGAACGAGACATAAACATCCAGGAATAGTTGGAAGCGCGACAGTGACAACCTGGAAATCAGCCTTAGCTTCCTTTCCTGAAGGTTGATGCTCTCCTCCTCCTTAATATTCACTCACTTTCGGGATGCCTAGACACTGTACTTTCTAAGCCTTAGGTACAGACTCTGGAACAACACCTCCCATCACATGTGATATACCTTTGTATTACTCCTTCCAGCGCCCTCCATGGCTCGATGAGAGTGGTTGGGTTGAGTCCCTTCCCCTTTTTATCGAGTTCTTCTCCATGTTCTACGAAATATTCCACCACCTCCTTGAGTGTTTTATACTTCCCATTCCATTGTATTCCTTTGTTGGGGAGGCCTTTTACCTCCACTATAATTTCCTCAGTGATCGGAATTTTTATATCTCAAATCACGAATATTCCTCTTTGCAAGTTCCATAAAAATGCTAACGTGATATTCATGTCATATCCTTGCAATTTGTTAAAGTATTATGTCCATTGCAAAAGATGTAAAATTTCCATTTCCTGGTCAGTTACCTATAGTAATGTGGGCTCTTAGCATACACTTTGGTCACCCATGTCTTCTATGAACAAATGAGGACAACTATCGTTCCCTACTACATCTTAG
>ML792222.1:444106-474064 GCA_009831015.1 Picea engelmannii | reverse complement strand
CATTTATTTCAATCATTATGATCTATCAATAGGTGTGTAGAATATATTCTCCCTCATAAATTAAAAGGTCGACCTCGATCGTCGATATGTGCGAGTGTAATGATGGCAGGTAGTTCAAGTGAGGTGTGATTACTACGTCTTCATCATCGTTGGGAGAACAATCATTAATAACCTTCAAAATCACTTTAATGGTAATCATGAACAATAATCACTTTTGTGTGGGAAATTCAAATTGACATACCTATGTTCAAAAACCCTTTAAGGAAAAAGATTCTAAATAATTTAAATTTGTTCACGTGTTTTAGAAATATTCCACATGTGATGTAGGAGTATCTCCTTCAAAGTCAAAATGCAAGTGTGGAGGAAAAGGAATGACATCTCAGCAATGACAGAATTTCAAATCAGATTTAACTTAGAATTAAATCGTTTTGTTGAGATATTTTGTAAACAACATTTTTAAAATGTAACTTGTTTGTAAAGTCGTGAAGGACTGTAAGGGATTGAAGATATTGAGTGTTGACTCTTATATGGAAATAACTGTTAGTTATTGTAATAGGACAGAGTAGGTAACCACTAAGAGTTTGATAGGACAGGTTGTAGACAGGACGAGAGAGCTCGTGGAGTTAGTCCTTAGATAGTTTATTGTTGCATTGTAATATATCAGAATGTATGAGTATTGCAAGAGATCAGAGGGATCAATAGAACATAGTAGAGTATAAGAAACATTATGTAATTTTTTTTCATGAATGAATAGAACAAAAATAATTGTCCCAAATCCTTGGACTGTGTTCATTTAACGTGTGATTGAATGACTGTGACATTCTGTGTGTTTGGTTATTTTCACTTTCATTCATGTATGATTGTTTGAGAGGTTGACTGTATGAGTTCGTGACAAACTGGATGAGTTTTAATTGTTTCTCTTCTGACACTCATATGCAAGGTGTGCATATCAAATGCAAGGAGTGTGTCGACTAAGTCTCAGACTGACTCAGAGAAGTTTAGAGAGAATGAAGGAAACTTAGACCGGGTGCACGGTGTGCAAAGTGTCATGAAACAAACAAGTGTCAAGGAACCCTAACTAGAGTAACGCCAGGTGGGAGAGTAGAATTTATTTCCAAGAAATCCTTCTATCTGAGTTATTGAAATCTCGAGAACGCAAGGTGTGCATAGGGAATCGAAATCCTTTTAAGGAGGAAGCTCAGAAGGGATAGCACTTTCCATAAAGTGTCAGAGACAACCGATAGTCAGACTCGTGGGAGGAGAAAAGGTTCGAAACTTTTGAACAATTAGAAAATATTCTAAGTCACATAGAACTCAAAATCTCAGGAGGAGGAGAGAAAGTGGCCATTGGATCACTGTGAAAAATATCAACAGTCATTTGATCAGAGTGAAGTGCATGAGACTTAGCGCTTCACACACTGGGGAGAGAGAAAAATCACAATATTTGAGAACTGAGATTTTCGGACCCCAAAGTGTCGGATATCTGAAATAGAATCTCAGTCTCCTGATTAGCAAGAACAGATTTAAATCGTCAGATTGTTCAGGGAAAACTCCAAGCGTCGGATCACCTAAGTAAACCTGAGCCGTCATATACCATGAGTTTGAGAGGAGGTGATTTTTAACTTTGATATTTCCAAAGCACAGAGAGTCGAAGGGCTGGAGCGAGTATGGACTGCTGGATCCAGGAGGACATGCATCGACGGGTTAGAGGATACATAGGAAGGAGAAGGTCAAAGTGTTGGAACACCTGAAGCCCAAAGAGTCGAAGGGACTAGAGCTATTGATCTATAAGTGGACACTTTTTAACAGATCGTGAGCTCCAGGAAAGTTGAAGTGAGTTTTCAGTTTGAGATCTGAGATTGTCAAAGTGGGAAGACCTGAAGTAAAATTTGGGTCATGAGATCTAAGGGAGACGTGGCATGAATCTGTGAACTCTGGGTAAGGTCCCGAAGTGGTTCATATCCATTGGATTCGGAGGAGATGTGGCACACATCTGTGAGCTCTGGGTAAAGAACCAAAGAAATCCTCAATCATTAGATTAGGAGGACACTCTTTAGTGGATCACAGACTCTAGGTAACAACCATTGGGAAAAATAAGTTTGAGATTTGAGATCTCAGAAGTCTGGAGACCCGAAAGAGATATTGATTTTCGATCGAGAAGAGGGTCGCAGGACCGTTGATCTAAGTTGAAAGGTCAAACATATGAAGTGGGAGAAGAACCATTGATCGAGCAAGACATGTGTCAGCAGATTGTGAGTTCCAGAATATTTGAGTACGGAAGAAAGTTGGGTTTGATATTTCAAAACCCCGAAGTCTGGATTTGTGAAGGATATTGCAGCCATTGATTGAAGTAGGGGTAGATATAGTCCGTAGATTTGAAAGGTGAAGATATGAACCGTCGATTTAGATGTTATCGTCAAGATCATGAGATCGACGATCCCATAGCATTGCGAGAACAACAGTTGCGCAGAGTTTAAAATATCGAGGGTGGGCCACAATTCGAACCATGGTTTCATCAGGAGGACACGTGGAGGCTTGAGGAGGATTGCGGGACCAAAAGTATTTTGACATCAAACTACTTGTAGCCGCATCTGTAATTGTGTGGTCATCGTCAAGATCACATCAAGAGGGGGATTATCAGAAAAAAGGAGCTAACACCTGACACTTTGAGCTTTTGTAGGAGAGAGAAAGGGAGGGTTGAGGGTGCCATTAAAACCTGCAACAAGAAGCCAAAAGGGCTTGTGTTTAGTCACAGAAGGAAACCATTAAGGTTTAAGAGAGTCACTCGAATCTAGAATCAGAGATCCAAGACCAGTAGGTCACGCAGCCCTACGGGAGAGTAGGGGAGCTGCATCATGTGGTATTAGAGCTGATTTTGAGTTTGTTTGTAGAAAACATACAAAAGGAGAAACGAGGTAAATTGATATCATTTGTGGTATCAAGAATTTGATTTTTGTTTGTAGGTGACGCAGCGAAATCATGCCACCCAAAAGATGTAGAGAGAATGCAGAAATGGAAGAAGAAATGAGGCGAATCCGAATGAGACTGGACGCCATGGAAACAACGTAGAGGAGAGCACCAGATGTTGGAGATATCAATGAAGCTGAGAGTGAAGAAAAAGAGGTTGAATAAAATGTAGTAGAGGATGCTGCACATGATCTCTTAAAAAAAATTGTTTCAAAAATAGGAACTAGAGCAAGGATAGAGGTATCGATGTATGAAGGAAATTTAGAAGTTGAAGAATTGTTAGATTGGGTACGTGTTGTGGACAAATACTTCGATTACGAAGATATCAAAGAAGATAATATGGTGAAGCATGCAGTGACAAGACTAAAAGGTCATGTAGCGCTATGGTGGGATGAACTGCAAACCGAATGTAGGAGCAATGGTAAGCAAAAAATTAAAAGCTGGGATAGGATGGTAGCGAAGATGAAGTCAAAATTTATCCCACAGGACTATCAAATCAATATGTTCAGGAGATTGCAAAACTTGAGACAAAAAATCTTATCAGTGAAGGAGTACACTAAGGAATTTTATAGACTAAACATTAGTGTTGGATAGAAAGAAAATGAGGATGAAAATATAGCCAGATATATCAATGGGATGAGATATGAAATCCAAGAGGAGATCAGCATGATGTTGGTTAGTACATTCAAGGATACTTATCAAGCAACCTTTAAAGATGAAGAAAAATTGTCCAGGAAACAAAGCCAACGATGTAGAGGAGGAAACTCAAGCAGAGGTAAGGGAACTACAAGAGAGAAGTTCCAGAAGTAGAAGCATGACGCTGACAAACAACATAGTCACCATGAGAAAGGTGGAAGTTCTAAGGAAGGACAACATGGTGGAAGAAGTTCGTTTTCTAGAGGAAGAGGAAGAGGAAGATCCAGAGGAGGCATAGTTAGATGCTATACCTGTGGAAAGAAAGGACACAAATATTGGGAATGTCCCGAGAGAAATAACGAAGGAGGAGGTGAAGCACCCGTTGCTGAAGAATAGAAGCATGTGGAAGTAGGAGTAGAAGAAGGAGGAAAGGACCTCATGATGAGGAAGATTCTTATTAAACCAAAGAAGGAGATGGAGGAACCAGTTCAGCGAACAAGTATGTTCATAACTTCTTGCAAGACGAAATACAGAGTTTGTAAGGTGATCATAGATAGTGGGAGCACTGACAATTCAGTATCCACAGAGATGGTGGAGAAACTGGAGCTGAAGACAAATGCACATCCAAACCCATACAAGGTATCATGGTTTCAGAAAGGACATCAAGTAATGTTAATTCAACAATGCCAAGTTGAATTTAAAATACGAGGTTATAGGGATGAAATATTATGTGATGTAATTCCTATGGATGTCTATCATATTTTATTGGGGAGATCGTGGCAGTTTGACATAAAAGTTATTCATGATGGGAGAAAGAATACTTATACCCTAGAAAAGAATGGTAGGACACATATGTTGTTACCAATAAAATACAAAGAGAAAAAGAGGAAATCTAGTTCAAGTATACTTACCATGAGTGGGAAGGAACTCTTGAAAGAATTCAAGAAGGAAAAAGAAATGCAGTTTGTTGTAGTGATGAAGCCTAGAGTTATCCTTACAAGTACTTCTGTGGAAGATTTGCCTATAGAAATCTAGGAATTGTTAGAAAACTTTGTTGACATAGTAGTGGATGGGTTACCTCACTCATTTCCACCCATTAGGAGTATAATCCATCATATTGAACTTATTCCAGGAGCTATTTTACCAAACAAAGAAGCTTATAGGTCGACACCTAGAGAGAATGAGGAAGTCAAAAATCAAGTCCAAGAGTTGTTTGATAAATCTTTATTTAGGGAAAACCTAAGCCCATGCGCAGTACCAACTGTGTTAAGTCCAAAGAAGGATGGAGGATGGAGAATGTGTACAGATTCTCAAGCCATCAACAAGATAACCGTTAGGTACAGATTTTATTTACCGAGGATGGATGATTTTATGGATTTTTTGAGTGGAGTAAGCTATTTTTCCAATATAGACTTGAAGAGTGAATATCATCAAATAAGAATGAGAGAAGGAGATGAATGGAAAACAACATTCAAGACAAATGAAGGATTTTTTGAATGGTTGGTCATGCCATTTGGTTTGACAAATGCACCAAGCACATTTATGATATTGATGAATGAAGTGTTGAAAGACTTCATAGGGAAATTTGTCATAGTATATCTGGATGACATACTAATCTTCAGTAAGACAATGGGAGAAAACTTAAGACAAAGGGAAAAGTTGTAGCAAGAAAAATTGTTGATAAATCTGAAGAGAAGTTCTTTTATGAAGACATAACTCATATATTTGGGTTTCTTGATCTCTTCAAATGAATTGAAGATGGATCTGGAAAAGGTAATAGAAATCAACGAATGGCCATCACCGAGCAACATATTCAAGGTAAGAAGTTTTCATGGGTTAGCAAGATTTTATAGAAAGTTTATCAGAAATTTCAGTGGTATACGTGCACCCATGTTGGACACTGTGAAGAAGAAACACAAGTCCTTCAGTTGGATAGAGAAAGATGAAAAAGGTTTCAAAGTGTTGAAGGACAAGATCATAGAACAACCAGTTCTGTTCTTGCCAGATTTTGGAAAAACATTTCAAGTGAGATGTGATGCAAGTGGATTAGTTATTGGAGCAGTCTTGAGTCAAGATAATAGGCCAGTTGCTTATTTCAGTGAGAAATTGAATGAAGCCAAGAAGAATTATTCCACATATGACAAAGAATTTTATCCAATGATTCAAGCTTTGAAGAAGTGGAGACACTATCTAATTCCCAGAGAATTTGTCTTGTACAATGATAACCAAGCTTTGCAATTTATTACTGGGTAAGAAAAGTTGAATCAGAAACATGAAAAATGGGTAGAATTTATGCAAAATTTTACTTTTGTTACTAAGCACATTGTTGGAACTACTAACAAATTTGCAGATGCTTTGAGAAGGAGGAGTTTGATTGTACAGGAATTCCAGGTGGAGACCTTAGGGTTTCAACAACTCAAAGAGATGTATAAAGAAGATGCATATTTTAAGGAAGCTTATGAGGCATGCAAGAATCCTTTATTGGGAGACAGAAGCCCGTGGACTGAATATTTGATCTAGGATGGATTATTGTTCAAGGGAAGCCAATTGTGCATACCAAAATTCTCAATGAGAGATAACCTATTGAAAGAGAAACACAACAAAGGTTTAGATGGACATTTTGGTCACGATAAGACATTTGCACACCTGAGTATTTCGTATTATTGGCCAAGAATGAGAGCAGAGATGAAAAAGTGTGTGAACAAATGCAAAAATTTTCAATATACAAAAGGAGGACATCATAACACTGGTTTGTATCAGCCATTACCAATTCCAGAAAGGTCGTGGGATGCAATCAGTATGGATTTTGTTTTAGGATTTCCTGGAGCTCAAAAAGGGAGCGATTCCATATTTATTTTGGTGGATAGATTTTCAAAAATGGCACATTTCATACCATGCTAGAAGACAAATGATGCTACACACATAGCTAATCTATTTTTTAGACAAGTGGTAAGACTACATGGATTGTCAAGGAGCATAGTCTTAGACAGGGACACCAAATTTGTAGGACACTTTTGGAGGACTCTATGGAAGAGGCCAGGGAAAAAAATTTCCTTTAGTTCAACAGATCACCCTCAGATAGATGGACAGACTGAAGTAGTATACAGGAATTTGGGAAAATTGTTAAGAAGTTTAGTGAATGAGCAAGGTCATCAATGGGATTAGATTCTGGCACAAGCAGAATTTGCATTCAACAATTCAGTGAACAAGAGAACAGGGAAAAGTCCATTTGAAATTGTGTATGGTATACAACTAAGAAGGATTACAGAGTTGAGAGTGTAACGCAAATCGATCACACACAGAAACCAAGATAACTTGAATAAGGTTATCTGTCTTTATTCAATCAATGAAATAAGAGAGAAAATAACTTTCTTATATAGGTTACAATCAAGTAGAGTCAAACCACTTTATGAATGTGGGATAAAGTGAAAATATAACCTAAAAGAAAATATTTGACCTAAAAGAAAATAAATTAACCTAAAGTCACTTTGACTTTATTAATTCCTAAGTCTAATTTCTAATTGACCATTATAAACTAATATTTAATTTAACACCCTCCCTTAATGTTCAATCTACTCACTACAACAAGTTTCTTTCCAAATTTTACATGCTTTTCGGGACACGAAGACTTGGTGAAAATGTCTACAATTTGATCCTCTGTAGGACAACATTGCAGCTCAATAGTTCCATCTTCTACAAGTTATCTGATGAAGTGACAATGTGTATCAAAATGTTTGGTACGCTCGTGGAAGACTGGATTCTTGGCAAGTTTCATTACCCCTTGAGTGTCACAGAATAAGGGTGTAGGCTCTCTCTATTGCATCTACATATCTGATAACATCCTACTGAGCCAAACTGCCTCGCATGCACCTTTCAATGCTCCTTGATACTCTTATTTTGTCGATGAAAGGGCGACTGCATGTTGTTTCTTGTTGGTCCATGTGACTGCACCCATGGCAAGGTTGAAGACATATCCAGAGGTGGATTTTCTGTCATCAACAGAACCTGCCCAATCTGAATTTGTATACCCACACAACCTTGAGTCTTTGCTCCTATAGTACAGAATACCAAAGTCAAGTGTCCCTTTCACATATCTCAGCACTCGCTTCACTATTGTCTAGTGCTCTACATTTGGTGTTGTCATAAATATGGAAATGAAGCTCACAACTAAACTCAGATTATGTCTAGTGACTGTAAGATATATCAAGCTACCCACTAGCTATTTGTATAGTGACTCACTGACTGCCTTTGAGTCAATCTTGGCTGAAAGTTTCATCCCTTTCTCCATAGGTGTAGAGGAGATTTTGCAATCCTCCATCTTGAACTTATCCAGCAAACTCCTGGCATACTTTGCTTGTGAGACAAAAATGTTGCTCCTTGTTTGCCAAACTTCTACACCTAGACAATAGTGTAGGAGGCCTAGATATATCATGTCAAATGCTCTGCTCATGTTGGATTTGATCCATGTAATTGCATCTTCCCCACTACCTGTAATAATGATATCATACACATAAACAACTAGAAGAATGATCTCATTACCAACTCTTTTGACATATATGTTGGAATCCGAAGGACTCTGTTGGAACCCTTATTGAACCAAATACCTGTAAATCTTGATGTACCACGCCCTCGATGCCTGTTTCAGACCATATAGAGCCTTCTTTAGTCTGCAAACTAGATTCTCCTTCCTTGCAACCTGAAACCCCTCTGGTTGGCACATGTATACCACTTCCTTCAAATCTCCATTGAGGAAGTCACTTTTCACATCCATCTGGTGGAAGTTCCATGGCTAGAACAAGATGAATAGTTCTCATCTTCGCTATAGGAGAAAAAGTCTCCTCATAGTCAATGCCTTCTGGATGAGAGAATCCTTTCGCAACTAACTGTGCTTTGTACTGGTCAAGTGTACCATATGCCTTGTACTTGACCTTGTACACCCATTTGCAGCCAATGGGTTTCTTCCCTGATGGAAGAGATGTGAGATCCCAAGTCTGATTTTTCATCAAAATTTCATGTTCGGCCTCCATGGCCTTTTCCCATTCTGGTCTTCCTTTTGCTTCCTTGAATACCTGAGGCTCATAGATCTCCTGAATATTGGCCATAAGAGAAAAGTTGACTTTGCCAATCTGTTGTTTACTATTACCTTGTGATGATCTTCCCTCAATCATCTCTCCTATCCGAACATATCCAATGGTGTTGTGCCACCACTTGGGTCTTTTGGAATCCCTGGATGCCAAATCAGTATTTCCACAATGACTTGGGCTTCCTGCTTCAGAATGTACTGATCTGACTGACCTAGGAGACTCATCCTGTTCTAACTCCTCATCATCATGCTCAGAATATTTTCCCCCTTCAGGTGGATTTATCGGAAGCTTGACACCTGAATCTTCAATGACTTCTGGCGGCTCAATAACTCTGAATGCGGGAGGAGTACGGAAGTGTCCAACCTTCTCATCAACAACAACATCTCTACTAAAGCTTACCTTATTAGTGTCAACATCAACTAATCTATAAGATTTATGGGTGTCGTTGTACCCTGTAAGCATCATCTTTTTACTCTTGAAATCTAACTTGGTTCGTTTCGCAGCTGGAATCCAAGTGTAAACATTAGAACCAAATACCTTCAAGTGACTTACTTTGGGATTTCTTCCAGACCATGCTTCCTCTGGAGTCTTCTTCTTTACCACCATCGTGGGAGATCTATTCAGCAAGTACACTATTGTGAACACTACCTCTGGTCAAAACCTGTTAGGAACACACCTATTCTACAACATACATCTGGACATCTCTGTGATAGTGCGGTTTCGCCTTTCAACCACCCCATTTTGTTGTGGAGTATAGGGTGTGGTGTATTGTCTCTTGATCCCATGTTTATCACAAAAAATATTGAATTCTTTGGAGCATAATTCTCCACCATTATCAGATCTAAGAGAGGTAATATGACAACCTGGCTCATTCTCGACTAATGCTTTAAAGTTTTGAAATTCTTTAAACACGTCAAACTTCAACCTCAAAAAATACACCCACATTTTCCTACTGAAATCATCAACAAACAGAAGGAAATACCTGGCACCGGTGATTGATGTTGTGTTCATTGGTTCACATACATCTGCATGAACCAGCTGAAGGACCCTCTGCACTCTCCAAGCTTGTCCTTCATCAAATGGTGCTTGATGTTGCTTCCCTACCTGGAAAGCTCCACAAACTCCCTAAATCTTATGTTGAATGTATGGAAGTCCATCTACCAATTTCTCTCGTGCCAACTGAGAGAGGTAGTTAAAATTGAGGTGCCCATACCTCTGATGCCATAGTGTGCAGATGTGTGATGCAATCTTCGCTGCCAGTGCATGTTCTCTTCCCTGCCCAATATCCACCAATCTGAATATACCATGGTCCTCCACACCAAGAGCAACGATCTTCTTGGTATTCTTGTCAACGATATAGCACTTGTGATTGCTAAAGTTGACATCCAAGTGAGGAGAGTGCCTCATAATCTAACTAATTGAGAGCATATTAAGCTCCATACCTGGCACATAGTGGATGTTGAGAAACATAAGTATCTTTCCTCTGAAGGAAATCTGAACATTCCCCTTGCTGACTATATTATACTCCTCACCTCCATCGAAGATCATCGAGTCTTTGGATGGACTAGGTGTAAACTTTGTGAACCAATCTTTTCGATTGGTGAAATGCCTGGATGCACTTGAATCAACAAACCAGGAAGATGACTTGGACTAATCTGCTTGTGTACAGGCCATAAAGGCATAGAAGGTTTCCTCCTTCTCCTTTGTGTGCTCTGCGACATGGGCCTTCAATTGAGACCCTCCATGGTTGTGCTTCTGATCTGCCAACTGCTTTCTGTAGTGCTTCTTCATATGGCTAATCTTGCCACAATAATGACAAGTGATGGTCTTCAGGCTGTTGATGGCATCCTCATCATTGCCTATACCAGGTTTCCTTGTCCATTTGCCTTTGCCTTTAGCTTTGGCTGCAAAGGCCTAATCTCAACCCTCTGTCTCACTACTGCTCCCAAAATTCTTCTTCCACCTGCCCTGCTGCAAGAGCTTATTGGATAGCTCTCCAAACTTCAGGTCAACGTCTGTAGCTGTGATGTTCAGGGTCTCAATGAAATGCTCGTAGGACCCTGGCAAGTTGTTCGGTGTGATCACCACCATGTCCTCTTATGTCATCTTCCAACCAATGGCCTCCAACTGCTCTCGGATGTCCTTGATATTGAGAAAGTGCTCTTGGAGAGAGTCACCCTCACTCATCTTGATCGAGAACAACATATTCTTTAAAAATAATGCTCGAACCTTATCTGATATCTCATGGGTCTCTTTCAATTGTTTCCAGATCGTTGTAGAAGTCTTCCCATTCTGAACCTCAGGTAGCATCTCATCTATCACAGACAATTTGATCAGCATCACAACCTCTCTATCTTGGCCATCAAACTTGTCCTGGTCTTTACCTACAACCGTGGGACGAGGACTTGTGCCCAGAACAACATCTGACAGGCACCGGTACGCAAAAATGGCCAACATGCGTTGCTTCCATATATTGTAGTTCTTCCCAAAGAACTTTTGGTTCCCTTCCAACATGATGTTGGTCAATATAGCCATAGATGATCGTAAAATACTAAACTTAGTAGATAAATAATGGAAAAATACCTGCAATTTGGCTTTTAAAACCGAAAAATCAAATGAACCCGGCTCCGGCTAATATGAAACCCTTTTGGCTCCTTGAGTGTGCTACACTGGTGATCCCTCGATCCATCACTACTGACAGTAGTCCCTAGGTCTTCACGCGCTCCCAAACTCCATGGCTCTAACCTTACTCTGATACCATGTAACAGAAATCGAGCACACATAGAAACCAAGATAACTTGAATAAGGTTATCTGTCTTTATTCAATCAATGAAATAAGAGAGAAAATAGCTTTCTTATATAGGTTACAATCAAGTAGAGTCAAACCACTTTATGAATGTGGGATAAAGTGAAAATATAACCTGAAAGAAAATATCTGACCTAAAAGAAAATAAATTAACCTAAATTCACTTTGACTTTATTAATGCCTAAGTCTAATTTCTAATTGACCATTATAAACTAATACTTAATTTAACAAAGAGATCTGAATCAATATCAGTTCAGAAGTCCTGGAGAAGAGGATTTTGCAGCAGAAATGTAGAAACTCCATGACAAAGTCAGAGAACAACAACCAGAAATACAAGAGCAGAGTTGATCAAAAGAGGAGAGAAGTTCAATTCGAGGTTGGAGATAAAGTTTTAGCTCATTTGAGAAAAGAATGGTTTCCAAGGGGAAAATATAACAAATTGAAGATGAACAAGATAGGACCATGTAGGATTCTCAAAAAAATAGCAGCCAATGCTTATGAAATTGTGTTTGCAGACAATGTTGGGATATCGATGATATTTAATGTTACAGAACTGTATCCTTACAAGAGATATGAGGCAGGAGAATCATAGGATCAAAAAGAAGTTCATTGGGAAGAACAATTTTCCACAACAGAAAAACCTCAGATGGAGAAAATCATTGAACAACTAGATGGAAAGAAGACCAGGAGAAATACATATCCTAAATACTTAGTGAAGTGGAAAGATCATCCAATGGAAGATGTAGGTTGGGTTACAAAACCTGATATTTTGAAGCATGGAAAGACAGTATATAAGCTCATGGACATGAGTCCATGAATTTTTTTAACAAGAGGAGTATGATGTAGGAGAATCGCCTTGAAAGTCAAAACACAAGCATGGAGGCAAACAAATGACATCTTAGCAATGACAAAATTTCAAATCAGAAATTAACTCAGAATTAAATTAGGTTGTTGAGATATTTTGTAAACAACATTTTAAAAATGTAACTTGTTTGTAAAGTTGTGAAGGACTATAAGGGATTGCAGATATTGAGTTTGGACTCTTATCTGGCAATACGTGTTAGTTATTGTAGTAGGATAGAGTTGGTAACCACTAAGAGTTTGATAGGATAGGTTGCAGATAGGACGAGAGAGCTCATGGAACCAGTCCTTAGATAGTTTAATGTTGCATTGTAATACATCAGAATGTATGAGTATTGTAAGAGATTGGAGGGATAAATAGAGTAGAGTAGAGTAGAAGAAACATTATGTAATTTGTTTTCATGAATTAATAGAACAGATAGAATTGTCCCAAATCCTTGGACTATGTGCATTTAACGTGTGATTGAATGACTATGATATTTTGTGTATTTGATTATTTTCATTTTCGTTCATGTATGATTGTTCGAGAGGTTTACTGTATGAGTTTGGGACAAAACTGGATGAGTTTCATTTGTTTCTCTTCTAACACTTGTATGCAATGTGTGCATCTCAAACGCAAGGAGTGCGTCGACTGAGTCTCAGATTGACCTAGATAAGTTCAGAGAGAACAAAGGGAACTTAGACTGGGTGCAAGGTGTTCACAACGTCGTGAAATGACCAAGTGTCGAAGAACCTAAAACAGAGCAACCCCACGTGGGTGAGAAGAATTTATTTTCAAGAAATCCTTCAATCTAAGTTATTGAAATCCTGAGAACGCAAGGTGTGCGTGGGGAATCAAAATCCTTTTAAGGACGAAGCTCAGAAGGGATAGCACTTTCCATAAAATGTCAAAGATAGCCAATAGTTGGACTCGTAGGAGGAGTAAAGGTTCGAAACCTTTGAACACTTACAAAATATTATAATTCACAGAGAAATCAGAAGCTTAGGAGGAGGAGCGACAATGACCATTGGATCACTATGCAAACTATCAGCAGTTGCTTGATCAGAGTGAAGTGCACGAGCCTTAGTGCTATGTACACAGAGGAGAGAGAAAAATCACAAGAGTTGAGAACTGAGATTTCCGAAGCCTAAAGAGCCAGATATCCAAAATAGAATCTCAACCACCCGATCAGCAGGAACAGATCTGAATCGTCAGATTTTTCGAGGCAAACTCAAAGCATCGGATCGCCCAAGTAAATCTGAGTCGTCAGATACCATGAGTCTGGGAAGAGGCGAGTTTGAACTTTGATATTTCCGAAGAGAGGAGATCCGAAGGGTCAGAGTGAATCTGGACCATTGGATCTAGAAGGACACACGTCGATAGGTTGGAGGATCTAGAGGAAGGAGAAGGTCAAAGTGTTGAAACACCCAAAACCCGAAGAGCTCAAGGGACAAGAATCGTCGATCTATAAGTGGACACTTGTCAACGGATCGTGAGCTTTGGGGAAGTTGAAGTGAGTTTTCAGTTTGAGATCTGATATTTCCGAAGTGTGAAGACCCAAAGTAAAATCTAGGCCATGAGATCTAAGGGAGACGTGGCATGAATCCGTGAACTCCGGGTAAGGTCCCGAAGTGGTTCATAGTCGTTGGATTCGAAGGATACATGGAGTACATCTATGAGCTATGGGTAAATACCCAATGAAATCCTCAATCATTAAATTAGGAGGACACGCGTCAGTGGATCACAAACTCCAGGTAACAACCATTGGGAAAAATAAGTTTGAGATTTGAGATCTCAGAAGTCTAGAGACCCGAAGGAGATCTCGACCGTCGATCGAGAAGAGGGTCGCAGGACCGTTGATATGAGTTGAAAGTTCAAACATATGAACTGGGAGAAGAACTATTGATCGAGCAAGACAGGCGTCAACAGATCATGAGTTTTGGAAGATTTAAGTATGGAAGAAAGTTGGGTTTGATATTTCAAAGCCCCAAAGTCCGAAGTTGCAAAGGAGATCATAGTCGTTGATTGAAGGAGGGACATATCTAGTCCATAGATTCGAAAGGCGTAGTTATGAACCGTCGATTCAGACGTTATTGTCAAGATCATGAGATCGACAATCTCGTAACATTACAGGAACAAGAGTTACACGGATTTTAAGATATCGAGGGCGGTCCACAATCCAAACCAACAATCCGAACATGGAGGATTGAGGAGGATTGCAGGCCCAAAAGTAGTTTGAATTCAAACCACTTGTAGTCACAACCATAATCACACGGTCATCACCGAGGTCACATCAAGAGGGGGATTATCAAAAAAAAGTAGCTAATGCCTGACTGTTACAAGGTAAACATTCTCTATGGCCAAGGGTAAACCACAACAGACAGGTATGACTGCATAAATCAAATCAATTCCAACATATGCTATATAGACTAATGTGAAATACAAGAAACAGGCCTACCTCAATCCAATGTTTGATGATATTCCACCATTGAGAACTTTGACCCAAAACTTTATACCTGCGAGAATTTCTCAACAAACAAGCAAAGCAAGTATATAGTGATGATATAAAAGGGATTTAGCACATCAGATACCATAATCCATTAATATACATTACAAACACACCCATGGATAATAATAATATATTTTCAAGATACCAATAGGACGAGAAAGGAATATTTCTATTAATAATTGATCAACAGAAGTGTCAACATTACAGACTTTCGTGTTGGCACGGTTCAAAACCAAGAAACCAAGTTCCTTCCAACTGGGTCCCCACCACTTCAATCCTCCACCAAAGGCAATTTCATGAGAAAGAGGCAAAGAGGTCCTCTCAATAATAAGGGAAGAGCTTGGGGGCTAAACACTGTGTTCAGACCTGAGGGACAAAGGGATGCAGACTCAATATGAAGTAATTTCTCTAGAGTAACTTTGCTCTCAAAGTTGAATGCTTTCTCCTCCTTTTCCATAGTTCGAAATTGTGCTCTTATAGCCTCCATAATGAAACTGAAGGGATGAGTCAGAACGTTTCCAGTGCATGGAAGGCCAAGGATCAGAGATCGTTTGTCGTGACATGGAAACCCGACCTCATTTTGTATTTTTTGGCACAAATCCCGATATACGGGAGTTGTAATGGAGCAGAAAGT
Source organism: Picea engelmannii (assembly GCA_009831015.1). Lineage (NCBI taxonomy): Eukaryota > Viridiplantae > Streptophyta > Pinopsida > Pinales > Pinaceae > Picea > Picea engelmannii. Next base: position 458,587 of record ML792222.1, on the reverse strand, counting down.
GTATACACATATTTCATAGTAGTTAGGGAGTGTATATGTGGAAAAATGTATATTTTTTAGCTCTGGATTCATCAAAAAGGGATGAAAAGTCTACATAGGGAAATGGAAAAAGGCCTTCTGTGCAAGATAGCAATGGTGAGGCAAATCTTGCTATAATATATGCCCCCTAATGTGTGAGATCAGAGGAGTATCTACAATGACCGAAATACATTATTAATAACCCAGAAGTGGAGTGGTAGAAAATGAGTTGTATGAACTCAATTGCTCATTACATTATGTACTGACTTTGCATACATGGCTGTCAAGAATACAATGCAGATCCATGTGTAAAATATACCAAACAAGTGTTCATGGCCATGAATAGGCAAATACAAATGAAGTTATATGCCAAAAGTTGTCATAGTCATGAACAATTCCCAGTGAAACCAATCTCAAAAATCAATCTGAAGATATTTGTATACTATGGAGTACAATCTGATCTCCCATGATCACTGAAGTCAAATAGGTATTGGTCCAATGATATGGAAGCAACAACTTAGGAAAATTCTGGCCACATAGTGATGTCTTCAAGTATTCTACACTATCCGCCAATGGTGCAAGTCTACGTCATGTGAATAAATGAGTTGAGGTCAAACACGATGAGACGTCGTTTGATTACCAGTCATTGAAGTATATCGTTAACAAACACGAGACAACCTACCGATAATGAAAGTAGGTATCAAGGAACCGAGTACATCTCTAAAAATATGAATAAAGAAGTTGGTGTCGAACACTTGAGAGATCCATTGATCAAGAGACATTGATGTATTCCCATCTGTCAATGGCGAGAGAGCCTACCACTAATGGCTGCAAGCCTCAAGGTACTCATAAAACTCTAGGTCCCATATCCATAATAAATGAGTTGAAGTCGATGGAAGGGGACCTTCTTAAAGGAGAGCATTGAGGCATCTCTCATCAGTCAACACGAGGAACAAAGTAGGACCTTCATGATTTGGTGGATATCGGACGAAGAACATGTTCATGAACCAACGACCCTGTGTGTCTTTCATGTGTACCAAATGAAAGTGGTGCACGAAAAGGACTCTCTGAATAGCAGCCAATGATGAAAAACTATTGACAAAGGCAAGGAAACCAAAAATAAGGCTAATGGAATCTAAGACATTGCACGAATCCCAAAGTGTGAATAGATGTCTTGCTGTCGAACACAAGGGAAACCACCCAGTCAACGACCAATGATGAAATGTTGATTGTTGGGTTCAAGGTGACCTACCAATGATGGAAGTAGGACCAGGGTGCATGATAAGACCAAAGTATCATGTGATTCTAAGACAAACTAAGGCTATGGATGAAATCCAAAGTCAAGATTTCTGAGGAGTGGTTGACACAGGTTGATAGACTTCCTTTGAACAAGAGCATGAGACATATGGTGAACTCCCGCAACATGGACTCAATGATGTGACAATTGGATGCAGGAGGCATCAATAACGTTCTCTATAGGGACTGGAAGAGTAACCAGTCGGTAGAGAAAACTTTGTAGCAGGTTCAGCTTCTTAAGGCCATGCTAAACTCAAAATTACGGACTCAATAACTGTGTGCTCTGTTCAAAGGAGACGTGACTGCTACCAATTACAATATAATATTCCCTTCCCACCTGTTTGTTTTTTGTTTTTTCATAAAAAATGAATGCTATGATACAGAGGAGGGAACGAGTGTCGCAAGTAAGAAAAATGGTTCCAATAGTGGAACGTACCTATGCTCAATGCAAGGAAATGCATGCGGGAGATGGACACTCTGGATGATGTTCCCTCTAGGGTATAGGGTGTCAAATTGTGAAGGATAAAAACAAGGCTCTGCTTGGTTGATGATGCAAACTGCTTAGGCAATGGTTTATAACACAAAGCGGGAACCAGCTAATGACTCAATATAACAAGCGAGGGCATGAGATGCAATCATAACTTAATGCCACAAAAATTTCCTTTTTTATATCTTTTAGTCTACTTGGTGTGAAAAAGGGGTAAACTTGTGCCAAATAGACGTCTTTTCAAATCCAATTTACAAGTGTGAAAAGAAAAGTTCACTCAACAATCTTTTCTATTTTTGATAGCGAGTCGGAAAAGATCTTAACTAGGACTCATGATCTTTCAAATCCAATTTTAAGGAGTGTGAAAGGGACAAATCACTCGACGATCTTTTCAGTTTTTGGAAAAGTCGAAAAAGAGATTAACTGAGACTAGTTATGGGAGTCTAATCAACATGTAAAGGGGGAGGCCAAGGCTCTTGTCCCGACCTTCTGCCGAAAGTAAATATCCTACGGATAGTTGACAAGAGCTTGGGAAAACCCAAGGCTTTCCAAGTCAAGGAGGAGGATGTGCTAATGGAGGATACGGACTCCATGATGGTTTGAATAATGTCTCTTAATGGAAATGACATAGTTGGGGGAATGGGATGTCCCATCAGGTCATCCCAATCGAAAGGAACCTCATCGGGACTTGGAGGGAGAGAATTCAGGGGAAGAATAAATCTCTCTCGTTCAGAAGGGGAAGGGTGTGAAATGTTTATGAAATGGATGAAAGGTGCGTCATTCTCTTCAGGGTGAGTAGGGTTGACCAGAGATCGTACTGGTGTGGCCACTTCTTCAACTATAGGCTGAAGAGGAAGCATAGTAACGAGGGCAAGAGACGCTTCACCCTTAAATAAGGGGGTGACATTGGGAGAAGATTGCGTCGGTGGAACCACCAAGACGATCAAGGGAGAAGTGGTGTGAAGAGAAACCACATATGCCTCAGAATTTGAAGGGCTCTTGGATGATCCCCATGCTTATGGTATCTCAACAGTAATTAGACATAAACGAGTAACGTGACTTCCTTCGCAAGTCTTGCAAAATAATTTAGGCTTATGTCTGAGGTGTCTGGGCTTCTTGATGTAACTAGCAGGGGAAAGAGAGTTGTCTCCTCGATGATGAATAGAAGCGGGAGACATGACATGGCTATGATTTAGGGAAAAAAGGACGGTGCCCCCAACATAATTGGTAGAGGTTGGGGGCAATTTGTCGATGTATTTTATAGAAGAATTCGACCCATCTCTGACATAATTGGCAGAGGGTGGAGATGGAGCACTAGTATGACTGACAGTGACTAGGCTGGCGATTGATGGTGGCATTAGATTCCATGGTCCGGGGAAAGATTGATTCTGAAAAATTGCAAGCCAGGTAGGATCTTGGTATACCTATTGCCCTAGCCCAGAAAGGTTTTGGTTCACGCCAAAATGTTCTGAAGAGGTTTGGACGGGCATCATCACTGAGGTCTGTGAAGAGACCGCGGTAGGATAAGGATTATTCGAGTGAGGATATATGTTTCCCCCTTATGAAGGGGTCCCATAAAGAGGGTAGCCTGAACCGTAAAACTGGTTCTCTCCATATGAAAGACCTGGTGGTAATTGAGGACCTATCATAGAAAAAGTGTTCAAAGGAACTGACATGATGGATGAAAGATACATGGGTGGGGGGTAATAAGTTGGATAGGAACCCATCTAAGTACTGGCTCCTGAAAGAGCATAGATAGTATTGGATCCATAGGGGGGAAGGTTCCAACCTCCCGTGGGGACACGACTCATATCAAATGAAGAAGTAGGCATCAGAGCCATGGTGCTTCCGGGTCCAATGCTAAGATTCATATATGTGGGCCAGGGAGAGGGTTGCACGGGGGAAGTCAAATCAAAATAAAAATGGCTAGATACCTAAGGTGTAGACTGAGCGTTGTAGTTCTGCATACCATTGTAAAAAATGGAAGGGTCTTTCCCTATGAAATTAGCAGGTATCATGGGGTGGGTAGCAGTGAATGAGGGAGAAAAATAAACTCCAGTGTCCATAAAGATGAAAACCAAAATAGATTCCTAAGGTTGACTAGTAGTCAAAGAGCATACCAAAAAAATCATACGACTAATATGCATGCAAACGGGCTAAAGTGGATGAGTGCCATCCCTCGCTAAAGAAGGTATGTCTCATCCAAGAGGGACCTGAGACTCCCCACTAAATTTTGGAGGTAACAAAATTAGTTATAAGGGCCCTCGTGGGCTTAACAACCAGTCAGTCAGATCCCCTCAGAAAGGAAATCCTCCATAAAGGTTCTTTGTTGTCCCACCCTTATCTGACTCAGGGTACAAGAAGAATAACCCCTGCAAGTAACCTATGAGATACCTAAGTCAAGAAACTAATAAACCACTATATAACCGATGCACAAGTGAGCAGTCGTAAGTCTGGCTCACCATATGGGCAGGGTAGAAAAGCTCAAAACCTTGAAAGCATGCCTCTCACAGAGGTATGGGCACTAGCAAGATCCCCAAATATGAATAAATCCACAGAAATATCTTTGGCGCTAGGCGAGTATCCAGGGGTTATCCCTTCAACTAACTTTGTGCTACCTCGTGATTAACTCTGGTGTAAGTGAAGCCTCCTGATCTTACTAATTATACAATGGACTTCTCAACTCCCTGTCTTAGACACATATGTTTATTTAATTGCCTTGGAGAAGTTTACTCACAAAATCTTATTCCAAGGCACTAAATTCTAAGCTAGTTTGTGCACCCTAAAAATAAAATTGTGACTAATCAATTTTAGTTTAAAGCGCAAATTTTATTGGTTGTGATTACTCAAAAAGGTATGGAAGTGAAACTCATGGTGTTATGACTCTGCTAGAAAATAAATATGGATATAATGAAAAGTCTATCTTTAACTTTTCAATGAATGATATGTTAATAAAAACAATGCAGTCTTCAATTTCAAATCAGATGTAAAATGCAATCTTTCCCTAAAATGTGCTAAGATAATGATAAAAATTCAAATACAAAAATGCCAACCAATGCAAAATGCCTATTTTTTGTATTTTCAATATTCTAAAAATAAAATGTATGGACTGATAAGCAACTTGACAGATGAATTCTACCGTGTATAAAAGCAGTAACTCAAGTAGAATACCATGCAGCCAAGAAAACAACCTAGAAGCCAAGGACAAATTAAAAATAGGAAACAAAGAGAAAGACTACGCCCAAAAATTCAACTCCAAACAAGCTTCTTTTCATCCCAGATAATCTTAACAAACACTGCAGAGACCTAAGAAGGCTCAACCATCTTTAAATCCTACCCAACAGTCACTCAACCAAGCAAACAAGTAAGGGGAAGTGGTATACGTGACTGTTCAGAAGAACATAGCGTATATACGCTTATTTCAATGAGACAACAAGCGTGTATACACGACTGTCAAGGAAAACAGGGCATATATTCTTTAAAAAAAGGTCAGGTAAGGGTAAAAAGGATGAAAACTCAGAATCAGAGTGAACAGTATCTGTCAAGCAGTAATACGACAAGAAATACAAAGGAAAAAGAGAAATGTAAGAAGAAAAAGTGCTTCAACCCTTAGAAGGAAGATCTCTCCCCAGTGGAGTTGCCATTTCTATTACAAGGGAAAAAGACTCTATGGCCAAGGGTAAACCACAAAAGACAGGTATGACTGCATAAATCAACTCAATTCTAACATATTCTATATAGACTAATGTGCAATACAAGAAAGAGGCCTACCTCAATCCAATGTTTGATGATATTCCACCATTGAACACATGGACCCAAAACTTTATACCTGCGAGAAGTTCTCAACAAACAAGCAAAGCAAGTATATAGTGATGATATAAAATGGATTTAGCACATAAGATAGAATAATCCATTAATAAACATTACAAACATGCCCATGGATAATAATCATATATTTGCAAGATACCAATAGGACGGGAAAGGAGTATTTCTATTAATAATTGATCAGCATAAGTGTTAACATTACAAACTTCTTTGTCAGCATGGTTCAAAACCAAGAAACCAATTTCTTTCCAACTGGGTCCCCACCACTTCTATCCTCCACCAAAGGAAAGCTCATGAGAAAGAGGCAAAGAGGTCCTCTCAATAATAAGGGAAGAGCTTGGGGGCCAAACACTGTGTTCAGACATGAGGGACAAAGGGATGTAGACTCAATATGAAGTAATTTCTCCAAAGTAACTTTTCTCTCAAAGTTGAATGTTTTCTCCTCCTTTTCCATAGTTCAAAATTGTGATCTTATAGCCTCCAGAATGCAACTGAAGGGCTGAGTCAGAACGTTTCCAGTACATGGAAGGGCAAGGATCAGAGATATTTTTTCGTGACATGGAAACCCAACCTCATTTTGTATTTTTGGTACAAATCACGATATATGAGATATGTAATGGAGCAGCAAGCATATACGCATCTTGCATAGCAGTTAGGGAGCATATATGTGGAAAAACATATATTTTTTAGCTCTGGATTCATCAAAAAGGAATGAAAAGTCTGCATAGGGAAATGGAAAAAGGCCCTATGTGCAAGATAGCAATGGTGAGGCAAATCTTGCTATAACACCAGCACTCTGAGCTTTTGCAGAAGAACGAAAGGGAGGGTTGTGGGTGCCATTAAAACCTGCAACAAGAAGTTGAAAGGTCATGTGTTTAGTCACAGAAGGAAACCATTAAGGTTTCAAAGAGTCACTCGACTCTATAATCAGAGATCCAAGACCAAGAGGTCACAAGCTCTACGGGAGAGTAGGGGGGGTTGCATCAACATGTCATAACGTTGTTACTTTCCCTTGTTATTATATATAACTAGAATGATATCCTTTTTGTTAGGAAAGGAAGTCTATGAACACATAAAAAACTTGGCATATTTAAAGTAAACTTCGATACCATAGGCAGAGCCACTGCTGCTAGCAGGCATCCATATCCTTGACAGGGTTACCTTTTAACCCATATATGAGCATGTATCCTTAATAGTTTGAATCGTATTTTCCCAAAAATACCACTATCCTGGTTTGGTATCCAGATAACAATAATTCCACTCACTAGATCGTAACCTAAGTTAACAAGTCGGCTGGTGATGAGACCTCTTTTACTTTGACGATAAAAATGCCAAAGGCCATTGCCCTAGTGTGGTATCCATAGTGGGAATGTCACTTATGTTATTATATGATGATCGTGGAAGGTTGGCTCATTATCAGACCCCCTATCCTTTGTGGGAGAAGTTTATTACTTTACTTTAATTTTGTTTCCATCATTTTTCTTTCTTTTTTTTTTTTTTCATTTTTTAGGCTCTATTAAGGGAGGCTCATCTACTCCTTAAGAGTGAGGGATGGAATAAGAAGTGTAATAATTCCATATGTATATATAGTGGAAAGAAATGAATTATGGTGGTTAAGGATTATGAACAATCTTTAAGATAATTCGAAGAAATTAATCCAAAAAAAATTGATAAGGCATGCTAGGTAGTCCACAAAAAAATGACAAATCATTACTATGATAATTAGAAGTGATGCTGGTGAAAATTGATTAGTGAAGTTCATACCCAAAGGAGTGGCTAACGTAATAATAGCATGCTTGTTTATGAGAAAAGAATCGTGACTTTGATAAAAAGGAGCAGCAATAAGGAAAAATTGTAGAAGGAACAACAATTGTTCCTTTTGAATGAACAACGCTATCCAAAAAAGGAATGACAATCGCAATAAAGGGAAAAATAGTTGTAACAAAGGGAACGACAGTCGTTACTTTCAAATGGACGACACTACCGGCGAAGGGAACAACAATCGTACGAAGGGGACGACAGTTGTTCCATTCAAATGAACGACAACTTTACGGAAAAGGAACAAAAATCACACGAAGGGAACAACAATCGTACGAAGGGAATGACATTTTTTCCATTTGAAATGAGCGACAACGATGATGTTCAAATTTTTAACCATCTAGTCAAGTGATTGGAAATCTTCCATAGGCATTTTTGTTTTAGCGATTCTAAGATTGATTTGTCATCAACTAAATTCATTCAATTTTTATGGGTAGTTTTATTCAATAATCAAATTATTGGATGGTTTTTTAGTGTCATGCATTCATTATAGTCAGCCAAATTTTTTTGTGGAACTTGACATATTCATCTTTTGTGAAAACAAGGTTTATATTTGATGGGTTTTACAAAGTGAGACAGGAGCAAGGAACAAAAAAGAGTGCTAACTATATGCATTACAATCATGTTTTCTAGTTCTTATTCTCTGAAGTGACTTCCCTAGAAAGTAAAAACTAAAAACTCAATCAAGTCTGTAAGAAAACTATATACAATATGTACAGTGCTGGTAAAAATCATAATTTTATGAAGTTGAAGTTGTTGGGTTACCTTCCCAGCCAGCTAAAATCTGAATATGAGGATTTGCAAAAAGATTCTGTTAAAAGCGGTTGATGGTAGAGTCATAATCGATGTCAATTTACCAAAAAGGGAGATCCAGGCTCATCGATGGTAACTAAAGTGACAATGTCGTTATCATGAAGCTCATTGATTTCATATGGTCCCAACCATCTGATCTATAATTTTCTAGGAAACTCCTGAAATATGGAATCATAGAGAAGTGCCCAATCGCCTTTATAAAAGGATTTCTTCTTGATATGCTTATTGTGCCAAATATCTCTCTATTTTTTAATAGCAGTTGTGCATTTTAGGGAGAACATGCATGATTCATCTAACTCATTGAGTTGTTGTAAGCGTTGTGTATGTTCCTCCATAAGATCCATCCCAATTTCCCAGGCTATCCTTAGAGTCTTGATCTCAAATTCAATTGGAAAGGTGGGTTATTTTCCATAGAATGGATGATAAGGAGAGTAACCAATAGTGTTACACCATGTCGTGCGATAGGCCCATAAGGAATTTGGAATATTGGCTGCCCAATTCTGACGGTTTGTTGAGACTATTTTTTTTCAAAATCGCCTCCAAGACTTTATTGGTACTTTCTACTTGTTCGTTTGCTTGTGGGTGGTAGGGGGAAGTAACTCTGTGTTTAATATCATAATTGTGTAGGGTGGCCATGATTTTATGGGCTGTAAATTGCGACCCTCTGTCAGTGATGACTTCCCTGGGTAATCCATAGCATACAAATAATTCGAAGAGAAACTTAATGACTTCTTCCTTCGTTGCATTTGAAAAGGCTATTGACTCCACCCATTGGTCATATAGTATGTTGCAAATAGGATATAAGCCTTTTGATTTGATTTTGGGTTGAAGGGGCCAACAAAGTCCAGTGCCCATCTCTCAAAAGGTTCTGCGACTACCAGGGATGATTTTAAGGATGGAAATTTATTTTAAAATGTAGAAACCTTGGTGAATCTTACTAATCCTTCATATGCCAACTATAAAATGTTTGGTGATATTTTTATAAAAATATTCAAATTTCTAAGGATTTCATATAGTTTGTATAAATTTTGGCGATTTTTAAGGTAAAATAATTTTATTGTATAGAATTTGGGCGAATGATTTTTAGAATAGGGAATATTTTTTTGGGAAAAACCTTGGAAAATTAGCCCATGAGAGAAATTTATCCCCTAAAAACATCCATGACAACTTATGCTTGTAGGGACATTTCATCAGCTTGATCGGGTCGACCCATCCTTTGACATATATCACATGCCTGGACATACTTCTTCACATCTTTAAATATTGAGGGCCAATAGTAGACCATCTCTAAAATCTTATGCCCAGTTCTGCATTCTACAAAATGTCCACCACAGGGCTCATCATGACATGCCTTTAAGACATCGTAAATTTCATCATCTCTTACACATATTCAGATCTGGAGGTCAACCCCTGTGTGGAAAAGATATCCACCAATCCAGGTGAACCATGCACTGCATTGGATGATCAATTTCCTTTCTCTTGATGATAAGTGTGCTGGTAGTTTCCCAGCTGCCAGATAATTCGCCACATCATCATACCAAGGCGTCTTAATAGTGACAGCGAACAGGTGTTCATCTGGAAATCGGTCTTCAACTATCAAAGAATCATTTGTTTTGGGTATGCAAGATAAGAAATCTGCAACGATATTCTCTCTTTTGGACCAATCCTTGATGGTGAAGTTGAATTCCTGCAATAGTAATAACCACAGAGTAAATCATGCATTAGTAATCGGTTTGTTAGCTAAATATTTAATAGCAGAATGATCAGTATACAAAATAAATGGATAGCATGTTATATAGTGGAGGAATTTATTAATATCATGTATAACGACTAAAAAATATTTTTTTGTTACTATATAATTTAATTCAGCGGGAGTAAGATTTTTGCTAATAAAATAAAAAGCATAAGGTTTCTTGTCTTCTTCCTGTCCAAGGACAATGTCTATAGTGATATTTGATGCATATGTAGAAATAAGAAATGGAAATTTTTAGTTTGGTCCTCTCAGCTTCGGTGTTGTTCAAGCCAACCTTTTGAGTTCTACAAACACAACATCACACTTATCAGACTAGTGAAATTCCACATTACTAGTTAAAGCATGTAAAGGTGTAGTTATTATTGAAAGTTTTCTATGAATCTATGGTAGTATCCTGCAGTGCCAAGGAAACTACGTACCTTAGTTTGTGTACGAGGTGTAGGCAGAGTAAGGATTACCTCTATTTTGTTGTATCTACCTTAATTCCATCTACACAAACATAGTGACCTAGTACCAAACCTTCGTTCATCATCATATGACATTTTTCATGACTCAAACATAGCCTGGTAGCAATGCATCGTTCCAGTACCGTCTCCAGATTATGTAGATCTTGATCAAAATCAATGCCATAAGGGGTGAAATCATCCATGTAAACTTCAAGTCCTTCCTTAATTAGATCAGAAAATATGCTCATAATGGATCTCTGGAATGTGGCTAGAGCATTACATAATCCAAAGGGAAATACTCTATATGCAAAGGTACCCCAAGGACATGTAAACACAGTTTTATCTTGGTCTTTCGGAGCAATCTGGATCTGATTATAACCAGTAAAACCATCTAGGAAGGAAAATAATTGCTTCGCTGCTAAAGTGTCAAGGACATGATCAATTAAAGGTAAGGGAAAGTGGTCCTTTTGGGTAGCTTTATTGAGTTCTTTGTATTCTACACAGATCTGCCATTTCCCATTCTTCTTGGGGACGATTACTAGTGGAGAGACTCACTGACTATCTGAAATAGGATATATGAAATCTACATCTACAAGTTTTTGTAATTTTTCTTTAACAACATCTTTGAGATGAGGGTTCAATCTTTGTTGGGGTTGTCGGATGGGTCAAGCATATTTATCAATATATATATGATGTGTACAGAGTTGGGGATTGTTTCCCTTCATGTCAGAATACTCCTAAGCAAAATTCTATTGATATTTAGAAATGATCTGAATCAATTTTTGTCGTTGTTGCTCATTCAAATTAGCATTAATATTCATAAACCTCCCTGGTGCAATTTCAACTGATATGTTGTTATGGACAAAAGTAGTGGGGATCTGTTGCTCTATTAATTGTTCCAAAGGATATCCCTGTGCTTCATTATTAAAAATAGCTTTTAGCATTTGACATGTTGGGTTGCTTATAATTGTTGGGTTGTTAATGAAGCTATTGATCGCATCATCTTCTAGTTGGCTCTTGAGTCTGAGAGTCATGTTTCTCGTGCGACACCCTATATATGCATATGTTGTTTCGACCCATGGTATTCCTAGTATCAATGGGTTTCCATCGAGTCCACTTCTTGGGTTGATAATGAGGAAATCAGTTGGGTATTGCCAAGAATCGACCGAAATTTCTATATCTTGTAATGTGCTGGCTATTTTAACCACTGATCTATCAACCAATTGTAACATAATTGAAGTAGGTTCGAAGGAGGTGATACCTAGGGAATTACATGTTTCGATGCTCTGTATTGTTACCACGGGATTCCCTAGGTCTGTATACTTTACTGACTCATAGTTTCCTAGAGTAAGATCAGACAAGGCTCCTACCACGCGAACAATTGATGGAGTTTTATCTTTCATGACATGCTTCTTCCCACATAATTCCTTAATTGCCTTCGCATAAATTGGGATGTATTGCAGATCCTATAGTAGTGGAATCTTAACATAGAGATTATTTAGTTCCCCTACAATATTGAAGTTAGGATATACAACTGGTTTTTCTATTATTAGCCTCTCGGGAAACGGGGGAGGAGGAATTATGTCCTCATCAGGATTTTTTTACTCGATTATTTTCCCCCCCTACTCTACTTCTTATTTTATGACCCCAGTCGAGGGTGTTATTGTTGGTTGTATATTATTTTCGTTCTCCTACTCTTGGTGAATGTTACTTTCTTCAAAAGAAATTGTGTGCCCTGATCTCAATCGGAGTTCGTTGCACCCTACATAGTTGATTTCCTCGTCCAAATTCTCAATAATGTGCACAAGCTGGGCTGCTCTATTATTAGGATTTGGGTTGGGTTGAGCTAGTAATTGAGGGTGCATTTGAGGTAGAGAGTTCTGGGGTAATTGAAGTGGAGCTTGTAAAGTGGGTTGAGCTTGAGGATTCATCCCCATGGGTTGATTGGTCATCCCCATGGGGAGCTCCCAGTTTTGATTCCAATTGGGGCCTTGGGAAGTTGTGTTAGTCCACTTTGAAGGATAGGAGTTATTAATTGAATTCTGCCAAGATGGGGTAGGGTATTGCAAGTTAGGCCAGGTGGGATTTGTAGCTGGTTGATTTGGCCAGGTGGGATTTGCAGCTGATTGATTTTCTAGGGTGCAGTAGGATATTGATGGGACTTCCAGGTGGGGTTAGAAAATGGTTGGCCCTGCCATGTGTTTCAAAAATTATGTTGCTGACCATACTGCCCATAAAAGAAAGAGGAAGGATCTTGTAGCATACTTGGGGGAAAAACCTTCCATTGGTGATGCTGAGCCATCAAATATATCGGTTCTTTTTCCTCTTCTACCTCTTTAAATACAACTTTTAGTCCTAGGAGCGATGGACAGTGTTCTGTCGCATGGTCTGTTAAGGCCCTAACCCGCACATAGGTAGATCAATGTATTTCGATGTAATAAAGGTCAATATTAATAAGGCCTTTCAATAAAATAGAATAAGGCAGATGTAAGAAGACCTAATAGAAGCTTCCACTTCTAGAAGGATCTTCCTCTAGATGCTTCTCTTAATAGACATATTTAGTATAAATAAGGGGCGAGGGTATGAGAACCCTAGTTTGGAGATTATTGTAACAGAGCGCTGCTCGACTGGAGGTTGCCCCCTCGAAGAGGCCTGTGAACATTGCTTTCTGAATCAAAGTGATTTTTCTATTGCTATTTCATATATAATTTCTGTGTATTGTGAAGATTATGCTGGATATTTTACTCTTATTCTGTCATTTCTAGCATTTTATTTATGTTCTGTATATTTTATATATCTGGTATCTTGCAAGTGGTATCAGAGCACTTTCCTTGGCAGAAATTGTGGGTATTTTTTTTTCAGGGTAGAGACGTATTCCAGTGTCTTTAAGCCACAGAGATCTATCGTTACGCGCATAAACCCGCGGTTGAGGGATTCATACACGCAGGAAATACAAGTGGTTCTTAAGTGCACATCTGTTGGCCACCCTTGTAACCCATGTTGGTACCCCTTCGAGTGGTAGCGTATCAGACAACACCTGTGTACGGATCGACCTAGATTTCCTGAAGCCCTCTTTAGATAAACCTATCGACTGCCGGACTGCTATAGTGTCACCAAGAACAACACTCGGGAAGATACTCTCTAGTACCTGGGTAGTCGGGTAGTACATCTAAGGGTACAGTCTATCCTCCTTAGTTAGTGCCCTAAGATATTGGGCTAAGTACTACTATTGGACCCCGCACATATATCAGAGAGCTATAGCACAGGGAAAACCCTTGTCTGTAGAACCCTTGAATACCTAACCCTTGGGGAACATAAACAACAACATAAACAAATTAAATCGGCGAGATATTTTGACGCGCAACTATGTTCGGGTTGCTAAGTAAATACTCTCTGGTTCATAATTTGGGGATTTCAGCACTGCAATATTCTTCAGACCAAAGTATAACCCCGCAGCTGTAAAAAAAAAAAAAAAGTCTGGAAAAATTTTCACCATTATTTGAGACCTATTCCATTAGATTCATCTCTTCTCCCTTATCACATTCATCCATATCATTTTTCTGCAAAAATTTATGACCCCTCCCGCTCCCTTTTCAGTTCACCCATCCTCATGGTCCATACCCGTAGCCAAGAACTAAAGTCTCGCTTCAACACCTTGCAATCTGGTTTCCTCGAGACCCAACAAGAAGTGAAACAACTCAGTGCTACTATTGCCTCCCGTGATGCCTCCATAAATGCATCCGTAAATGTATCCGTACAGTCCGCAATGGCAGAAGTCAAACACAGACTGACCACCCAGCTTGAATTTGTCTTTGCATCACTCTGCACCAAACTCAAGATCCCTACCGATGACTCTTTTCCTGATGCACATAAAAAGAATGAAGGTGAAACTTCTTCCCATTCCTTTCAACCCCATCACTTTCAAAGGGACATACGCCTTCCGTGGGTGGATGTAACCAAATTTGATGGCTCGGACCCCACTGGTTAGGTCACCCAAATGGAACATTATTTCTCTCTCTACAACA
>ML792222.1:408280-435778 GCA_009831015.1 Picea engelmannii | reverse complement strand
TGGTGTATTGTGGTGTATTGGTGTAACTCTTATACTATTGTTCATTGCTCATTGGATATAATTGAATGGTTTAAGTATAAGTTGAAAAAGGTTTTTAAATTGTACTTGATACTGATTCACCCCCCTCTCAGTATCAACACCAGGTGCCAAATTCAAACCAACCTTCCATTTGTTATACTTAAAAACCTTTGGCTACAGCCAGAAACAGTTTTGGACCAGCGTGAGCGTCGCCTGCATCAGAGAACCATCAAGGAAGTGTTAGTACAGTGGAAATATATGACTCCAACAGATGCCACTTGGGAACTAGCTACCATTCTGCAGCAGTTTCCACATCTCAAGCCTTGAGGACAAGGCTGTTTTTAAGGGGGTAGACATGTTAAGGTCCTAACCTGCACATAGGTAGATCAATGTATTCAGATGTAATAAAGGTCAATATTAATAAGGCCTTTTAATAAAATAGAATAAGGCAGATGTAAGAAGACCTAATAGAAGCTTCCGCTTCTAGAAGGATCTTCCTCTAGATGCTTCTCTTAATAGACATATTTAGTATAAATAAGGGGTGAGGGTATGAGAACCCTAGCATGGAGATTATTGTAACAGAGCACTGCTCGACTGGAGGTTGCCCCCTTGAAGAGGCCTGTGAACATTTCTTTCTGAATCAAATTTCTTTTTCTATTGCTATTTCGTATATCATTTCTGTGTATTATGAATATTATGCTAGATATTTTACTGTTATTCTTCCATTTCTAGCATTTTATTTATGTTCTGCATATTTTATATATCTGGTAACTTGAATGGTATTTGGAATAGATGGCGCAAAATCGAACCACATCCAAAGGAAATTCCCTCGGACCATGTTTCTTTATGCATCGGTGGCAAAATATGGCCAAGGACTGTTTTGCTTCTGCTTGTTTCTGTTTATCCTACAGAACATCCAATTGTATAATCAAAGTGCTCAAAATGTCAGTTTTGAAATTTTCTAAAAGATTACCAACTTCTGCTCGGGTGACACCCCCGCTAGTATTGTAGTTGTTTTTGGTGAGGGGAGCTCGCATTCCTGATATGTCTCGTGTAATTCCACGTGAACACCTGATGCACAATTGGATAATGTTATCATAAGTTTCTTGATAAATATCACCTTTCCCCATTAAATTCAATGTTTTAAACCATTCATCATTCGTGCCTTTTATCATAGTGGATTTAAGTACCTCACCTGGTAGTGTACCGTAAAATGATCTTTTCAAGTTATACTGGAACATTTCAACATATTCTTCTAGTGTCTCATTTTCTTTTGCAGTCATTTGAAAGATTTCATCTTTTACATCCCTGGTTCTACAATAATTTTGATATTTTGTTAGGAAGGCATGTTTCATTTCATCCCATGAATTTATAGTTCCTCCTCCTAATCCCATAAACCATCACAAAGCTTCTCCTTTAAAGGTGGAAGGAAATAGCTTCAGTTTCTGTGGTTCAGAGGTGTAGTCATAACCTCTACATAGGACATCAAATTTGAACAAGAACGCATTAGGGTCCTCTAAGATCAATCCATGGAAAGTTGGTATATTTTGTTGGGGGATGGATTTCATTGGGGATTTTGTTGTGCCATTTAATCGAAAATATGCCAATAATCTTTAGGTATTTCTTGGCCCGAGTGTTCTATTTGAGGTGTTTGATTATTTGGTCCTTTAGGGGATTTAATTGCACCAACTCTATCTAGGATTTTGAGTGTACCTTCTCCTATCAAAATCACAGGAGATCCAGCATCAAGTGGTGGTGATGGATTTGATTTAGCAACCCCACTGGTCTCCCCTTATCCTTCTTCCATATTACAAGAATTTCTCTTGTCTAAAGGGTTGAGAGGTGGAGTATCTGTATTTTGAAAACTTTGTTTGGTCCCTTCAGTTTTGCTATGAACCTCAGCATGAGATGTAGTTGGTGAATTTTTTTCTTGAGGGATTCGGGTGGAACCTTTTCTGGGTCCAACCGAAGCTTGAGATTCATCTTTTCAGATAATTTTGTCTATGAAAGTGATTCTTCCATGGGGCATCGGGCCCTGGAATTTTGTAGTTTTTGGTGGGGGTTTTGGTTTTTCAGGTTATTTATTCTCAGTCATACACACTCACACAAAATTATAAGTACCTATATGACCTCTATGCATCAGCTAAAGGTAGGTGTTGGCACAAGCATTTTACTTGTTGCCTACATAGATTCTTACCTTCCGTTTTCAATACCTCATCCTCCAGACACGCAACCTATGCTATATTTGACATTCTCCCTAACAACGATGCCAAAATGTTGGGCTCTAAAGATGTCCTAAAAAAAAACTTAGTTTAACATGAATTCATCAGCCGAGGGTTCGTCTTTTCTTTCAAGAATATCAACAAAGTCTATGCAGATAGTTGTAGAGATTAAAATCGTGTAGTCAAAGAAAATTTGATTTTATCAATAATCAAGTTCCTCACACATTCATTAAAATTTTGAAATTAAGATATTACTCAACGGAATTATAATCTAATCAATAACATGTTGTGAATTAAAGGCACTGACTAATTTACTGAATCCATCTGGCTAAGAAACAGGAATTTAATATATGGAAATACTCAATAAACCGATCTATCAATGATTGCCTAACTTGTTGGAAAAGAGCAACTTAAGTACTATAAAATTGACAAGGAACAACAAATGCAAAATTAAGCGAAAGGAACAACAACTGTAAATTTAATAAAAGGATAGCGCTTGTGAAAAAGAGAGGAACTCTCAAGCAATAAAATACAACAATGGGAAATGGAACATCAATCGATAACATTCAATTGAAACATCTATCCTCTGTAATTAAATAGTATAACCAATTTATAAAAACATCAACGCACTCACGCATTTATCTTAACTATTGCAAAGAGATTTAAATCACAAAATTGAAATCAAATTGATACGATTACAGATTGAGATAGTAACTCCTTCCGATTGGGCCCACGGTCTTCAAAAGTACTTCTTTTACTATTTATAAAGAGTACAAAATAGAGAATCGATCTTCCTCAAACATTATTTGCACCTGATTTCTTCGACCTCCAATAGTCTACGCATCTTCACAATCTTCTTAGCTATCTTGATCTTAACAATATTTGTCCATTCCTGCAATAAAATCAAACAATTCAAACTAAAATTCAGAAATTACCTAATATCACTCAATAATATTTCTAGAAGACCTTTTAATCATTTTCTATCCTAATTATTTCCAATTAACAGAAAATTCAATCAAGATTATATCATAAACCATGGTGATAAGGATGATATTTGTACCTTTTTCTCAACTCAACAATGACCTATTATGACCATGGACATGTAGAGGTATGACACTACCACATATATGGTCACCAAACTAGGGTAGTGGATCTTGGTGGCATAGCTAAGAGTAAGGGGTTCTCATCACAAGCCAACCTTCTCATCTCCATGAAATGTTTGTGGATAACGTTGCCACCTCTGGTCACCAAGCCAGGACAATGTCCCTAAAATTTTACCTTGAAGCACAAAAGAAAAATATCAAAAGATAATAAAGATAAGAGTAAGAGGAAGAAAATGGGCTAGGAAACAATGACATCTATGACAAGGTGCAACTCACCCTCTACAAAGGAACCCATAGGTAAGACTTACATTTGCATGTTATCAATGCACCCCATGCCACCTCAAACACTTACATGACCTGGATTGGATATCATCTGGGAAACACCCCAAACTTAAGGAGGATTAGCCCAATAGGACATCGTGATACCTTCTCCAAACTTGGCTTGTTAAAGTGCATAACGTATTTGAGAATTTGTCTGGGTAAAAGGGGGTTTGATGCACATGTTTGGGCAATTTGATTATTAGATGTGATTTACATGTTATGATCCCTGTGACTTATGAACCCCTACAGGGCGTACTTGTTGTTATTGGAGGACATTTCTCGATGGACAGGTACACGTGAGGGAATGATTAGCTTGGACCTTCATGGGGCTTTAATCCCATAGATGGAGGTTGAAACCCCATCTAGGGGAAAGACGAAATCAAAGATTTTCACCAAGAAGAAAGAAGGGCGTAACTTTGGGGCACCCTAGCATACCTAGACCTAGGGGGATCTTTCTCTTCCACATAGAAGTTGGCCCTAGAAGTCCCATGACGTTATCATCATGACCCTGGACATTATCCATAGCTATGGTTTTTGTTTTTCAGGAATTTATGAACCTAATGGCATGTGTGGGCTTTATCTGGGGCCTTTGGAGGCCAAGCACCCTACCTTTCAGGCCCAACGTTCCACCTAAAGGCCTCAACGTCACCTTAGAAGGGCATGAAGTCACCCTTGGAAGTGTTTTTAGTTGCTAATTAATTTTATTTATGTCTAAATTGAATTTATTTGTAAATTGGTGAGCTCGGCCTTTATTTGACCTAAAATTAATTAAAGGTCACCAATTTTGTACAAATAAACATTAAGTGCATTCATTTTTACATCATAACTCCTCAAACAAGAAGGTGTGATCTGAAATTTGCACCCTATTTGGGATTTATTGGCTGAAATAGGGAGGCGCACTTGTATTGGAGGCTAAAATTTGCAACTTGGATCATTTCTTGGTGAATTTACTTGGCAGTCTAGGGTTGTATTGCTTGATTATTCTTGGTGAAGTACGTAAATCTGCAATTTTTCAATTCATTTTGAATAGTTATGGTATATTTTCGTATTCATGTTAAATATTATGAAATTGCTTGCTTGACAAACCCTAAGAGTAAAGGACTTAAGATACTACTTCTTTGCTCTTAATTTGCTAGAATTTACTAAGGTGATTTTACTTAGATAAACTTCTAAAGCCCTAAAATACTATCACTTTAGAAGCCATTGTCTAGTTATTGTTTCTCTTAATAAATTCCAATAGTCTAAGGAGAAGGAAGGCACTAAGGCATAGAAGTGCCTACTCTCTAGTAGCTCACCCCCTTAAAGTTTGGATCCTAGAAGACTTAAAGTGCTAAATCTTCTAAGATCCATTCTTCACTTAGACAAGTATAATCATTATTTTTTACTCCAAATTAATGTTTGTTGAAACTCTTGAATCCATAACCCTTTAAAGGCACTAGTCCTTACACTCTCTTCTAGAGAGATAAAAAAAACACTCAAACTCTCTTCCTTGAAGCTTTTGCTAACTTCCACTAACTTTAAATTAGACTAATTCACAAGTTAACTTGTTGTTGTTGCAAATCACTACTACAACGATACTAATCTATACTAATTTTCTATATACACCTACATAAATCACATCTAACTCACTCAGAAATTGCTTGTGATAATTGCTAAACAATCTACTTAATAAGTGCTAAGTTTCCATGATGTTTTCTTGCAATTCTAAGCATTAATACTTCTTGTTGTTACAAAATATTGCTACGTCCATCTAACTGCAGCAAATTGTTTGCAAAACTGACATTTAATGCTAGCTAGACACTACAGAAAATGCTTTTGACAATTAATTATCATCTTTCATAGTTAAAATTGTTGATATTTTTGGTAGCTACAAGAGGTATTAACCTCCATGTGTAACCTTTACAAGACTAGAATATTTTGGGAAGCAAGAGAAACCCTAAAATCCTTTGACATAACCCTAGAAGACAAGTCGTCTAAAGAGAATAACTAATATTGAGTTTCTAGCCTCTAGAAAGAGAAGTCGGCCCAGACAGCTAAGGAAGAGCAGTATAAATATAGGATTCAAGGGTTGATTTGGACACACACATCTTGCAACTGTAGAAATTCAATAAGTGCGCAAGTTTGGAGAGAAGATGAAGTTGCAACTACTGCAACTAGTATTTTTGGTTTTAGGATTGGACTATCTCTTGGTCATGGTTTGGACTTTATTCTTGGTATGCTAGCTCTGGAGAGTGGTATGCTGCCTTGATTGGATTTTGGACCTAGGGTTTGCTTCCAGAATTATTCTCTCTGTCAAGGTTAAGGTGCTCATTGGTGGCTT
Organism: Picea engelmannii; assembly: GCA_009831015.1. Taxonomy (NCBI): domain Eukaryota; kingdom Viridiplantae; phylum Streptophyta; class Pinopsida; order Pinales; family Pinaceae; genus Picea; species Picea engelmannii. Next base: position 429,794 of record ML792222.1, on the reverse strand, counting down.
CGGCCTATGGTTGGGTGACAATATTGCTATATTGTCTATGGTTAAATGAGCACAGATATTATTTATAACATGTTATGGGCCCACACTATCTTCAGATAGTCTAACCATTGGAAGATAGATTGGGAGGATTTTCTGAGTTACAGTTTCAGTTGTAGTCAAAGTTTTTGATGCAGCAACGAAACCCTAAACCTCTTGTTAAGGATATCCTATTTCTCCCTATCCTAACACACCTCCTCGTACTCTTAGCAAGCTAAGATGTCAAGTTTGAGTTTTTGGTCAAAGTCAAAGTCAAAGGTTGACCAAGTAAAAGCAGTCCTGACTTACTCTATGAAGTCATAAAACAAGTTAGAAGGGGCTTCTAACTTCATAGCATGGAATACAAGGATTGATCTCATCCTTTCCAAGCATAAAGTGTTGGATATCATGAAAGGAAATATCGTGGAACCACAGTTTGAAGAAGGAAAAGAGAAGAAACATGAGAATGTCGCAGTTATGGAGAAGTTCAATAACAATGACATCAATTCCATGAGTATCACAGTGGACTCTGTAAAAGACCACTTGATACCTTACATCTCTCATCTTGACTCATCTAGGAAGATGTATGATTCCCTAACTAACCTCTTCTTAGTTAGAAACATTGGACAAGTAATGAGTTTGAAGAATGAGCTCTGTGACATGAAAATGAATGATGATGACAACATAACATCATACTTGGTAATAATTTCTCAGTTAAGAGATAAACTACAAGATATTGAAGAAATCATTTCATAAAAGGAACTGGTAAATATAGTACTCAATGGCCTTCCCAAGGCATGGGATGCATTTTCCGCAAGCATGAACACAAGAAAAGAGTATCCCACATTTGAAGAAATTTGGACTTGTTGTGCACAAGAATAATCAAGGATTAGTGAAAAGGAGAAATTACAAAGGAAAGATGATAATTAAACCTCACAACAAAATTCAAGAAATTCAGGAATAAGAAGAAGTTTGACTCAAGGAAGAAACCAAATCAAGAAAAGGATATGTCAAAAATACAATGCTTCAACTGTTGAAAGTATGGTCACTAAAAGAATCAATGTCCCAAGTTAAATAAAAGGAAGGAAACACACAAAGAAACAATTTCTGAAGAAAAGGAACCTTCAAAGAAAGTCAAACAAGATAAAGAAATATTTCTTCTTCTAAGTCAAGGTAACAATATTCTTCAAAGTTCTTGTACATACCATGTTTACATAGTTTATGTACATATCATGCATATCAGATAATATGTTCAAGTGAAACAATACCTATGGAATAATAACAAGATAAGGATTTTTATCATGATGACTACAAGTCAAAAAATACACATGAAAAGATGAAGTATGTTGACAATCCTTGGTAACAATTTTTGTGGCAGCTATTATATAAGTAACAACTACCAGATAATCCGAAATCATAATCAAACTTGAAGAGAACTAGAAGAAGTCAAAACATAAAGAAGTCAACAATCAAGAGGAAACTATAAAAATACTTGTGACACCTTGCAAAAAGCAATAAGGATGCAGATGGAAGCGTGGACTCTCTTAGTTGGAGGGAGTTGATTAAAGAATTCAAAAAGAAGAGCATGCATTTGTGCATGAAGAAAGGATTAGTAGGGAGCTATCCTAAATGATATGATCCATTGAGGATTATGAATTATATGTCCATGTTCCCATTGAAAGTAGTAGCCATGATAAGAAACATGTGTTCATAAGAAGTCTTCTTCGAAAAGAAGCCTTAAAGTATCCTTGGTTGTCCATCTACATCCATGATCCCATGATGAAAGGAAGAAGTTGGAATCTTCGGGGCATGGAATCTATGTAAGACTCCATGGACCCAAGAGATAAAGAGAAACATGAGGAGGAACATGAAGATTCCAAGAAAGAAAGAAAATCCAGAACAACCAGTTATTATACCGAGAATCACAAAGACTACTAGCTTGGTTTGAACCTACTAGAAGCAATCGAGTAGAAGAAATGGAAGTTATGATAAAGAACAATGTATGTAATAAAATGTGAAAAATACTTATGAATGGAAGCATTGCAAGATTTATAGGTTCTTCTAGAAGGAGGGAGAATACTATGACAATAGCTTGTTCCAGTAAACTAGATATACCTCTTGTAGTATCCCTGGATTGGAATTTACATGTAAATTATTGTTCTTCCCAATAAAGAAAGTGAGAAATAAGATTATACCAGAAAGAGACTCATGTATGCAGATATAAGAAGACCTTGTATGGATTCAAACAACTTGATGTAGAGTATCTCATATACAACAGAAGCGTGGTGAAAAACTTTCTATGACAGAGATAGTGTATCATAATAGTTACTCAGAAGTCTAGGATGATGGATTGATAATCCATGGCAAACTCTCTTGATGAAAAAATAAGTGCTACTTGGATATATTTCAGTTTGATCCATTCCACGATATCATGAGCTAGCAGGAAACAAAAGTGTTTAATTTGACCATGATATATTGTAATGATCAGAGCTATATGAACCCTTCAAAGAAAACCAGTGTTCCATGACAGACCGAAGTACATTGATATCAAGCATTGTATTCTCCATGATGAAGTCTAGAAAAGAGAAGTGGTTCTCTAATATATCTCCATATATGAGCAGATAGCATATATTTTGGTAAATCCTCTATCCAAGATGAAAAGTTTGTGTACTTAAGAAACAAGCTAGGGCTCATGGAGATGAATTCCTTATTGAAAAAGGAAGAGATTACTCCCAGGTTGGGAGGGAGCACTGATATGTTATGGACAAACATTTTTCGATTTGAAAAATGGTCCAGGATGAGAAGTTCATTTCCATTTCAGAAAGTGGTTTGAGATTTCTAATGGACAGGCATTTTCCAGTTTGGAAAATGGTCCAAATCAAACATTCATTTTCGTAATGAAAATGGTTCGATAGATTATTGATGTACCATAGACAACGATTCCCCTTGTGGTCAGTGTGGGTGAATGGTCTAGGAAATTCATTTTTCTTAGCAGTCACTCTAGGCAGTGGTCAAGTAGAATGGTTCACCTCATCAGGAAGTCATTCTTTCGAAGTTCATAGTCGTGATCAATTTCGAAGAATGGTCCATTTTGGAGGTTGGTGCAGGACAGTCATTTCCATTAGGAAATGGTCTGGACAGTCATTCCCTATGGATAACTTAGTCTATCCAGGTTTCACTATGATTATTGCCGAAGGAATGGCCCAGTTAGGTGAATGGTCCAAGTTAAACAATCAAGGATAGGCATTCCCCGGGGTAGACTCATTCTCTCCAAGTTACACTATGATTAGTTCTAGAGGAATGGCCCAATTGGGTGAATGGTCTAGACCCAAAAATTAGGTAAAATTATTCTTCTATGCTTTATAAGAATAGTCCATATATCCCATGGCTGATGTTTTACCTCCTAAGGGAAAATGCTCTTTCAGATCTCACAGATGTGAGTGGAAGAATGGCCCAAATGACTCAGTTTGTATCATGATATTGTTATGCATGTTGATATCGGATGATATGATTACTATGGAGACTGTATGTCTCTCGACAATAGTTGTATGCCACTGTGGTGGATGTGTTCCAATGATTGTGACTATGTGTCACTGGTTAAATAGTCGTGTTCTACTTGGTGTGGTTGTGTACCACTGGATAGTAGTTGTGTACTACTATGGATAGACACAGTTGTGTTCTATTGAATGGAATTGTTATAATTTACATGAAGACTATCAATAGTGTTGGAAATTATTACCAGCTAGATGGATAGTTAGTGTGTCGGTGGACACATATTCTCCAAGCAGAAAATGGTCCAGGACTATTATTCTTCTAGGATATATGTACGGATTAGAAGAATAGTCCTATTAGCCCATGGTGTGGCTTCCAACATCTCTTGGAACAGTTATTCTTCTAGGACATATGTATATATTAAAATAATAATTCTTGTATCACTCTGTGGAATGAGTGACTTATTCAGCAACATTCCTGATTAATCAGATGGAGTATGGCTTCAAGAGATGATGCAGTTGATGCTATCAGATGATATTGATAGTGATGATGGTGCTCATGATTTAATCATGAGATAGCTTCTGTCTCTATGATGATGCTATCAGTCGAATGGTATGTTTATTCTCAAGACCATTGCTTTCAATACCTCCCTATATAAGAGGGAGTGTTGATATTTTTGGTAGTTTCCGGTGGTATTAAGCTCCACTTGTAACCTTGACAAGACTAGAATATTTTGGGAAGCAAGAGAAACCCTAAAATCCTTGGACATAACCCTAGAAGACAAGTCAGCTAAAGAGAATAATTAATATTGAGTTTCAAGCCTCCAGAAAGAGAAGTCGACCCAGACAGCTAAAGAAGAGAAGTATAAATACAGGATGTCAGAGCTCATTTGGACACACACAGCTCACAACTGCAAAAATTCAGTAAGTGTGCAATTTTGGAGAGTAGTTGCAGTTGTGGCTACTGCAACTAGTATTTTTGGTTTTAGACTTGGACTTTCTCTTGGTCATGGTTTGGAATTTATGCTTGGTACGCTACCTCAATTGGATTTTGGACCTAGGGTTTGCTACTAGAATTATTCTCTCTGTCAAGGTTAAGGTGCTCGGGGTTGGCTTTGGCCTATGGTTGGGTGACAATATTGTTATATTTTCTATGGTTAAATGAGCACACTTATTATTTCTAACAAAAACTACTTTTTCATTGTATTTTCAAGCAATTCTAAGGCATATTTTTTGTTTTTGTTACAACATACTTATTGTTGTTGTAAACTTTCATATCGCTGCAATTTTATATCAGCTAGCTTATATTTCAAATGTTCATGGTCTTATGAAGCATTAACATCATTTTGTACTTGAAAGATGCCATATTTTTGCTTTGTTGTCTTTTTCTGGGCAGGTACACTTCATATTTACTTTTGCTTCATCTCTTAAAGACATAAAGAACCTTTTGACTTGAGTGGCCAGTGAGAGGGGGGTACTATTTCTTCTTTGTCTTATTTCATCAACCCTTTAGGTCACTAGGTATGTATCCCTTCGGGTAATATTAACATACTCCTAAATAGAAAGGGTTTTCCTATGAAGGTGACAATGATAGGTCACCCCCTTGTTATGCCAATATTGCCTCACTTTCCTTGGGATTTGGAAAAGTACATATTGTCTGATAATATGTACATTTATTTCATGATAAAAGAAAGAAGCAATTCATTCCTTTACCATGGAAAATTGGGGAAATTAATTTGAGAGGTATTTCAAAAATTGATGAATTTGTAGTGCAGTTGGACCAATACAGTTTAACATTTTCAAAATAAATCCGGGGGTTTGACCCCAACCACCTTTGCATGGACCATATGACATTTGTTGGTTTCATTATTTCACTTTCTAATACATTTTTATTTGGAGAAGAGGAAGGCAACAATCAATACCCACTAGAAATAATTTTTGAAAAGAAAGAAAAGGATATCGAGACTGTCATTAGTACTACATATCAACACAAATAGAGGGGAATATTGGTTAATGAAAGAATTACTCATTCTCCCAATGTTTCACAGAAAATCGACCCACATAAGAAAAAATTTCAGTCAACGGCACTAGAGAAAAATAAGTCTCTGACCAATAATTATTATGATGGAGGTGATCAAAACCATCCAAAGGGAAAGTTGGAGCGATCTCATAAGATTCAGGTTAAAATAAAAAGATAAAGTAGCCAGCAAGAGGTAGAGGATATTGCACCTAAATACGAGGTTGTCCTTGAAGATATGGATCTAGATGTTGATATTGAAAATCTAGAATTTCTTGACGATGAGAAGAGACTTCAATAAAGAAAGGAAGTTGCAGATGAATTGGAAACTCAAGAACAAGCCTTTTATGAAGAAGAATCTTTCATTGCACAAAATGCCTTGTTTCATAAAACTAAAAAAAAAATAATATTTGAAAGACTCCATTCAAAAAATAAAAGGATTCAAGGAAAATCCAATTTTGATTTAGATATCAGTGGTGTACCACCTTCCATAATTTCTTGCATCCATAAGGATACAAGGGAAGCACTTGAATTATCAATTGATGAGATAGAAATAAAAAATGTCAATTTGCAAGAAAGAATTGAATAATTGGAAACCGCATTGATGCCACCTCCAATATTTGAAAGTCCAATCACTACTATGAAGCCATCGAAGACTTTGGATGGAACACCAGAGTCTATTTAAAAACTAAAAGGGACATCAAGCTTACTTGCAACTATTAGATAATATATTGGAAAGGATATTTAGAAGAGAATGTCTCTAATTCTTGAGACATGGGAGTTAACGAATGGTTTTATTTCTTTGGCATCAAAAATGGAAAAATTGAAACAATACCTGGAAGCTGATTTGAAAAATGATGAAGGGTTTTATAAAGAGGGAATCACTACTTTTGTGATTAAATTTGAATATAATACCAAGCGTTAAATAAAGGAAGAAGACTTACCCTCCCTGGCTTGCATTAAGAAATTAAAGGCTTGTTGGATAAAAATAATTAAACGCTAAAAATAAATATTGGATGAACTTGATACTTTAGGTGTCAAAAGGGGTGAATGTTATTTAAAATTTATTGATTTGGAATTAGCTGGAACTATAGAAGAGGTTGATTACATGAAAATAATTTTAAATCCAATATTTATGACTAAGGAATAATTTGAGGTAAAATTGGAGTCATTAAAATATACATTGACAGAAAATCTCAATGGTTTAACGACCTACTCATAATTTGAGGTAGAAAGTTGGTTAGTCAATTATGCAAACAATAACGAGGATATAGAAGAGAAATTACATCAAGTTTCAATTGACTATCGAGACATTGAAGATTCATTGTTTGAAATCAGAGTGAGATAAGAGGTAATTGTCGCTCCCATGAGGGATTATATAATGTCCCTAGCCACCCCAAGCTAGGCCACATCACACAACATCAAATTTTGTAGATCTGAATCAACCATATTGTAACATCACCCAGCATACTACTGAACAATGCTACACCAAAAATCCACTACGTATATTCTATACTAAACCCTAGTCTACGCAATTTCACTTGAAGTAATGCAGTCAACCTCAACTAAGTCGTTCCATGTTAACATTATTATTTTAACACAACTTTAAGCAGTGGAATTAACTCAAAACACTATGCATGATTATACATATCACACAGAACTATAGTGCTCAAAACCACCCTCGCATCACACACCAATTATGATTTCCTTGTGTGTGGGATCTATTTCCCTGTAGGCAAACATGCGTTCCATCCTCCTGAGCACATAGGATAATTTCCTGGGAACCAAACCATTCAATCCTTACCTCAGAGACTCATGACCAATAACTATCATACTCAGACACAACTAAAATAATGACTATCAGAACCACACTTAATGTGCAAGAAACATTAGATAGAATAACAACAATTACTTATATGCGACAACATAAAAGAATTAACCCACGTCAAACATAGATAAATAAGCACATAGTAAATGAGACAAGCACATAAACAACACTTGTATTTTATGGAAGTCACCAACTGGGCGCAAAACTCATGCGTTCCTCCTAGCCATAGACTTTGTTTCCCATAAGATTTTAGAAGCAAGTCACCCCCGACCTGGGGCTTAACTCCACCAAGGAAAAAGGGTTCCTAGTCATAGGATAAGGTCTGATTCTCAACAAAATTGCTCATCCCACGTGCCTTCTGATCCAAAATATCATTAGATGATGATTATTTTAAAATACACATAAACATCTATTTGATCTTCGAAATAATAATGATCATTTGATTGAATGCAAATAGTATGTGAAATACTTATCTAACCATATACACTTTAATGATAAATAAATTTGCAAATAATTGGTCATGAAATGAACAACAATGAAAAAATCACATACACAAGATGGATAACGGAATTCACCCAATTTGGGATACCTCTCCAGGTTATCTTCCAATAGAGACCCTCTTTATTAATGCTCAAATATTTTTGTTTTAAAATGACCTTTTTACATGTTTCTCAAATGCAAAAATAGATTGCAACATTGGATTCCTTGCAAACAATCGTGAAAAATGAGTATAAATATATTGAAATTTCCCTAAGGGACCTATTGGCACACCCTACAGTGTATATCAAAGTCTGTGTACCCTTGGGTATGCACTTCGAGACAAATCTCTACATAAAAAATTAATGCATAAAAACCTCAAGTTTCATGCCATTAAATAGGGCATGCCCCTCAACTTCCTCCAAAATCCACGTTTGGGCATTAAATGTAATTTGGCAAGATTTCATAACTAACCTGCACGTGTAGCTGTTGATATTGTGGTATTTGTGGGTGGTATTAACCTCCATGTGTAACCTTTGACTAGAATAGAAGATTATGGAATCTAGATAAATCCTAAACGGATGTGTAAAAACCATAGAAGACAAGTTGACTCAGTAAAATAATTAATATTAAAGTATTATCTTCTAGAAGGATAAGTCGACCCAGACACGTGACAAGAACCAATATAAATAGGAGGCGCTTGAGCTCATTTGTACATACTCACTTCATTCACTCTCTCAGTAAGGTATAGTGCAAGTTTGGATATGCAGTTGCAAGAAAGGAAGGTCCATATTCTAGGGTAATTCTTGGTATCTCTCTCTAGTTCTATCTAGCCTAAGATATGTGCCCTACCTTCTAGTATCTCTTGGTGGTATTCTTGGTGACATCTTGGAGTATATTGGTGGATTTCTGGAAGGTGAAAATTTAGGGAAGAAATGTAATTACAACTACTGAAGTTGAGTATTGTTCTTGTTATGTGGTTGTGGAGACTCTCTCTCTTTTGTGCTACCCTTGGAGAAGGTGCACTCTCTTTGTCTTGTGTTGTTGCTATAGTTGGATGATTTTTTTTGGTTCCATCTCGTGCTACAGTTGCATATAAGTTTTATATGTTTGTTCTAGTGTGGATTTCCGGATTCATTCTATCTAGAAAAGGTTAAGGTGCTCAAGGGTGGTTGTGTGCCTATGGTTTGGTGACAATAATGATATTGTCTATGGTTAAAAAGAGCACATCGAATATTTTAACAGGTTATGGGCGCACATTACATTTAGGAAATTCTAATCACTAGAAGGAAGACCAACAGTTCTTTATCAAGCTCGTTATAGCACCATTTGTAGTTGAAAATAGGATTTTTGAGCTTGTAGCAACAACAAACCCTAACCTAAATTATTGGGCACTTTCAGTGAAGCATTGGACTTGATTTTTGGGTATTCTAGTGTACCCTAGCCTATTGCACCCTCTGGTTCCCTTGTCCAAAAAAAAACATCAACTTTGAGTTCTTGGTCAAATTCAAAGTCAAAGGTTGACTGGTCAAATTCAAATTTAAAGGTTGACTTTTGGTCAAAATTGATTTTGTGGTCAAAGTTGAAATTTCAAGGTTTCTACATTGTTTAGATCATTAAACCTATTTTATTCAGTTTCTAACCTCTTCTTGTCAAGATGGTGTCTAGTTTCAAATTAGAAGACAAGTTGAACAATGCTACAAATTTCAAAGGTATGCACTTGTATATGCTTTTCAAGTTATATCATCCAATGTAACAACCCTCCTAGTTACGACAATGACTCTGACAACAGGTGCTAATTTATTTTGTTTTAAAGGTGTGTGCGCGTGTGTAGGAGGGGAAACAGACACACTAGACTCTACGTCGCCACCCGACGACTGACAAGATGCAACCACGACGATCACAACAAGAAGACGCAAGACGCACCACAAGTAACTGCAAGCAAAGAACACCCAAGACCCAGGGCGCCCCACAATATCTTCAACAATAACGACATACTGGGTTAGGTACCATACGAACACAAAAGGTAGAATCCATGTTAGTAGGTTTACTATTTATCCACAGGAAAGCAGGGTGTTTAATCTTAGTCCTCTGTTCCAGAGAGAGAGGAGGTCAGATAAGCTCCTGGCCAACTGCTCAGGCAGAAACTAGTAGTCCCCTAAGGTGTGTCGCAAGAGTGGAAACCCTGCCTTTAAAGGGCCCGAGACTCTTGATACGGCACTGGATTCTTGACGCAGGGAACACACAGACATATATATACTAAGGCTATTGAAGGTGTGTTCATCCCTCCCGACATAAATAGACCACGCAATGCAGTACCACCAAGTACTACAAAATCAGGGACAATCATGACCTCTACGGGAGACGCAAGTCAGGAGGACTCTAATATCGACCAACCACTATTGAGACCTGAAGACATCAATCAAGATCAATTGCTCCATTAATTATCATTAACCGACGTAGACTTTACCCTAAGGTAAAAACCAATAATCTCAACCCCCATTATTTAGTTATAAGGTCATTAGGCACTAGTTCAGGGACAAGCAATAAGCACAAGCGCATTGCATTTTTCTGTTAATCTCCATAATTGAGCAACGATATCATACCTTAATGGTAAACCCTCGAACATTTACAATATCCATAGTATCTTGCCTTTCCTGCCAATTTATTACCATACGTTGGAATAACCTAACAAATATTGCATTGCAATTTAGACCTTATCATTAACATTTCAATTTAAACAAATAATAACCTTGCAATTTAAACATCATCAAGAACATTTCAATTAAACAAATATTAACATTGCGATTCAACCATCATCATTACTATTGCAAATTAAAACAAATATTATTATTGCAAATTTAACAAGTATTACCATTGCAATTAAGCCAATATTAATATTGCAGCTTAAAACAATATTAATATTAATATTTAAACAAGTATTATCATTTGCATTTCAATTTAAACAATGTTAACATTGCCAATAACAAGCATAATCATTGCAAATTAAACAAACATTAATTAAAATCATGGAGAATAATTCTGTGGATATTAATTGTGTGGAATTGGTGCAGAATCAAATTTAAATATACATTTGCAATAAATGACCTTGCGGATCCACTAACTAATTCCCAAATAAAATGATAATGACATCCCTACCATAAACGATGTCAACTAATTTTGCCGACTAATTTCATAATAAAATTTAAATATACATTTGCAATAAATGACTTGCATATCCACTAACTAATTCCCAAATAAAATGATAATGACATCCCTACCATAAACGATGTCAACTAATTTGCCAACAACTTCATAATAAAATTTAAATATACATTGCAATAAATGACTTTGCATATCCACTAACTAATTCCCCAATAAAATTATAATGACATTCCTTCCATTAACATTTATCTTACCCTGGATATTAGTATTATCATAAATGTTACACCAACGCCTTAGTAATACATTACCTTACATTCCTTTATATTACATTCATGTTAATTTACTGGCAAACCCAAGATCAATTCCTCACTTCTTGTAGGTTTCCAACGGATAGAATCTAACCATAAAAGCATAGCATTCTATATTGTAGTAATATTACAATGAGAAACATTAACTTTCATTTGGCAATTACCCACCCATCACGTCAACAATTTATTTTGTAGGGTATTAACATTACATCTTCAGTTGCGTTAACTATAAGATAGGGTAACTTCACCTACATCGATTATAATATCGGAACGTTGTCATTATCCCTCCTAACTGCAAGCTATAGTCCATATTCTTTTCTCAAGGCAATTACAATTAAAACACAGACGGGCTATCATACGACTACAACACAGGGCAATTTGAATAGATTGTAACTCTTGTCAATGTAAAAGGTCAGCATACATGGCAATACATTAACCATATGCCCCAGCTGATTTAAACTAACCTAACCACGCTGTAATGATTACATCCATGCTGATTTAACCCAGCTAAATTAAATTAATGTATCAGCGTTGTAAGGAGAACACAATCTTCACATACTGAACATTCTGAGTTTAAGGTTTGCATGTGGAGCTGAAGACCAGTTGGACAACGCCTTGAATGAAGCATGCTGAGCTAAACCAACGGAATTAACTCTACGCCGATCGGATTACCTTTACTGACAGAATCAATTCACTCTGGCAATTTAATTGCACCGACTCCCTGGTAGCTTACCCAGAGTGACGGGAATCCCGAGTTGGGTTAACAGCTAATTCCTTGCAGGTAGCCGAGTGAAGTGGGTGATGGAGTCGATGAAGGGAAATGGCGAAACGAACTGTAAGTTTTAAAACCCTCATTAAAGAGGACTCAGGTTAACGCTCAGTTGAGGGCCTAGCTCGACCAACAAGGAAGAAAGAAAAGCTTTTAAAAAGTAAGATCCGGGTAGATACCAAAATATGGTAATCATTTTTTTTTTCCTTGCAAACAACAAACTGAGCTATATAATCTCTATACAAACACTCTTTATCGTATCCAAGAAGTAAGAGTATAAAGGCAACTAGCCGTAAACTTTTATAGCCTAAACTACCCTTCTCGCAACAAATCTAAACTGAGTTATTTTGGTAATGGTGGGTTTTTTCATTTTTCCTTACCTGTAAATGAGTCCGGACGCAGAAGATGTAACATGATCAACACCAGTTTTCTTATGAGGTTTGACAAAAGTTTTAACCAGAAACAATCTGGTGACAAACAATGATTTCAAATCTCTCTATCGACCCGGTCGTATGCAGACTGCATTTATGATAAGCCATGTGATGCTCTCAGAATAGAGTACTGGAATTGGATAGTGGAAAACAAAAATCGTTGGAAAACAAGGCACACGACACCCAGCTCCCTCAGAGAGCATGCTCGGCTCACGTGTCTTACGCAAGGGAAAATTTTAACGCAGAGAAAATTTCATAAAATCGCAGGCTGAATTTAACCCAAAACGCAGGGAAACATCACAATAACACAGCTGGGAAATGTAACCCTAACATAGAGAAATTGTGACCCACAAACGCTGATATAAACCCCAACGCAATTTCTATTTTATTTACACAGTCCAAATTCGCCTAAGGACGAGGTCAATAGATATTTTACACAGTCGTAGAATAAAATTCACGCCATCCAGAATGAGAATAAAATATTATACAGACCTGAGTATTGAAAATAAAATAAAAACATAACCACAGTATATAATGTAAACAATAACTATTACATTGTCTTTCATTCTACCGAAGGGCGTACCTTTGCCTGTTCGCCTCCTCCGAAGGTTTGTCTGCGCGTTCCGTGCAATCCTGCTTCGTGCCGACCATAGAGGACTCACCGGTACCTCCCAGCCAAATGCTAGGGGTACTCTTCTTCCCCCTCAGCCCCCCGAGCCGCAAAGGGGCCACACACAATCCAGACAGTAGCCTAGCTTCCCAACTGTCCTCCAAGGTTGAGCTACCACTCAAGTCAGCTGAGAAAATCCCCAACTCCTACAAGCAATCCGTCCAGTTTGCCATTTTGGCAGCATAACAATACCTCATAGAATATCCCCCTTCTCTTCCCCCCCATCCCTTTCTTTTATCCTCCTTTTGACCTAAAATCCCATTAGGTTTTTCCTCAAAAACCCTAAATCATATTCCTTTTAAGTTTTCCCCCCTTTTATTTTTTCTTTTATATTTTTTTTTTGAAAACTCAAAAGGCAAAGGTGCTAAGCATCTTTTTCATTATATATATATATTTTTTTTAAATTCATATATATATATAAATATTTCTTTTAAACTCCCATTAGTTAATTAATTAATTTCTTCTTTTCAAATTTACAACCACCTAAATTAATTAATTTCTTAATTCTCTTTATTTTACCCTACACACTTTATGAAGGCTCACATTAGCTTAAGTGGGTTTTTATTTTTATTTTTATTTTATTATTAGCACCTGTATTGTTGATGCTAGCTAGTAGGAATGAAATTTCTAATGTTATTTGAATGGCAGCGCTATTGTGAGCTAGAATATAATGGCATGTTATTACGAGATGGTTAAGTTTTGATTATTAAGTTAGGGTGAAGTAGCAATACCTTCACTAAAAGATAAATTATCAAGCTTATTACTGGGAATGAGGAAAGGTCTTATGTACGCAATTAAGGACAGAATTACTTTATGAATTCAATTAACGGAGGAATTGTTTTATGTATTTAATTAAGGAAGGAAACTCCTTGGATTAGGTGGAGGTTGCAAATCATAGGGGGGGGGATGAATATTTAATGTAGTCTTGAATTATGTTTTTTTTTTTGACAAAGGGCTCAAATTCTGAACTCGCGACGCTTGGTTAGGGGAATGTTTAAGGATTCATTCAGGTGTTGATGACTTAGGGATATTTAGGTAGACTCCTTCATCCACATTATTGCGACGTGCCCTTCAGGACGCACCACGTGCTCCAAGGGTGCCACTCACCTCTTGAATTTATTTTGTGCGACGTGCCCTTCAGGATGCACCACGTGCTCCAAGGGTGCCACTCACCAACTGAGTTTATTTTGTGCGACGTACCCTTCAGGATGAACCACGTGCTCCAAGGGTGCCACTCACCAACTGGAATGATTGGTAGACATCTATAACCCCTGGAGTCAACACTCCACCAGGTGAACTTGTGGGAGACTAAGGGTTCTAAGGAATAAGGCCCCCGCCTTATTGCGCGCCCCTTAGAATCATCGTGAGAGACTATCGCAATCTTCCCTCACGACATCGTGGATCCTCTCGAACTAGGTAATCATTAACCTACAGTTCAAGCCACGGTGGGAGTGGTAGTAGGCGGTGGCAGGGCTGTTGTCCACCCCTCTCCCTCAACCTCTCTGCAAATCATGTGTGGCCCCTTTTCTCCATATGTGAGTCTGGTCGGCAAGATATCGTCAGCCTGCATCATCAACAATCATGTCAGAAATGTCAACATCAAATCATCAAATCAAATGAAACATCATAGTAAACATATCAACTCAAAAGAACACTTCCTGACTCAGTCCAGAGTCCAAGGGGGTTCTACTGATGCCTCTACGCACTCAAGGTCAAAAACCCTGCACACTCAATAAAACTGAGTCAATAACACCTGTCTACATCAAATAGTAACACATCATATCATCTGTCAATCGCATCATAATCAAGTATAAATGGTCTAACATCATAAAAGTCCAGATCACTTGTGATCAAGTGTCCTCAAATAATAAGTTTTCTCAGTGCACCAGAGCGGGATGTTACATGCAACAAAGCATGAGTGTGTTTGTAGGGGATGTACAAGAGACCTTGTCCAAGCAGTGATCTTGAATTCAGTACATTCATAGGAACAAGTGCACCCTCCCTAGCATTTGAGGCTCTAGGTTCCAAGTTTGATTGATCAAATTGTTAAGTTTCAATTTTCACATATCAAGTTTGATAGTTTCTACAGTACAAGTAAACACTATAGTTGTGACAACAATATTTGAAAGGTTATATTACTGCTAGGTATACTTGGTTGCATGTAAGTACTATTGATATAGATTCTTATTGCACTTCTTTGCAAAATGAACTAACATCTCCTCTAGGAGATATTTCTTATTTTTCTCTTGGGCAGGTCATCTTGGTAATTCTATGATGACTACCATCCTTTCTACCATAGATATGTTCTTATGAAAATTCCATTGGAAATGCTTTTTCTCTTATTGTTCTTATCTTGGGCAGGTCACAAGCAATATCTCTAAGAAGGAGATATAGTGACAATTGCAAACATGGAGCCGATGACCCCATCAAGTTGTGAGGCATGTGATCTCACCAAGTACCAATTCTAAAGGAAACATGTAAAGAAAAAGGATTTTTGGACATCGTTCACTTAGATGTGGGTGGAACAATGTCAGCCTAATCACTAAGAAAAGAGGTCAGGATTAAGAGGGAGCTCACTACTCCCTATAATCCTCATCATAATGGTGTAGCAGAAAGAAAGAAATGTACAAAAATTTAAGAAGTAAAATCCATGATCCATGATCAAGACTTACCAATGCATATGTGGGAAGAAGCATCCAGGATCATGATATATGTGCATAACAGAGTTTACATTATTGGTCATCGGAGGATCGAAACTACCAAAGATGTCACCTTCAATGAGAATACAACTTTCAGTATATTGAGGCAAAGTCATTTAGATGAGGTCCATGATGAAGATATTGTAGCTCTGAGGATTGCAGATTCAGAGGGAGAACCTTCCACCTTTGAAGAAGCAATCAAGAAGAAATAATGGAAGGAAGCTATGATGGAAGAATATCAATCATGATGTATGGGAAATTGTTCCTAGACCTGAAGGAATATCTGTAGTAGGTTTACAAGATAAAGAATGGAGTGGATGGAAGTATCAATAAATACAAGGAAAGATTTGTGGCTAAACGATTCTCCCAGAAAGAGGGAGAAGAATATAATGAGACATGTTATCCAGTTTCCATATACACCTCTATTAGAGCCATCACATCTCTTGTAGCATCCATGGGTTGGAGTTTACATCAGATGGATATAAAGATTGTTTTTCACAATGGATTAATTGAGGAAGAAGTATACATAGAGAAAACTCAAGGTTTTGAGGTACACCTAAGAGAAACCCATGTATGTATATTAAATAAGGGCTTGTATGGACTCAAGAAAGATCCAAGATATCGGTATACACGAATTGACATTTACTTGATGAGACTTGGATTTTCCAAGAACTATGTTGATCCAAAACTTTATTACAGGTTGTGAAAGATGCACCTGTGATCCTACTACTATATGTTGATGATTTGTTTTTGATAGGTTGCAGAGCCTCTCATTAATCAATGTAAGAGGGAATTAGCCTCTGAATTTGACATGAAGGATCTTGGTCTCATGCATTATTATTTGGGACTACAAGTATGGAAGAAGCATGGTGAAATATTCCTTGGGAAAGGGAAGTATGTTGTAAATATCCTTCAAAAGTTTGGGATGACGGATAGAAAATCCTTGGAAACTCCCATGGTGACAGATCTGAAAAAGTTGAGAGACTATGATTTTGATCCAGTAGAATCATCCCTGTACCGACAGCTAATTGGATCATTAATGTATTTTTTTAATACCCGATCAATCATTTTCTTTGTTGTGAATACAAAGAACATTTTTTGATATCTTCGTGGGACGCTAAATTATGGTTTGAGATATTCCTCAAATAGTGATGTACAACTACATGGATTTACTGATTCATACTGGGAAGGGAGTGCAAATGACATAAAGAGTAATTCTGGTATATGTTTCAGTTTGGGCTCAACTATGATATCATGGGCTAGCAGGAAACATAAGTCTGTTGCACTCAGCAATGCAAAAGCAGAGTATATTGCATCTTGTGATGCTTGTATGGAAGCATTATGTCTCTGTAAGATGATTTCTGTACTATTTGATCTGTTGTTTGATTCAACTATGATATATTATGATAATCATAGTTGTGTGAATATTTCAGAGAAACCGGTGTTTCATGATAGGTAGAAGCACATTGAGATCAAGTATTATTTTATTTGTGATAAATTCTAGAAGGGAGAAGTAATTCTCTAGTATATATCCATCGATGAGCAGACAAATGATATTTCGACAAAACCTCTATCCCAGACAAAGTTTGCATACTTGAGGGACAATATGGGACTTGTGGAGATACCCTCCCTTGATTGAAAAGGAGAAGATGATGTTATAAAAACAAGATCATGGAGAAATAAAATAAGAAACAAATGCATGAATAAAACACAGAAGATACATAATACAATAGAGACACAAATATACGTGGTTCACCTAGTGTGGGCTACGTCCACCATATAAATTGTCAAGTCCTTCCTTTATTATTATCTAGAAAATGAAGGGATACAACCTACAACATACCCGTTGTAACCTCCTCTTTTTTCTCTCATAGTCTCCTCACTCAGAATACAATATTCACAATGATACATAGCCGCAATACATTTCCCTCATAAAATAAGTTTTCCTTATAGGGAAAAAAACCCTAATATAACTTCGACCATCAGATATGTGACCTTATAATGAACGGTCCAAATTTACTATGAAATTACAATATAGATTTACAAGGAAATTTTTCCACCAGGGGCTTGATTTCCCCTAGATCCCCCATCCGGGGGGATAGCCCCCCGGGACACCACAAGAGGGGGAATTCCCCCCTGCACTCCCCTGCATGGAGGAGTGTATATTATTTTTGAGTGTAAATTTTTCATGGGGTATAAAGACAGATGAAAACAAAGGCCTCTGAATCAAGAAGATAATCAGGCTCCACAACCAACAAATGACTTCCTCGGTTGGGAGGGAGTGTTGATATATGGCATCATGGATAGTTAGTGTGTTGGTGGAAATACATTCTC
Source organism: Picea engelmannii (assembly GCA_009831015.1). Lineage (NCBI taxonomy): Eukaryota > Viridiplantae > Streptophyta > Pinopsida > Pinales > Pinaceae > Picea > Picea engelmannii. Next base: position 411,590 of record ML792222.1, on the reverse strand, counting down.
CAGGTTGAGAATGGCCCAAGAAGAACATATTTTTGATGTACCATGGACATATATTCTCCTCGGGAATTTCCCGGACAGGTAGAATTGTCCAGGACAACTATTCTCTTGGGGATTTTCCCATATAGGTAGAATGGTCTTTCTTCTTAAGTTCACAGTAGTGACTAGATTGGGGAGATTGGTACAGGACAAATATTTTCCTTGAGTTCACAATAGTGGCCGGAGTGGGGGAAATGGTCATGGACAATCATTCTTCCTAAGTTCACAATAGTGACCAGAGTGGGAAGAATGGTCCTTGTAGCCCATGGCATGGATTTCAACATTTGTTGGGATAGTCATTATTCATGTGTCAGAGGAAATGATCGAGATAGAAATAATGGTCCCTATATCACTCTTTTGAGTGAGTGAATTATGTGAGACACTATGTTGAGTGCGCTAAGTCTAGTACATGACTGATTCAACATCATACTTGATTACTCAGATGGATTATGGCCTCAAGAGATGATGCAGATGATGATATATTTTGATGTTAGGATGATACTAAATGACATTGATAGTGATTATGATGCTCGTGACTTGATCTGTGTGATCATGAGATAGCCCATCTGGCTATGATGATTCTACATGTAGAATGGTCTGCAAGACTATGTGATCCTTTCCCATACCATGTTAAATGGATGGATGTGTTTGAGACCATTATAGTTAATACCTCCCTACCTAGGAGGGAGTGTTGATATTATGGTATTTTTGGGAGGTATTAACCTCCATGTGTAACCTTTGACTACAATAGAATATTTTGGAAGCCAGAGAAATCCTAAACGGATGTGTAAAAACCCTAGAAGACAAGTTGGCTTAGTAAAATAATTAATATTAAAGTATCAAATTCTAGAAGGACAAGTCAGCCCAGATAGGTGACAAGAACCACTATAAATAGGAGGTGCTTGATCTCATTTGTACATACTCACTTAACTCACTCTCTCAGTAAATTATAACACAAGTTTGGATCTGCAGTTGTAATAAAGGAAGGTGCATCTTCTAGGGTGATTCTTGGTCTCTCTCTCTAGTGCTATCTAGCCTAAGATATGTGCCCTACCTTATAGTGTCTCTTGGTGGTATTATTGGTGACATATTGGAGTATATTGGTGGATTTATTGAAGGTTCAAATTTGGGGAAGAAGTACAAATGCAATTTTTGTAGTTGAGTATTGTTCTTGTTCTTTGGTTGTGGAGACTCTCTCTCTTGTGTGTAACCCTTGGAGAAGGTGTGCTCTCCTTGTCTTTCGTTTTTGTTCCAGTTGGATGGTGTTTCATGGTTCCATCTCGTGCTACTGTTGCATATAGGATTTATATATTGGTTCTAGTGTGTCTCCGGAATCATTCTATATAGCAAAGGTTAAGGTGCTCGGTGGTGGTTGCATGCCTATTGTTGGGTGACAATACTAATATTGTCTATGGTTAAAATGAGCACATCGAATATTTTAACAGTAGTGGAATTGGCTAAGTTGTTTGTTTATATATGGTAAGTCGAGGATTCGAGCCCCATTGACCTCCATATGTTTCATTGGTTTTGTTGTATGGTTATATTACAAAGAAATAAATATGGTTTGAGGGCTTAATCCCTTGGACCTTTTACACTCCATTCAGACCACCATACAACTTTAAATAATTATTGTGATGTATAGTATTAAGAAACACTATGGTGGCGCAATCGTAGGGGAGGATTTTTTAAGACTTATGGAGGTCATGGGTTCGACCCCCGTCGATTCCATAATTTTTACATAACTAGACCATTAGTGGCCAATGGGAGGTTTCCATGTGGAGGAATTTCATTGTCTATCCCTTGCCACATGTCAACATATAATTCATCCACCTAAATGTACAATATTCCCAGTCAGCTACCAACTTGTCATGCCATGTAACCATTGTATGGTCATATGATTATGTGCCATGTTTCACCCTTGCAATGGTAACACATGTCACCCTTTTGACTTTCCCAAGTTTGACTTGAACTTTGACCGCTCATAAATTTTGCATATGAACTCGGTTTGACTTTTCATTTGCATTGTTGGAATTTTGACGACAAGCTCTACACATTGATGTAATTTTGGGGATAATTTGGGACAGTCAAATTTTGATCATTTTTTAACCATTCCATACCTATGTGTATGTTATCGATCCTCTTAGACTTATGTGAGCATTCCCATATCATTCCTCCCCATTGGAAGACTTTTGGACCACCAAAAATTTGGAATACTCATAAACTAAGTGAAGGTAAAGATCCCTCACCCTTATGATCTCCATCCACTTTGATTTACTTGGTTTTACCCCTTTTCGACCAACACGAAGATATTACACATCACCTTGTTGTGAAGTCCCGATTTTTTTGTCCAAATATCCTGGAGAAAAATCATCAACTCTTGGAACCTGAATACTTTCATCTTCGTCTATAATCATTAGAGGCTCATAAAGCTTCAAATTCTCAACATTTACCACTGAATACATTTGCATGTAGGATCATATATATAAATGAAAGGGATTAGTACCAGTATTCTCCAAGATTGTGAAAGGACCATGTCGGATTGGCCTTAACTTTTTACCTTCACCTTTCATTCTATCCTTGTTGATATGTAAACATAATTTATCACTGACTTCAAATTGATGATCAACTTGATGTTTATTATGCCTTGCCTTGTACTTGTCTTGGCTCTTCTCCAATTGTTCATGTACCACTTGATGTATTGTTGACCAAAATTTGGTCATCTATATTTTCATGCGCTTGGGTTCATAAAATTTGTGGTATCAAAAGAAGAAATTTTTTGAACTTTTATAAGTTCACTCTGCAGCCCTCAGTCTCATCTTTTCCATCCACCTTTCAGATCAGAAATTTGTTTCTGTATGCCTAAGTTATTCAAGCTTTGGTATGAAGGTTTGAAGGAGATATTTTTAAGAATTTTTCTAAGTATCATGTTCTCCTATCCATTTTCAAATTTTGGTTAAGTATTCTCATCACTTTTTTCTCTCACTTTTCACCTCTATCCATCTCAACACTTCACCATTTTTCCACGTGTTTCTCTCTTTCTTTTATCCTCTCTTCTCTCCCTATTAGGTACCTAGCTCCTCATGTAGGTAGAATAATATATTTCCATGTAATAAAGGTCAATATTAATAAGGCCTAGTGTTGACCCAAAAATCTGCTCTGGGCTCAACATGGTGTTTTACACAGTTACTTCTCCATAAAATCCCCTTGGTGCTATGGTTCCAGTCAAAGACAGTGGCGGGGGTCATAGTTACTATGGCCTCTGCCCTTGAAAGAG
>ML792222.1:330845-383223 GCA_009831015.1 Picea engelmannii | reverse complement strand
TAAAAATCAGCGAGCTCATTTTCATCCCATTGTCCATAAATTTCATCCCCCAGGCCATTTCGGCCATCCAGGAAGCTAAGGAAGGATAACACTTTAGGTGGGTGGTCCTGAGAAGGACTTCTTGTAAGTCTTTCACCTTTCTTCTTCCTCTTCTTTACCGCCTCAGGCGAAGGACCACCTGTGGTGCGGGTAGCCTCTGCCTCGTGCCGAGCTACCAAAGAGGCTGTAACCAGCTTCACAGCCGGATAGGTCGGATCCGTCTCCTACGGACAGATTTTGCTTATAACACCTAGAAATAAGGAAGAATAAGTCCAATGTAAGAAGACATAATAGAATCTTCTGCTTCTAGAAGGATCTTCCTCTAGATTTTTATTTTGATAGAGATATTTAGAATAAATAGGAGTCAAGGGTATGATAAGTTTTTTCTTGGATATTATTATAATAGAGATCTTCTCTGTTGGAGGTTGCCCCCTCGAAGAGCCAAGAGAACATTTCTCTCAGTAATTAAAGTGCTCTTTCTGGTGTTATTCTGGTATTATTTTGGTGTTGTTCTGGTTATATCGTTGTTTATCTTCCATTTCTAGATAATTATTTATATTATGTATACTATTTTATATACGGAATATTACAAGTGGTATCAAAGCACCTTCCTCGACAAAAAATTGTGGGTTAATTTTTTTTCAAGGTAGATACGTATTCCAACATATTTAAGCTACATATATCTATTGTTACGTGCATAAACCCATAGTCAGGGATTCATACACACAAGAAATACAAGTGTTACTTAAGTGTACATCTATTGGCCACCCTTGTAACACTTGTCGGTACCCCTTCGAGTGGTAGCGCATCAGATAATACATGTATATAGATCGGCCTAGATCTCTTGAATCCCTCCATAGATAAATCGTTCAGCCACCTGACTGCTTTAGTTCCATCTAGAACAACACTCAAGAAGATAATCTCTAGTACCTGGGTAGTCGAGTAGTATGTTTAAGGGCACAGTCTAGCCTCCTTAGTTGGCTCTCTAAGATATTGGGTCTAGTACTATTGTTGGACCCTACACGTATATCATAGAGTTATAGCACAAGGAAAACACTTGTCTGTAGAACCCTTAAATACCCTAACCTTTGGGACATAAACAAAAATAGAACAGACAAGATCTATTATCGCGCAACTGTGTCTCTTGCATTCGGGTTGTGAAATTACTATACATTTCTTCATGTTAAGCATTTGGGCATTTCATCACTGCAGTATTCTTCATTTGGCACCATTATTTGAGACCTATCCCATTGGATTTATCTCTTCACGCTTATCGCAGTCATACCTATTATTTTTCATAAAAAAAAAAATCTCATGGACCTAACCCCCTTCCAACACCCTTATTTGGGCTTTACCCCATTGGATTCAACTCGTCTCCCTGATCATTGTGATACACTTCATTCATAACCCATTTTATGTGTGGTCCCGCCCGCCCCTTTTCATGTTCCCTCTTCATCATGGCCCACACCCATAGCCAATACTTGGAAGCTCACTTCAATACCTTTCACTCTAATTTCATAGAAACCCAACAACAAGTGAGACAACTCAATGCCAATATTTCCACCATGAATAAAAACATGCATTCCTCCATCACCACAAAAATAGAGGACCTCAAACAAGACCTTGTTACCCACCTTGAATCTGTCACTATGAGTATATGTGCCAAGCTGCATATCCCTGCAGATATCCACTCATTTGACCCACCTTTGCAAACTAAAGGTGAAATTTTCTCTCATTCCCAGAATTTTCAGCCCCATCACTTTTAGCGTGACCTATGCCTTTTGCATGTGGATGTGACCAAATTCGATGGATCAGATCCCACTGGTTGGGAAACTAAAATGGAACATTATTTCTCTTTGTATGGCATTACGAATGAGTTGGCCAAACTCCGATATGGTGTTCTCCATGTATATCAAGAACATTGGAAATGGTGGAAATGGAGAAAAAATGACTTACAAGGGTATGTGGCTTGGACACACTTTGTGGTAGAGCTTTATGAACACTTTGACACTGACACCAACCATTTAGGCCATTTGACAAAGTTGAAACAATATGGCACCGTGGAAGACTTTATAGCCGCTTTTGAGAGATTGGATTTTCGTACAGAGGGCATGTCTGATGCTTTTTTCGGAGAATGTTTTATCAGTGGCCTCAAGGATGATATTTGTTTCCATTTTCTCATGTCTCAGCCTCAGACTTGGGTGGACGCTACTAAAAGATCTAAGGAAGAACAACAAGCTATCTCTTATCAAAACCATAAACCCTCCTTTATTCCTCGCACTAAACCAGTCACTCCCACTCCTCCTTCTACTCCACTAAAGATCCAGAAATTGACCAGGGCTGAAATGGTTGAATGCCAACTCAAAGGAATTTGTTATAATTATGATGAAAAATATTTTCCTAGGCACAATTGCAAGGAACAAAAAAAATTTATGGCCATCTCGGAGGATGTTTCAGAAGAGGATATTGAGGCTCCCCTTGTGTCTTTGTCACGTGAACCCACTGACATGACCCCTCTCGAAGTAGAACCAGTCATTTCCCTAAATTATCTCATTGGCTTCTCTTCTCCCAAAAACCTCAAGCTAATTGGTTACATTAAGCATAGGAAGGTCATCATTCTTGTTGATAGTGGAAGCACCCATAATTTTATTCATCGCCACATTTCCCAAGAAACTAATTTCTATATTTGTGTCATCAATAATTTTCAAATCATGATTTCCAATGGCGGGTCCATGAAATGTGGAGGACGTTGTGAAAAATTTTGTCTCCAAATTGGTGAGTACCACCTAAAATTTCATATGTTTTCTATCAATATGGGCGGTTGTGACATTGTGTTGGGTGCACAATGTCTAAGGACTTTGGGTCCCATTCTCATGGATTTTAAGGAATTAACCATGCAATTCGACCAGGAGGGCCAACAATATAAGTTCCAAGGCATCATTGTCGGTTCCCCAGAGATCATCAATTCCCATCGCATGGAAAATATACTCAAAAAAGGTCATTATGGAATTCTTTCCCACCTCCATGCCATACAAGCCACTTAGACACCCTCTGTGTTGCAGGACCTCCAATACATCCTCTATAAACATCAAGTGGTTTTTTACACTCCCCAGGGACTCCCTCCTTCCTGTGGTGTTCATGATCATTCCATTCACCTTGTCCCAGGAATCCTTCCTCCCAATATCCGTACCTATCGTCACCCCTTTTTCCAAAAAAATGAAATTGAGAAAATTGTTCAAGAACTGCTCAACGCAAGTGTTATCCGGCCTAGTACAAGCCCCTACTCTTTTCATGTATTCATGGTCCTTAAGAAAGAATGTTGTTTGTGCATGTGTCTTGACTTTTACGCCCTCAACAAACTCACCATTAAAGACAATTTTCCCATTCCTGTCATTGATGACCTCTTGGATTAATTGAGTGGCACCCAGTTCTTTACTAAAATTGATCTTCATTCAGGCTACCACCAGATCCGTATGAACGAGGCAGACATTCCTAAGACTACATTTAGAACTCATGAGGGCCACTATGAGTTTTTTGTCATGCCCTTTATCTTGTGTAATTCTCCCTCCACGTTACAAAGCCTCATGAATCATGTCTTCCATCCTTTTCTCCGTCATTTTGTATTATTTTTCTTTGATGATATCCTCATCTATAGTAAAACTTGAACAACCCATCTTGCTCATGTGAATTGATTTCTCCATATACTCTCTTAGCACCAACATTTCCTCAAACAATTTAAATGTTATTTTGGAGCCTTGAAAGTCGAGTACTTGGGTCATCTTGTTGGCAAGGACGGTGTCAAGTTGGATCATAAAATGATTGAAGCTATGCAAGATTGGCCTCACACAAAGACTCTCAAAATGTTGTGTGGATTTATGGGTTTAACAGGTTATTATTGCAAGTTTGTTAAGAATTATGGAAATATTACAACACCTCTCATTGCTCTCCTTAAAACGAATTCTTTCACTTGGAATCCAACAACTACTTAGTCTTTTCAAACCTTGAATATGGCCATGTGCACCACTCCAGTCCTGAACCTTCATGATTTCACAAAGGACTTTGTCCTGGAATGTGATGCTTCCGAGAAAGGAATTGACGTAGTCCTTATGCAAGAGGGTAGGCCTTTGGCCTTTACCAACAAACAACTGTCGGAGCAAAATTTGGGAAAATCAATCTATGAAAAGAAAATGTGGTCTATTTTGCATGTTGTGGATCTTTGGTGCCCTTATCTATTGGGGCAACGCTTCCAAATTAAGACAGATCATCAAAGCCTTGAGTGTTTTCTAGAATAACGCCTTTCCTCCCCAGAGCAACAAATATGAGTGACTAAGATCTTTGGATATGATTATGAGATCATTTTCAAGAAAGTAAAAGACAATGTGGTTGTTGATGCACTTTACAGAAAATATGAAGAGGGTCCCTTTTTTCTCTCTCTTTCATTGTACCATATTGGCTCCAATCTGCTCACCGGGAATGGCTACACGATCCTAAAAGTTCGCATATGATACAACAATTGCAGGCCAATTCTCCAGTTTCCCTAGGGTACTCTTGGATCAATGATGAGATTCGATACAAAGGTTGTTTGTATTTAAGTTAACAGTCAAAACTTAAATCCATGGTACTTTCTAAGTTTCATGCTACACCCAGCACTGGGCACTCCGGGTTTACCAAAACCTATGACCGCGTCAAACGTTCTTTTTTCTGGGATGGTATGAAACATGACATTCACAATTTTTTGATTGGGTTTGATGTGTATCAACGCCACAAGAGAGAAACAATCAAATCTCCTGGAACACTACAACCTGCTATTTGGTGGGATATCTCTATGTATTTTATTGTAGCCTTACCTAAATCGGGAAATAAATCAATCATCATGGTGGTAGTTGATCTTCTTTCCAAGTATGCTCATTTATGTGCTATTCAACACCCATTTACAACATCCATTGTGGCTCAAATATGCATAGATCAGGTCTTCAATCTTCATGTAATGCCTCATTCTATTGTTTTTTATCGCGACACAACTTTCACTAGCTATTTTTGGCAAGAACTTCTCAAGATACAAGGCACCCAATTGCATCTCAGGACAACTTATCACCCCTATAATTATGTTCAAACTGAAGTTGTCAACAAGTGTTTGGAAACATATTTGAGGTGTTTTTCATCGGAGAGGAAAAATCAGTGGGCTCAATGGTTACCACTAGTTGAATGGTGGTACAACACTTCTTACCATACAACTACCTCCATGACTCCTTTTAAAGCGATATATGGACAAAATCCACCTTCAGTTCTCTCATATTTTTCAGGTGTCTCGAAGGTCCAAGTGGTTGACCAAATGCTTACAGTTCGAGAGGATATTCTCCATGCCCTCAAAGAGAATTTGGTCATGGCCTAGAATCGCATAAAGCAATAATCAGATCAAGGTCACTCTGAACGTCAATTTTTAAAACGGGATCGGGCGTTTCTTTGACAACAACCTTACAAGAAAAATTCCCTCAAGTCTGACCATTGTCATAAAATGGCTCCCAAATTTTATGGTCCTTATACCATTCTCAAGCATGTGGGATAGGTGGTTTATCAGTTAGCTTTTCCCAGTCATTCTAAGCTCCATCCTGTTTTTCATGTTTCCTTCTTAAAGAAGGTGATTGGAACTAACTGTCAAACTCAAACTAACCTTCTCGAGTTGGATGAAGAAGGCTCCATTTGGATATACCCACAAGTGGTTTTGGACCAGTTTGAGCGTCGTCTGCGTTGGTGAACCATTAAGGAAGTGTTAGTCCAGCGAAAATATACAACTCCAGCATATTCCACTTGGGAACCAGCAACCATTCTGCAACAATTTCTGCATCTCAAGCCTTGAGGACAATGATGTTTTTAAGGGGGAGGAAATGTTAGGGACCTAACCCCTCACATAGGTAGAATAATATATTTCCATGTAATAAAGGTCAATATTAATAAGTCCTAGCAATAAGGAAGAATAAGTCCAATGTAAGAATACCTAATAGAAGCTTTGGCTTCTAGAAGGATCTTCCTCTAGATTAATCTTTTGATAGAGATATTTAGTATAAATAGGAGTCGAGGGTATGAGAAGTTTTGTCTTGGATATTATTGTAATAGATCTATGCTCTGCTGGAGGTTTCCCCCTCGAATAGGCAAGTGAACATTTCTATCAGTAATCAAAGTTCTCTTTCTGGTGTTATTCTGGTATTATTTTGGTATTATTGTGGTGTTGTTCTGGTTATACTGTTGTTTATTTGCCATTTCTAGCTAATTATTCATGTTCTGCATACTATTTTATATTTGGAATATTACACTCCCATTCTAGTTACTATACTTAGTGGTTTTTTGAAAACCACGGGTTCGCAGGTTCACAGACTTGAAGATCCTCATCTCCATCCATGCTCCCATATCTTGAGTCTGACCAACCGCAACATTATTCTATACTTAGTTGTTTCTACAGGCGTGAGTTCCCGGGTTGGCTGTTTCAAGATTTCATATCCCATATTCGGTGATATACATTTTGCACCCATAGTTCTGTGATCTACATTTTGACCATCATATTTGTCGAGGGTGCCAAGCCCTTAATATTTTTATTCCTTCTACATGCAAGTTCGATCAACTGCCTTTCTACACTTAACATATCTTTGATCGTCCATAACCGCAAGTTGGTGGGTTCATGAAATGTTTTATATTCAAATACTCTCTAGTCTATCCCCGCAGCCTACAAACTATCCCCTCGACTTCCATTTCTCACAATTATCCCTCATCCCCTCTTGTCCCATCTCCCATACTTAGCCAAATTCTCAAATCTATTTCAAGGCATAAAACCAACGAATGAGAATATGACACATGGTAAGCTGAGGATCCAGACATATGGAAGAAAATTGTGCAATGACACATAGAGATGAGGTGGAACATTCCCATGATGACATGTAGGTGTGATTCATTGATGATGTGGAATGATATGGATGATGACAGGATTCCAAAAATTAATACTTTATTCGATAATTTTCCAAGGGTCGAATCCTCCAAGCTCCATAATTTCTTCTCTTCTCGTGTTTCTTTGTAAGTGTATCAAGCACTTAGTATTATATATTATGAAGAATATAATATCCCAATTCATTTGGGATATAATTTTAAACCAAAAAGTCAAATTTTATGAAGGAAAGCACAAAAATCAATCCAAGGGCTGAGATTTTCCCATCAATTTTGATATATGGTGGCTGAGCATTGATCTTGCAGAGGCCATAACTTGAGCTTCAGGTGTCGGAATCATGCAAACTTTATACCGTTGGAAATTTATTTCGACATATAATATGTTAATATAGGCCTCAAATGTTTAAATTTGACACATTTGTCTTAGAAATTAAAATATCAGTCAGATGTAATTTTAATGGGCCTGCATGACAACTCAACTTTACAAGCTCATATATTGAGATCTGAGCGATGGATTTGGGAAGGTTTTGTATCGTTGGAGATATGCGATGATGAAGATAACATAAGACGTGGTTTACATGGTTAAATATTTTTTCTTCACTTCCATAAAAGTAAATTACAGTCGTCCTATTTTAATGGGAAATTAATTAAATTGTGCAAATAAAAGTTTATTTAAAAAAAAATTATTAAAAAAGGGAAGGGGACCCATTTTAGATATGTATATATTGATGAAATAATTTAAATGAGTCACTAATTAAATGGAATATTTCAAGAAAAAACTTGTATGGGAATTTCAAGAAAGGAAGAAAACCCTAACTACTCAAGTAGTTAGAAAATCTCTCCTTAAAAAGAGAAGAGAGTCTCCATCAAAGGTCCAATAATCAGTATTGTAAGAGGGGTAGGGAAGAATATAAAATGAATAAGAAGGTACATCCATGGATACACAATCAATATTCTAATCAAAATAAAGAAATCTCCATCTTCTCCATTTTTTTTGTTTTATATATTCTTCTACACCACTTCTCATAGTTTTATGCTTGAGTCTCGGAGTTGGGCACAAGGCTAAGTTGTTGAGTGTTCTTCTTATTTTATTCTAAGATATTTTATTAGATTATCATGGAGTATTTGCAACCACCTATATGGTTTTCAAATATTTTTGTAATGAAGAACATCTTTTTGAATAAAACTCCACAAATAATTTCTTCAGGGTTGATCTCGACTGTGGTTTGTAACCCTATTTTCAAAATATAAAGTATTTGAGGTTGACCTATCAAATTCTCTTTTGATATTGATTGCAGTACTCTATTAAAATTATTTGATATGATCAAATCATTCTACCCTATGAAGAATATATCGATGTATTTATATATTGCTAAGAAGATTGTGTGTGATGTTGATCACAATTTAATCCTGATGTTGAAGTCCTCCTTCAATCTTGTATTTTGCTACATATAAAGATTGTAATCAGGTTATTGAAGAAATATTTTATTTAATAATCTCAAACAATAAAGATTTAGGGTTTTTTTACTTAGAAATATGTTGACGGGGGAAATTGACCATCTGTCAACTGGAAGAATGAGTCTGGTCTGGGGTTGTCTAAATAACCCAAGACGTTTGGTGTAACTCGTTTCGACAGGTTTAATGGCTTCATTAGCCAATATAAAAGTCCTAAAAGAAATAGATAAAAGAAAGAAATAACTATCTAATTACTAAACACTATATATATGTGTGTGTGTGTGTGTGTGTGTGTACATATGTATAATGTAACTGTTGTAGATATATTCAAGCAAAATATATACAAATCTTACTTATGTACATGATTTACAAACTGCAAGTTTTAATCAAAACTTATGAAAAACAATGTGAAAAATGATTGCTTCTAGGTAGCAGATAAAGAAAGCACATCGACATATTTTTTTTTCTTTTATAAATCTAAACTAATATGAAAAAAATACAATGAAACATAAACGTGTGGATAGTCAAAAGATGAACCATTACATTCTAGTTTCAGTGATAAGTAAATGACAAAAAAATACAAATGAGCTAACCTATTAGTGAGTTAGTGATGTGTATCCAAGCATCTGCATGAGTGGAGAACATCCAACTGCCCTATCCAAGAGAGAAATCTGCAAGGAACCTTGTGATTGTTCTAAATAAATTTTAGAACCTGTATTGGCAGCTTAGTTTTCAATTACAAAAGAGGAAACACAAACATAAACATGTGATCTCATAATTGCACATGATTATTGTAAGATAAATTTGAAAGTAACCTGTGTATTTCATTTTTCAATTAAAATTGAAAGATAAACCCTATCGTTCTAACTAAAAATATGATCACAACATTTATATTTTGAGAAGCAAATTATAAATGGTATTTATAATATAACAATCTTGCACATCACAGATAATTTAATCTAAGGATATCAAATCTATTTATGTAGCAACATTAACAAAACATAAATGACAATGTTATAAACAAGAGGCTAAAGCCAAAATGCATAAATCTTGTTTCATTAAGTTCTGGAATCAATCGTCCATCTCTTGCTCTCAGCCAAGATAATTTCATTACAAAAATATGTATTATTTAAAGAGTTCTTGTAAGCTAAAAATCCTACCTTCTAAGATAGGATCAGATCTCAAAATGATCTAAAAGTTACAAAGATAGAGGGTCTAAAAAAAACCACTCAATAACAAACTAGATCTTCAAAATTATGAAAGTTTTGTTTTGATTTACAAAATAAGCCAAAAGAGATGGCTAATTAACTAAGTCCAACAATGCTCCATCTTATGAGATCAGAAAAAGATACATCTTATCCTGAAAGAAAAACAAAATGAGCAAATTAGATATTTATTTAACCAACAATTTCCAAATTTTATATGAGAATTGACTTGGCTACAGAATCTCTCGATTCTGTAGCTAGTCTTATTATTAACAACAAAATTCTAAATCAATTTAGATTAATTAGAAAAATAACAATAAAAACACAAGATAAAAACCAATCTTACCATTCAACTGATAACCAAATTCGAATCACAATATCTCAGAGTTGATCACAGTCTTGACAATATCAACATTTTTTATTATGATATTTCCAGTCCTTTTCAAACGTTTTCCTTATCTTTGTGCATTGATCTTAAGCTCATGGTTTTCGTTTGTTAATGATTCATTTTGAGTCATAAGATCTTTTCTTGAAGGATGGGGATGTCTGTGTAATACTGACCTATCCAATGTAAACACACTTCACAATGTACAGCAGGAGCAATTGGTTGAGGAAGTGCATGAATGTGAGTTAAAACACTACCATTATTCATTGTCAGCCTTTGACTGAGTTTAATTCCTGTAAATTCCTTGTTGCCTTTCAGGCATGATGGGAGGTTATTCACATAATTGAAAGTTTGACAGAGATCCGGTTTAGAATGATCTGGATCTTCCTTTGCCAGGAATTTTTCAATCTCGAAGTCAGAGTTCTCATGGATCTCGGTCGAGCTCACATGAGCTTTCGATCTATTGCGTATGCTCCTTGAAATTAATTGCCCAACCCTTTTGTGATCAAACCATAGCATGGCTTGATTCTTATTTGAATGTTTGGAAGGGTTTCCACTGGTGGGCTTTATGTTAAGATTAGGGCAAACAACTTGTTCACACTCAGGAATTTTAATAAGATTGGAGCTGACATCTTGTTGCTCACACAAAGACTGATTAGGAATTTCCCTTTCACAAGGGTTTTCACACAAGAAATTTGGCCTTCCACTTGAGGAAATAAGAGGCTTCTCTATCAGAGGTTTATCCAACACTGTAGGAATTTCTGTGATAAAACTCAATTGTTTTCTACAGATCTTCAAATCCACAAAGACGAAATGAAAATAAAGAAAACTCAAACGCAACAGATTTTCTGAGAAAATGTTGTCCAAACAAATGAAACATTCCTATGAAATGGAATCGTTTCTGAAGAATTTGCCTTCATAGAAGGTAAATGGGCCCATTTCCGAAATGGGTTTTCAAGGGTTCGATCTAATTCATAATCATTTTCTCAGAAATGCTCCCGCAAAAACTTGTCTCTGGAAGGGAATTACGGGATTTGCTCATACTGTAATGAGAGCGACTCAAAACAATTGTGGGCTTAAGAGGTAGCAGCAACAAAGGAAAGTCTGAGCCAAAAACAAAGGAGTAAAACTAGTAATCACTCCAGCACGATCATGAATGCTCTGAGTACATCACACTACCCAAACTCTTAATTCGAAATGAGAGGCATGTCAACTCATTTTGCCAGCCAAAAAATGATGTACAAGATACGGTTCTTATGTGTTTAGTTCCCACAACATGTAATAAGTATACTTGATTTGCAAAGGTTAGGAATGGATACGTTTTTACAATCCAAATGAAAATCAAAAATTTAAAATCCAAGTTGATTTAAATGAACAAGATTATAGTCCAAATGTCAATCGATTCTTGGTATATTGACAAAGTATCCAAAAGATTAGCTTAAGAGAAACTCAACATAAGTATTTCATTGGTATATGATAAGCTCAGAAAAATCATTAAAATGAAATAGATGGAAGCCCATTGATCTTTAAAAACCAAGCCTTGGATAGAATTGCAATATGATTTTCAGTTTTAATACTTCATTCATGCTTTATGTCATGAATGAAGCATGGAAATGCAAGATAAAAATAAATAGGAACAATCAAAACATCCTCTTTACAAATGAATAGTCACCTTCAAATAGAAATATTTACAGGATGAGGCATAGGCAGCTACAGGAATTGTCATTTGTTATTTAAAAAAGCAAAAATCATGTAGGGATACCAACAATGGCAACTTACTGGGAGAAGCAATTATCTCTGCATCACCGACGAGTTCATGTTAGGACTACTTAGAATGATTACAGATCAGAGAAAAACTAAATGACATCAAACATCTCAATCAAATTTCAACAATCATTACACAGTCCAACTTCATATATCTTCCCGTTCAAATGGAATCTGGTGACAAGTTTTAATTACGAGAGAAATGACATTTAAGCCAATGGCTCTGATACTGTTGATAGGGTCACTATTGCTAGAAGGCATCTGTAGCCTCGATAGGGATGTCAATTACCCCACTCTGACGCCTCTACCTTGTCCAAGAAGTTTCGATTCAACATGAAGGGTGCTTATAATTAATATGAAAATTTACACCTCATAATTTTCTTGAACCCGACATTGCTTCACTGCCAGCGGGCCTGTACAGTACCCCGACGAAGTTGTCTTGGCATCATGCATGCATTTACCTACTGCCAACAAACCTGTTCAGTATCTCGGCGGGCTTACAAACACTTCCCACAACTCTCTGGAAATTATTTTCGATTTACCATAAGTTTAATGGACTTTTAGAAGAGCGGGGTGACGCTAAAAATTTTCAGTTTTCAGAACATTTGATATTTTACAGCCTTTAATTTTTTGCTTGATAACCTCCATTATGATCAGAAATTATTTTTCTGATGAAACTAATTTTTTGAGGACAGGAAGGCATCGTTGAGTTGTTTTCTTTAAAAACAGGGACAACGTAAAGAGATTTAATGATGGTTGTGTCTGCTCATGATTAAAAAGTGAAACCAGGAAACCTATTTCGAACATAAAGTTTCTTTCATTGATCTGTGTTTCAACAATTTACAACATTGATGCTCTGAGAAGACCTTGATTGTTGCTTCATGATGAAGCATTATGGTTTCCTTTCATGAACTAAAAGGTGATATAGACAAAATTTTATTCAAAAAGCAGTGAAAACACACAAAATGAAAAGAACCAAAATCAAAAACCAAAAGAAAATATGTACAGAGAGGTGGATCTGGAATAATCACGCTAAAAATATCTTCAGAGACTAAAATAAAATAGAAAAATCCTCATTAATATGAGTGTAGTCCTACTCATGGCACCTTGGTTCAAGGTTGGATTGATAGTTCAATTTTACTTATCTCTTTACTTTCCATTTAAATTTTTCATGATGATAATGCGTTCTTGAAAAGAAATTTTAAACGAAAAGTTGAGATAAAAAGGTCAAAGTGGACTTCCCTGGAAACAATCATATGATGGTTCTCTTGGTGCACCCACTTGTGTTCTTTAACTGCATTATTACAAAGAGGAACATTGAGAAATAAAGCTAAAAGAAAACCTTCTCCTAAACCTACTCTAACTACTAAACAAATCAAAATACTACGCGAAGTCATGCTTCCAATGTAGCCATCGGAGTAACTCCAATCCTGTAATGGAAACAACATCAAATATTACTAGAAAGAATGGTAGTATATCAATAAATGATAGAAATATATCATGCTTACCTTCATAATCATCATTTAAAAACAAAGCAAGCATGATATTACCATTCCCTTGAAATTTCTTGATGTATGAATCCTCCAACCATTCTGCAATCTTGTCATGATGTGAGTCATAATGGCATGGAAGAGTGTAAGTAAGTTTGGAAAACTTGTCAATATTATAGGGACTTGACATAACCATCAGCCAAGGCTGAAGTGCCCCATCCTCCTGACAATTCTCTAAGTGTTCAATAATTTCTTGACATGGAGGATCTAAAAGAAATATGTCATGCCTACTTCCTAGATATTTAGGTAAAAACAAAGCAAGCACAACTTTATCTTTGTTATGAATATTTTTTATATACGAATATTCAAGCCATCCTAAGATCCTGTCAAAAAAATGAGGATGCAAACTATGACTTTGATGAAACGAATATATCAACGGGGAACAAATCATAAGAGGATTCGTGACATCAATTAGATTATTGGTTTGAATGCTTCCTTTTATGAGATTGATCATTTCAAAATGTGAAGCATAAATATTAAAATTCGAGCTAATCAAAGAACGAATATGCAGCGTAGAATGTTTGATGTCCATAAGAGAGAGTACATTGTCTTTTTCAAAATAAAACTGTCTAAAATCATCTCGCAACATGTATTTTTTCCATGTGAGTGATGAAAGTGAAAGATCATCAAATATGACTTTATAAATGTTATGTTCAGAATTAATTTCACCAAATCTTGGCAAGGGATGATTTTAAGGATGGAAATTTATTTTAAAATGTAGAAACCTTGGCGAATTTTACTAATCCTTCATATGCCAACTATAAATGTTTGGAGATATTTTAGTAAAAATATTCAAATTTCTAAGGATTTTATATAGTTTTTATAAAATTTTGGCGATTTTTAAGGTAAAATAATTTTATCCTATAGAATTTGGGTGAATCATTTTTAAAATAGCAAATCTCTTTTTTGGAAAAGCCATGGAAAATTAGCCCATGAGTGAAATTTAGCCCCTAAAATCATCCTTGAGATTCTTGGCATATCGAAAGGATATGATTGCGGTGGAAAAGAGTAGGATGTTGTGGGTAAAGTATCAAGTCCACTAGAATCTAAGAAAAGATCAGGATATAAAGAGTAAAAGGAATCAGAGATAAGCACGTGAAAAGAATCTCTTGAGCTATGATATTTACCAATGGTATTCTCAAGACATTTCTCTTCACTTTCTTTAAAACTTTCACTCTGTCTTGGTGATAAATTCTTCAACATAATATAATCATCTAGATTTTCTTCCTGTATGATAGATAATTCAAAACTTTCGTGACAAAGGTCTAGTATTTCCTGTGGACAAAGTACATTTTGAGGATGAAGGTTTAAGGTTTATTCTTCCAATTGCAGATTTACATCTCTAATCAGTTTCTTGGGAATGTTAGAATACTTAAGATTATTTTCCTCACCTAAGTGTTCTTCAATAACTGAGTTTAATTATTGATTAGAGAAAGAGTTTGAAGAATATGGACATTCACCTTGAACCAACATCAAATCTTCTTCCACGATGGTCGAGGAATGAGTATACAATGATTCAAAGGAAAAATAAGTTTGATTGTCAGTAAGGACCTTTTCAATAGGTTCTACCTCCTTTGCTTGTTCAAAATTTTTAGATGGATTCTTCTCATCCTACGAACAAAATTCTTCTCGCAATTGAGTGATAGGATTTGTAACTAGTTCATCATTCATGATTGAATATGACTGGATGAAAGGGACACAAGAATCATAGAGGAGATTTAATACAAATGACATGTCATCAAGATTAAATTTACAGAGAATATGATAGATTCTTGTCGAAAAGCCTTCTGAAGATGATTCACCATTGATTAGCAAAGTATGAAATTATTCACATAATTGATTGTAATCATAGATTTCAAAAGCATATAAAAATTCTTCTACAAATTGAAACCAATCAAAGATGTGATATGCTAGAAAAGACTCAAACCAATGTTTAATCCGACCTCTAAAAGTTAAAGCGAACAATTTGCATAAAACTCTTAAATCAGAAATGTCATGTTTGATGCATTTGCACCAAAATTTGTTAAGGTGGTATTTAGAAGATACATTTCCCCCACCATCAAAGGTGAGTCTGGACAAGCGAGATACTGTCTCATTGGGAACATTGGGTAATGAGAAGTGGAAATCATGTTCCAACACAGTGATTTGGGGAGCCATGGGGAAATTAAAAACATTCGAAATAAAGGCTCCTACAAGGCTAGCTTGTCAGTTGGCCCTCCTTCTAGCGCCATTTGTTGATGGGAGAAATTGACCATCCATCAACTGGAAGAACGAGTCCGGTCTGAGATTGTCTAAATAACCCAATCCTTTTGGTGTAACTCGTTCCTACAGATTTAATGGCTCTATTAGCCAATCTAAAAGTTCTAAAAGAAACAAATAAAAGAAAGAGATAATTATCTAATTACTAAACACTATATATATATATATATATATATATATATATATATATATATGCACATATTTATAATGTAACTGTTGTAGATATATTCAAGCAAAAGATATACAAATCTTACTTATGTACATGATTTACAAACTGCAAGTTTTAATCGAAACTTATGAAAATCAATGTGAAACATGATTACTTCTAGGAAGCAGATAAAGAAAGAACATAAAAATATTTTTTGTTTTTCTTTTATAAATCTAAACTAATATGGAAAAAATACAATGAAACATAAATGCGTGGATAGTCAAAATATGAACCATTACATTCTAGTTTCAGTGATAAGTAAGTGACATAAAAATACAAAGGAGATAACATGTTATTGAGATAGTGATGTGTATCCAAGCATCTGCATGAGTGGAGAACATCCAATTGCCTTGTCTAAGACAGAAATCTACAAGGAACCTTGTGACTGTTATAAATAAATTTTAGAACCTATATTGGCAACTTAGTTTTCAATGACAGAAAAGGAAACACAAACATAAACATGTGATCTCATAATTGCACATGATTATTGTAAGATAAATCTGAAAGTAACCTATGTATTTCATTTTTCAATTAAAAATGAAAGATAAACCCTATCGTTCTAACTGAAAATATGATCACAACATTTATATTTTGAGAAGCATATTATAGATGGTATTTATAATATAGCAATCCTGCACATCACAGATCATTTAATCTAAGGATATTAGATCTATTTATGTAGCAACATTAACAAAACATAAATGACAACATTATAAACAAGAGGCTAAAGCCAAAATGCATAAATGTTGTTTCATTAAGTTCTGGAATCAATCGTCCATCTTGCTCTCAACCAAGATGATTTCATTACAAAAATATGTAGTATTTAAAGAGTTCTTGTAAGCTAAACATCCTATCTTCTCATATAGCATCATATCTCAAAAGGATCTAAAAGTTACAAAGATAAAGGGTCTAAAAAAAACCACTCAATAACAAACTGGATCTTTAAAATTATGAAAGTTTTGTTTTGATTTACAAAATAAGCCAAAAGAGATGGCTAATTAACTAAGTCCAACAATGCTCCATCTTATGAGATCAGCACAAGATACATCTTATCCTGAAAGAAAAACGAAATGAGCAAAGAAGGTATTTATTTAACTAACAATTTCCAAATTTTATATGAGAATTGACTTGGCTACAAAATCTCTCGATTATGTAGCCAGTCTTATTATTAACAACAAAAACCTAAATCAATCTAGATTAATTAGAAAAATAACAATAAAAGCACAACTAAGATAAAAACCATTCTTACCATTCAACTGATAACCAAATTCGAATCACAATATCTCAGAGTTGATCACGGTCTTGACACTATCAGTGTTTTTTATTATGATATTGTCAGTCCTTTTCAAACGTTTTCCTTATCTTTGTGCATTAATCTTGAGCTCACGGTTTTCATTTGTTAATGAGTCATTTTGAGTCATAAGAGCTTTGCTTGAAGGACGGGGATGTCTCTATAATACTGAACTATCAAATGTAAATACACTTCACAATGTACATCAGGAGCAATCGGTTGAGGAAGCACATGATTGTTTGTTAAAACACTACCACTATTCACTATCGGCCATTGACCGAGTTTAATTCTTGTAAATTCCTTGTTGTCTTTTAGTCATGATGGGAGGCTATTCACATAATCAAAAGTTTGACTGAGATCTGGTTTAGAATGATCTGGATCTTCCTCTGTCAGGAATTTTTCAATATCGGAGTCAGAGTTCTCATGGATCTCAATCGATTCGATTGAGCTCACATGAGCTTTCGATCTATTGCGTAGGCTCCTCGAAATTAATTGCCCAACCCTTTTGTTATGAAACCCTAGCATGGCTTGATTGTTATTTGAATGTTTGGAAGGGTTTCCACTGGTGTATTTTATGTTGAGATTAGGGCAGACAACTTTTTCACGCTCAGGAATTTTAATAAGCTTGGGGCTGACATCTTGTTGCTCACACAAAGACTGATCGGGCATTGCCCTTTCACAAGGGTTTTCACACAAGAAATTTGGCCTACCACTTGAGGAAATAAGAGGCTTCTCTATCATAGGTTTATCCATCACTGTAGGAATGTATGTGATATAACTCAATTGTTTTCTACAGATCTTCAAATCCACAGAGAGGAAATGAAAATAAAGAAAACTCAAACGCAACAGATTTTCTGAGAAAATGTTGTCCAAAACAATGAAACATACATGTGAAATGAAATAGTTTATGAAGAATCTGCTTGTGTTGAAGGTAAATGGGCCCATTTCCGAAATGGGTTTTCAAGGGTTCGATCTAATTCATAACCATTTGCTCGAAAATGCTCCCGCAAAAACGTGTCTCTAGAAGACAATTATGGGGTTTGCTCAGACTGTAACGAGAGAGACTCAAAACAACTGTGGGCTTAAGAGGTAGCAGCAACAGAGGAAAGTTTGAACCAAAAACATAGTAAAACTAGTAATCACTCCAGCACGATCATGAATTCTCTGAGTACATCAGACTACCCAAACTCTTAATTCGAAATGAGAGGCCTATCAACTCATTCTGCCAACCAAAAAATGATGTACAGGATACGGTTTTGATGTGTTTAATTCCCACGACATGTAATAAGTATACTTGATTTGAAAAGGTTAGGAATGGATACGTTTTTACAATCCAAATGCAAATCAAAAAATTAAAATCCAAGTTGATTTAAATGAACAAGCTTATAGTCCAAATGTTAGTCGATTCTTGATATATTGACAAAGTATCCAAAAGATTAGCTTAAGAGAAACTCAACATAAGTATTTCATTGGTATATGATAAGCTCAGAAAAATCATTAAAATGAAATAGATGCAAGCCCATTGATCTTTAAAAACCAAGCCTTGGATAGAATTGCAATACGATTTTCATTTTTAATACTTCATTCATGCTTTCAGTCATGAATGAAGCATAAAAATGCAAGATAAAAATAAATAGGAACAATCAAAACATCCTCTTTACAACCAAATAGTCACCTTCAAATAGCAATATTTACAGGATTAGGTGTAGGCAGCTACAAGAATTGTCATTTGTTATTTAAAAAAAGAAAAAATCATGTAGGGTTGCCAACGAAATCTCCTAATCCAAGATATCATAGATATATATTTTAGTCCAAGAGGAGTACCACCTATATAAAAATTTAGGGGGGCTAATGTCCTTGTGAGGTTGTCGTTTCGGTCCTGATGGATTCAATTGTCAACATTTTTGGCGACCATACCAGGGATCGATTTATTTTCAATATATTTGAGGAACTAGAAGTCTCCATGGATCAAAGTTTCAAGAAGAAGATTCAAAAAAATCGTTTCTTATTTTAAGCATGGCTCACCTTTTTTGTGATTTCAAAAAGAAACGAGAAGCACCAAAGATTTAGGAGAATGAACTTCCTGGAAACTCCATTGAAAAAATTCAAAATGAAGGGTTTCATTTATGTCATAATGCTTCTTTATATTTTTCATCAAGCCCATCAATGGCTTTGCAAGACTCAACAAATGGGAGAAATAATCAAAGAAGGATGTGATTTCATAGTACCCCTTTAAATCTACTAGAAGTAGACTTTCAAATGCCCAATATTCCTATTGAAATTTTTTCTACATTTTTTGGGGATGCTTCAGAAGATGTCGAGAAACACTTTATTAATTTCAAAGGTACATGTTATGATTTTAATCTCACTGAAGATAATGTTACATGTATATTATTATTGCAAACTGTGCGATAGGATGCTCTTGAATGGTATGGTTCATTAATTCCTAACTCCATTACTAGCTGGGATGTGTTAGAAGATTCATGTGCAGAAAAGTTCATCCCAAAGGTGAATTCATATGTTTTTGTTCATGTTGTTGCCCACCCATCCTCTCCCATATGGAAGCAAGATAACAAAATGTCCAATTTTGAAGAAGATTCTAATCAAAGGGTGGATGGAATTTTTAAGTCAAGTCAAGTTCCTGAAGACAAAGATGAAAATTCAAATTACAAGAAGAAAATTCCATCCTCCTACCTCCTATCTACTCCATATGAAGATATTTCAAACATCAAATTTGAGAATGAAATTGAGGAGCCTCCACTAAATATACAAGAATATTCCATCCTTGTAATAGATAATGAAACATTACAAAATAACTTGCATCAAGAAGAATTGATGGAAGAAGTGAATCTTGAGAAGAATGATGAGCAAGATCACCTTGAGATTTTTGATGAATCAAGAACGTTGGAAGTGGTTGGAAATAAGGAAAAGGATGAATTTTGGAAGTGGTTGGAAATAAGGAAAATGATGAATGTATTCTTATGTTGAAAACTCCTCAGCCAATCAAAGAAAATAGTTTCTTGAGCAGCCAAGAATTCATTTCATTGAATTATGGTTCGAAAGTATTCTTAGAATGCCTATGCAAACAAGTCTTCTACACACATTGTTCGATCCCATTGTGGTACATTTTGGGCATGCTACCGATTTTCATGCTTTTGATTTATTGGTAGTAACCCCAATATTATTCTTATTGTTGGAGCCCATTTCACAAGTAAATGGGATGCTTGAATTGCTCCATTATAAATCTGCTTACACCTAAGGTGCCCCTTTCTTTCAAGTAAGTTAGGGTAGGTAGATCATGTATGTACATATTTTATTTCTTCATTTCAGTTTTACATAATACGGAAGTCTTTTTATTGAAGTTTGAAGATAACTCCATGAAAGAAGAAGAATCATAAGAGTTCATTTTGAAGATGAATTCCTAGACCAATGGAGAAGGTAACTGGTCTTGAGATTCTGGTGTTCTCAGCAACCCACAAGGGATCGTTGTCCCATAGTTGGAGCCAGTTGTTGACCAAAATTTGGTCATCTATATTTTCATTCGCTTTGTTTCATAAAATCATTGGTATCAAAAGAATACATTTTTTGAACTTTTATAAGTTCACTCTGCAGCCCTCGGTCTCATCTTTGTCATGCAACTTTTGGATTAGAAATTTGGTTCTGTATGCCTAAGCTATTCAAGATCTGGTTTGAAGGTATGAAGGAGATATTTTTAAGAATTTTTTAAGTATCATATTCTCCTCTCCATTTTCAAATTTTGGCTAAGCATTCTCATCACTTGTTTCTCTTACCTTTCACCTCTATCCATCTCAACACTTAACCATTTTTCCACTTTTTCCCCTCTTTCTTTCATCCTCTCTTCTCTCCATTTCTAATTACTATACTTAGTCATTTTTCGAAAACCATGGGTTCGCGGGTTGGAAGACTCACGGATCCTCATCTCCATTGATGCTCCCATATCTTGAGTATGACCAACCGTAAAATTATTCTATACTTAGTCGTTTCTACAGTTGTGGTTTACTGGGTTCATGGGTTCAAGATTTCATATCCCATGTTCCATGATATACATTTTTCACCCAAATTTTTGTGATGTACATTTTGACCATCAGATTTGTCACGGGTGTCAAGATCTTAATCCTTCTATTCCTTCTACATGCAAGTCCGACCGACTTCCTTTATACACTTAGTATATGTTTGATCATCCATAACTCTGGGTTGGCGGGTTCATGAAATGTTTTATATTCAAATACTATCTTTTCCTTCCCTGCAACCTACAAAATATCCCCTCGACTTTTGTTGCCCACAATTCTCCCTCATCCCCTCTTATCCCATATCCCATACTTAGCCAAATTCTCAAAGCTATTTTAAGGCATGAAAACTAGTGAATGAGAATATGACACATGGTAAGCTGAGAATTGTGACATATGGCAGAAAATTGTGCGATGACACATGGAGATGAGATTGACCATTCCCATGATGACACGTGGGCATGACTCATTGATGACATGGCATTAGATGGATGATGAAAGGATTCCAAAAATTATTACTTTATTCGATAATTTTCCAAGAGACGAATCCTCCAAGCTCCATAATTTATTCTCTTCCCGTGTTTCTTGCTAAGTGTATCATGTTAGAAAAGTAGGTGTGCTTGTTTAACCATAGACAATATAGCAATATTGTCACCCAACCATAGGACAAAGCCACTCTCGAGCACCTTAACCTTGACAGAGAATAATTCTAGAAGCAAACCCTAGGCCTAATAGCCAATCAATGTAGTCTACCTCTCTCCAGAGATAGAACACAAGGTAGAAATTCCAAACCATACCCAAGAGAAAGTCCAAGCCTAAAACCAAAAATACAAGTTGTAGTAGATGTAGCTGCAACTACTCTCCAAACTTTCACACTTACTAAAAATTTTCAGTGTGCACTAGATTTCTGCAGTTGTGAGTTGTGTTTGTACAAATGAGCTCTGGCATCCTGTATTTATACTTCCCTTTCTTAGTTGTCTGGGACAACTTCTCTTTCTGGAGGATAAAGACTCAATATTGATTATTTTCTTTAGTCAACTTGTCTTCTAGGGTTATGACCAAAGATTTAGGGTTTCTTCTTTCTTTATGGAATATTTTATTCTTGTTAGGGTTACACATGGAGGTTAATACCTCCCACAACTACCATAATATCAACACTCCCTCCTAGCTAGGGAGGTATTGAAAACAATGGTCTTGAGCACAAACATACCATTCCACTGGTAGAATCATCATAGCCACATAGGCTATCTCATGATCCAATCACAAGCACCATCATCACTATCAATATCATATGATAGCATCAAATGCATCATCTCTTGAAGACATACTCTATCTGAGTAACCAGGCATGATGCTCAATAAGTCACTCACTCCATAGAGTGATACGAGAAACATTATTCTAATCCATACATATGTCCGAGAGGAATAATTGTTCTAACAGATGTCGGGAGCCACTTCATGGGCTACAAGGACTATTCTTTTAATATGGACATACATCCTAGAAGAAATATTGTCCTGGACCATTTTTTGCCTAGAGAATTTATGTCCACCAGCACACTGACTATCCATCTAGTTGGTAATAATTTCTAACACTAGTGATGGTCTCCATGGAAATCATAACAATGGAATCCAATAGAACACAACTGTGTCTATTCATAGTACTAAACAACTACTATCCACTGGTACACAACCACACCAAGTAGCACATGACTACTTAACCAGTGACCCATAGTCGCAACTAGTGGAATACATCCACCATAGTAGCATACATCTACTATCCAAAGACATACAGTCTCCACAACAATCATATCATCTGATATCAACCTACATAAAACAATATCATGATATAAACTGAGTCATCTGGGCCATTCTTCCACTCACATTTGTGATATATGGAAGAGCATATACCCTCAGAAAGTAAAACATCAACCATGGACTATCTGGACTATTCTTCTCAAGCACAAAAGAATACATTTCCTTGATTTATGATACTCAACCATTCACCTAACTGGGCCATTCCTCCAACACTAATCATAGTGCAACCTAGAGAGAATGAGTCTTCCCTAAGGAACGCATGTCCCTGATTGTTGAACCTAGACCATTCACCTAACTGGGCCATTCCTTCAACACTAATAATAGTTCAACCTTGAGAGAATGAGTCTACCCTAGGGAATGACTTTCCAGACCATTTCCTAATGGAAATGACTATCCTGCACTAACATCCAAAACGGACCATTCCTCAAAACTGCTCACAACTGTGAACTTCGAAAGAATGATTGCCCGGCGAGGCAGACCATTCTACTTGACCACTACTCATAGTGACTACCTAGAGTTGGACAACTGAGAGGGGGGTGAATTAGTTGTCACCGTGCTTAAACAATTATTCGTATTTTAAACTCTTTGCAAAGCACTTACTGACAATCACAATAATGCAGAAAGGTAATCAATAGAACATTCGACATCAATCACACATATGAAATATATAGAGACATATATTTTCTGAGGAAACCCATAAAGGATAAAAACCTCTTCTTCTTGGTATGATAATTAATCTTTACATTCTGTACATTATCATACATATGATATCCAACTCATTGTGAGGCTACAACCTCTGTTTTGAAGCTGCAACTTGCTGAGAGCACCAACTCTATGTTTTCTCTAGCACCAACTCCCTGGTTTCTCTAGCACCCACTAGAAGGAAGCACCAACTCCCTGGTTTCTCAAGCACCCACTAGAAGTAAGCAACAAATCCCTAAGTATTCCAACACCAAATGGATGGAAGCACCAACTTCCAATCACAGAGGCACCAACCTGTATAACAGAGAACAACAGTTCTCCCTTGCACCACCCTGCCACCCTGGTTTCTCTAACTGCAACTAGATGGAAGCTCCAACTCCTTGTGTTCAAGCACCCACTTTAACCTCTAAGGACAACAGTCCTCCCTAGCACCTCCCTACCACCCTGGTTTATCTGGTTGCAACCAGATGGAAGCTCCAACTCCCTGTGTTCAAGCACCCACTTGAACCTCTAAGGACAACAGTCCTCCCTAGAACCTCCCTACAACCCTGAAATATCAATCTTTGCTACTAAAATTTATTACAGTGATATAATGTTCATCAATGACTTACCAATCTCATCATTGTTCTACTACACTGCCCTGCTCTATCTACCTCACTGTCTTCCTACACACATGCCTTGTGATTTTTGTTCTTCTGCCTTTTATGCTCTGTGCACCATGTCCATTCAATGCACCATTCCTCTTCTGTGTATTTCAGCTATTGCACCTTCTTCATCCTCCATGCAAAGTGCCTTTGCATGCTCTTCACCATGCCACGGTTCTACTCATCGGGTTGTTCACTACCACTCCACTTTTTCTCTATTTCGCTCGCTCAAGCCTCAAAAAGAAAACTGCATCTCGCTTATGTTTATTCCTCATTTGTTACTCATCTCTGATTTTTATCTGACTCTGTGCATACTGTTGGTCTCACAGTGCGCATACTGTAATTTTCCCTTCTGCACAGTTCAACTCATTTTTTATTCAGAACAACCAACCACACACAGTCACTGCATGTTTCTTTTATGCACTACAACCCCTTTGGTTACTCCTCAAAACCCTAGAACAACGCTTCAACAACTGAAACGCAAATCGTCCAAGAACCATGTTTCGGTTCTGCTAACTGAATCGTAACTAAACAATTAATCATGAATATCAACAATAGCCCTTCATTCAGATGCTCAAATAACCAACATCGTTGGATTAAATCCGTAGGGTCTTGCATTTATTTCGCCATTTCGCATTTTGGCATTTTGGTATTCCGACATTCTTTTGTTGTGAGGCATCTTGACTCTCCAAGTCGCAATCTCCGAAATGGAGATTAGCTTCGTGCTAGCTCCTCCCTTGAGCCTTCATCGATGTGACCATAGGTTATGACCAGGGGCCAATTCTGAACACACATTTTTCATTTCACATTTTGTGGATTCTGTGAAGGGTCCTCTCGACTCTCCATGTCCCAAACTCTGAAATGGAGCTTGTCTCTTCGAGCTCTTCTCTACATCTCTTCGGCGATGTGACCACCGACGGTGACCAAGCGCTTTCGCAATTTCACATTTCGACATTTCATGATTTTGCATATCACGAGTTCAAGAGGTTAGGGAACCTCGTTCCTTTGAATTTCCAGTCAACAAAATGACGATCTTTCACCATGTGTCCTATGGGCCCAACGGTCCAAATCTTATCGTGATTTCGAAACTTCACGGGCCTTCGTCATGTCTGATCAATGGTCCAGATCAATCCTCAATCCAACGGCTAGGATTATTTCATGATTTCTCATATCATGAGTTAGAGAGGTTAGAGAACTCCTTCCTTTGACCTTTCAGTCAACGAAATGCCAATCTTTTGCCATGTGTCATCTGTCTTCAACGGCTAAGA
Organism: Picea engelmannii; assembly: GCA_009831015.1. Lineage (NCBI taxonomy): Eukaryota > Viridiplantae > Streptophyta > Pinopsida > Pinales > Pinaceae > Picea > Picea engelmannii. The sequence goes on along the minus strand of ML792222.1, from coordinate 357,678 downwards.
TAATTTCAAATTCACGAGCCTTCATTGTGCCTATTTAAAGATTTCAACATTTTGCATTTCGTAACTTTGGGACTCCTGTGATGAAGAGTCTTAACTCTTGACTCCTCCAACTCCCAGTATCTGAAACTCCAAAATGGAGTCTTTGTTGATGTGCCTATTTCAGGATTTTGGCATTTCGCATTTTGCAACTTCGGGACTCCTGTGATGAAGAGTCTCGACTCTTGACTCCTCCAACTCTCGGTATCTGAAACTCAGAAATGGAGTCTTTATTGATGTGCCTATTTCAGGATTTCGACATTTCACATTTCACAACTTTGGGACTCCTGTGATGAAGAGTCTCGACTCTTGACTCCTCCAAATCCTGGTATCTGAAACTCCGAAATGGAGTCAAATCAATGGTCCACAATCTTGATGATTCGACGGTCATCGGGAAATCTAAATGGGATCCAATGATCATTGTTGCTCTTCACTGTTTAACTTTCCATTTTCATGCCATTATCACTATGCTTCTGATCATGATCTTTGCCATCAATGAAAAACATGCATACTCTGCACTATCTATTATAATCTTATCGAGTTTTCTCTGTTGCATCTTCCAAAATACTTCTGGTGCCTACCTGGCACATTCTTCTTGTACTTAAGCCATTGTCGTTGTTGTACTTTCCATCAATGACAAGAATACGTTGCCTGTAAAACATGCCAACAATTTCCCCCTTTGGCATTGATGGCAACAAAGGAACCAAGACTCTTTTCTCCCCCTTTGACATCAATGTCAAAGAACACATGCTCCCCCTGAGCTGTTGCAGTATTTTTAGGAGGTATCAGATATTAAACCAACACAAACTCCCCCTGACAGGATGGACTCTCTTATTTGAGGCCTACAGAATATTTGTATCTAAACCAGAGTCTTCTCCTTCTGATTCTTGGACCTATTCATCTTCAACTTTCGTTGTATCCTCTCTAGAATACTCAAAATTGCTCACCTCTCTTACTAGGACTCCTTCATCAACCTTTTCTTGTCATAACTGGATGACTCCCCCTGTCACTGTTCTCTCTCTACTTCTGACTGCTTTCCCCCTTTGTTCCTAAAAGGTTACCTTTCCCTAACAAGGTCTTTCCTCTTGTTATCTTTAGAGGATGTCATGTATATCATTTTGTAAAACAAAATGTTGTGGTTGAAGATGTTGTTGTCCTACTGAAACACTGCGTAATTGTAGCTTGTACTTTTTAAATAACCCTTGGATCTCCCCATTGATTCTCATCGATCTCTATTACTGCAATTTCATTTTTCTTCCATGATGCATACAATCCAAGGCTTTTATGACCATATTCAATCACAAGAAAAAACTGCTACAACCACTCTCATACATGCTTTTCTTTTTCACAGATGAAGGACCTGTATCAGGTTTCTTAGGAGTACTAATTTCTTCCTTGTTGTATCCAATACCAGATTTGTCATTTGGTGATCTCTGACTATCCAAGAGATTATCCAGGGTCATGGAGTTGTTTAAGAACTTGATTTGGGTGTTTGACTTCTCAACCTTCAAAACTTCAGCTTCCATCTTATGACATGATTCTCCTTCTGCTTCTTCCATGGGATAGATGCTAACTGAACATTCTTTTATTGTATATGTGTCTTCTTCTTTACTTGCAGGGGAGGATTCAATACCAACATTGTTGTTTGTCCTTATGCTTTTAGCCACCACGTGTCCTGAGTTTACAGACTTTATCTTACAGTCTTTGGAAAGGACCACCTCTTTACATCCTCTGACACACATTTGACTTACATTGAGCAAATTATGTTTCATCCCATCTATAGGAAGATCATCCTAAGAATATCCTTTTCCATTACTTAAACTCACCATCCCTTTATCCTTGTTTTTACATGGTTCATCATTTTCAAGGATCACATTTCCTGTTTTGATTTTTCTTATAAGCAGAAGCCTATTCTTTTCTCTAGTCATGTGCTTGGAACATCTACTGTCTATATTCCAAGGGTTCTTTTGTCTTTGAGCTGACAACACTAATCCACACTTATCACTTTCTTTCTTCTTCCAAACCTTGACATTTTCAGCAGAGGAATTCAAATCTGATTTATAGTTCTTTAAGCGACAATCAACAGCTTTATGTCCATAGTTATGACAAATGTAGCATTCTGGTTCATTGATTAAAGATTCAAAACGATTCTTATGCTTAACCTGTGTCCTTTTCCTATCCATCAAGTGATTTGAAATATTTGGAGGTCTTTTACTTCAGTGTCTCATTCGTTGTTGTGGTAGATATCTATACCTTGAATGTCTTTCTTGCTCATATCTAAATTTTAAAGAACAATTTACAACTTTGTGACCAAAGTTAGAACAGAAAAAACAATATCCATAGAAAAATTCTTGGTACCTGGAAAATGGTTTTCTTCTTTGAGCAGGTCGATTTCTTCCATGTTGATGATTTCCTTGAGTAGGGAGTGCATTATTTGTTTGTTCTACAGATTCAATCCTGGCACCTTTTTCTTTACTCCTCCTGGGCGGTTGATTGTCTTCCTTTGTTTCTGCAAGTTTGTTGTTGTCATTGGTTGTAGATTTGAAAAACTTGATGGGTTCTTTGTTTCTTGGCTGACCACTACTTGATCCCTCTTCATAACCCAAACCAGTTTTCATCTTTGGATTCCTTTTCTGATTCAGAATGGTGGCTAATCCTTCTAAGGCTTTGATACTTGACAGATTCTGACGATACAAGGCTTGAAACTTCTCCAACTCTTTCCTAGTTTTCACTACTTCTTCTTCCAGAGCTTTACATCTTGCCTTTTTTTCTAATAACTGTTGTTTCAGAATGTCCTTGATTTTCTTTGCCTCTTTTAATTCCACTTTTAGCAGGGCAAACTCTTCATCAAGCTGATTACTGTCTTTCTCGAACTGTATCAGCAATTTTTTTTTCTTTCTCTTATTAATTATGAGTCTGTCAATCTCTTCCAAAGTGTTGATCAACTCTCTTTCCAAGTCAACCACAGCTTCTTCATCATTATCATCACTACCTGTGCTTTTATTATCATAATCCTCTTTGTCCATAAGCATGAATTCATTTACCTTATCTTCACAGGAAGAGTCACTATCGGTGTCTTCTGAGGAGTCATCATTGTTTACACAAATTTTTATTTCTATCAAATATTTTGGATTTGTACTTCTCTTCACCTTCAGAGTTCTAGTCCTTCTTCTTGTGTGGACACTTATTTGCAAAGTGACCTATCTTACAATAGTTAAAACATTTGAGGGGAAGCTTTCCTTGATACTTTCCTGATCCTTTCTTTAACCTTCTCACAATTTTTTCCTCAATATCATCTAAATCTGAATCAGTATCCTTGTCTGCTTTAAAAGATGCTTCTCTAGTAATGGATTTATCTTTGTTGATTCTCATTTCATATGCAGTTAAAGTTCCTAGGAGCTGATCAATGGACATAGTTTTAAGATCATTTAGTTCTTCTATTGCAGAGACTTTTGGATTAAATTTATCAAGCAAAGATCTTAAAATCTTCTGAACTAAAATTAATTCTTCAATCTTCTCACCAAGACCCTTCATGGCATTCACAAGTTCTTCAACTCATAAAAAATACTTGCTAACTGTTTCATCTTCATTCATCTTTAGTTGTTCAAACTTCAACCTAAATGTTTGAAGTTTGGCATCTTTTACTTTCTCATTTCCTTCATAGTTGCTAATAAGTTTATCCCACATTTCTTTGACAGTTTGAAGATGCATCACCTTTACAAACTCGGCTTCTGCAAGTCCAATCAAGATAGCATTCATTCCCTTAGCATTAAAGATAAATTCTAACTTATCATCCTTGGAAGCTAGCACAACAGGTTTTATGTATCCAGTCTCTACTACATCCCAAACATCAGCACCTAAGACCATTAGGTATGTTCTCATTCTAACCTTCCAGAAGGAAAAATTTGCTCCATCAAATAGAGGACGCTTAGTGATTGAAGTCCCTTCATGACTTTTCATGTTTAATCTTATAGATATACCTTTGGATAAAAGGAACTGGCTTTAATTCCAATTGTTGGACAACTAAGAGTGGGGGTGAATCAGTTGTCACCGTGCTTAAACAATTATGCTTATTTTAAACTCTTTGCAAAGCACTTAATGACAATCACAATAATGCAGAAAGGTAATCAATAGAACATTCAACATCAATCACACATATGAAATATACAAAGACATATATTTCCTGAGGAAACCCATAAAGGGTAAAAATATCTTCTTCTTGGTATGATAATTAATCTTTACATTATGTACATTATCATACATATGAGCTCCAACTCATTGTGAGGCTACAACCTCTATTTTACAAGCTTCAACTTGCTAAGAGCACCAACTCTCTATTTTCTATAGCACCTACTAGAAGGAAGCACCAACTCCCTAGTTTCTCTACAACCCACTAGAAGGAAGCATCAACTCCCTGGTTTCTCTAGCACCCACTAGAAGGAAGAAACAACTCCCTAAGTATTCCAGCACCAACTGGATGGAAGCACCAACTTCCAGTCACACAGGCACCAACCTGTATAATAGAGAACAACAGTTCTCCCTTGCACCACCCTGCCAACCTAGTTTCTCTGGCTGCAACCAGATGTAAGCTCCAACTCCTTGTGTTCAAGCACCCACTTGAACCTTTGAGGAAAACAGTCCTCCCTAGCACCTCCCCACCACCCTGGTTTCTCTGGCTGGAACCAAATGGAAGCTCCAACTCCCTGTGTTCAAGCACCCACTTGAACCTCTGAGGACAATAGTCCTCCCTAGCACCTCCCTACCACCCTGAAATATCAATATTTTCTACTGAAACTTATTACAGTGATATAATGTTCATCAATTACTTACTAGTCTCATCACTATTTTGCTACACTTCCCTTCTCTGTCTGCCTCACTATCTTCCTGCACACATGCCTTGTGGTTTCTATTCTTCTGCCTTTTATGCTCTGAGTGCCATGTCCATTCAATGCACCATTCCTCTTCTGTGTATTTCAGCTACTACACCTTCTTCGTCCTCCATGCACAGTGCCTCTACATGCTCTTCACCATGCCATGGTTCTGCTCATTGGGTTGTTCACTACCACTCCACTTTTTCTCTTCTTCACTCGCTCAAGCCTCAAAAAGAAAACTACATCTCACTTCTGTCTATTCCTCATCTCTAAGTTTTATCTCACTCTGTGCATACTGTTGGTCTCACAGTGCGCATACTGTAATTTTCCCTTCTTTATAGTTCAACTCATTTTTTATTTAGAACAACCAACCACACATAGTCACTGCATGTTTCATTTATGCACTACAACCCCGTCGGTTACCCCTAAAAACCCTAGAACAACGCTTCAGCAACTGAAACGCCAACCATCCAATAACCATGATTCCATTCTTCTAACTGAATCGTAATTGGACAATTAATCATGAATATCAACAATATCCCTTTGATCAGATGCTCAAATAACCAGCACCGTTGGATTAAATCCGCAAGGTCTTGCGTTTATTTCGCCATTTCGCATTTCAGAATTTCAGCATTCCGACATTCCTATGTTGTGAGGCATCTCGACTCTCCAAGTCGCGATCTCTGAAATGGATATTATCTTCATGCTAGCTCCTCCATTGAGCCTTTGTCGATGTGACCATAGGTTATGACCAGGGGCCAATTCTGAACACGCATTTCGCATTTTGCGTTTCGGGGATTCTGTGAAGAGTCATCTCGACTCTCCATGTCCCAAAATTCGAAATGGAGCATGTATCTTCGAGCTCTTCTCTACATATCTTCTACGATGTGACCACCGACAGTGACCAAGCACTTATCCATAAAGCGCTTTCGCAATTTCACATTTCGGCATTTCGCGATTTCACATATCATGAGTTCGAGAGGTTAGGGAACCCCATTCCTTTGACTTTCCAGTTAGTGAAATGATGATATTTCACCATGTGTCCTATGGAACCAATGGTCTATATCTTATCATGATTTTGAAACTTCACGGGCCTTCATCGTGTCTGATCAATGGTCCAGATCAATCCTCAATCCGACGGCTAGGATTATTTCGTGGTTTTGCATATCGTGAGTTAGAGAGGTTAGAGCACTCCTTCCTTTGACCTTTCAGTCAGTGAAATTCCAATCTCTTGCCATGTGTCCTCTAGCTTCAATGGCCAGGATCATTTCACAAATTCATGAGCCTTCGTTGTTCCTATTTCGAGATTTCGACATTTTTCATTTCGCAACTTCAGGACTCCTGTGATGAAGAGTCTTGACTCTTGACTCCTCCAACTCCTGGTATCTGAAACTCCGAAATGGAGTCTTTGTTGATGTGCCTGTTTTGGGATTTTGACGTTTCACATTTCACAACTTCGGGACTCATGTGATGAAGTGTCTTGACTCTTGACTCCTCCAACTCCCAGTATCCGAAACTCTGAAATGGTGTCTTTGTTGATGTTCCTGTTTCGGGATTTCAACGTTTCGCATTTCACAACTTCGGGACTCCTGTGATGAAGAGTCTCAACTCTTGAATCCTCCAACTCCTGGTATCTGAAACTCTGAAATGGATTCAGATCAACAGTCCACAATCTTGATGATTCGACGGTCATCGGGAAATCTAAATGGGATCCAACTATCACTATTGCTCTTCAATGTTGAACTTGCCATTTCCATCCCATTATCATTGCGCTGTTGATCGTGATCTTTTCCATCAATGACAAACATGCATACTCTGCACTATCTCTTCTAATCTTATCGAGCTTGATCTTCTACATCTTCCAAAATACTTCTGGTGCCCTCATGGCACATTCTTCCTGTATTTAAGCCATCGTCGTTGTTGTACTTGCCATCAATGACAAGAATACGCTGCCTGTAAAACATGCCAACACCAAGAAGAATGATTTTCCTAGACCATTCCCCCACACTAGCCGCAAGGGGAATCGTTTTCTATGGTACATCAACAATCTATCAGACCATTTTCATTATGAAAATGACTGTCCATTCTGGACCATTTTCCAAACTGGAAAATGTCTGTCTGTTAGAAATATGAAACCACTTTCTCAACTAGACATCCTAGACCATTTTTCAAACTGAAAAATGACTGTCCATAAATAAATAACATATGAGTGCTCCCTCCCAACATGGGAGTAATATATTACTTTTTCAATAAGGAATTTGTCTCCCTGAGCCCCATCTTGTTTCTTAAGTACAAAAAATTTTCATATTGGATAGAGGCTTTACCAAAATATATGTTATCTACTCATATGTGGAGATGTATTGGAGAACCCGTTCTCTTTTATGGACTTCGTCACGGAGAATATAATGCTTTATCTCAATGTACTTTGGTCTGTCATGAAACACTGGTTTTCTCTGAAGGCTTCATATAGCTCTGATCATTACAATATATCATGGTTGAATTCAGCACTTATGTTTCCTTCTAGCTCATGATATCATGGAAAGAATCAAACTGAAACATATCCAAGTAGCACTTCTTTTGTCATCAAGAGAGTTTTCCATGTATAAGAAATCCATTATCCCAGACTTCTGAGTAACTATTCTAATACACTATCTCTATCATAGAAATTTTTCACCATGCTTCTTCTATATATGAGATACTTTTCATCAAGTTGTTTGAAACCATACAAGGTCTTCTTATATCTGCATACATGGGTCTCTTTCTTGTATAAGATTCTTTATCACTTGCTTTGTTGGGAAGAAAAGGATTTTACATGTGAATTTCAATCCATGGATACTACAATATGTATATCTAATTTACTGGAACAAGTTTTCATCATAGTCTTTTGGAATAACCTCTAGTTCTAAATCTCCCAATGTTTCTATATATAAGTCAACTTCAATTTCTCCAAGTTGGTAGTCTTATGATTCTTGGTATAATACCTGGTTGTTATGGTTTTTCTTTCTTTCTTGGAATCTTCATGTTCTTCCTCATGTTTCTCTTTAGCCCTTGGGTCCATGGAGTCTTCTATAGATTCCATGCCCTGAAGATTCCAACTTCTTCCTTTCATCATAGGATCATGGATGTAGATGGACAACCAAGGATACTTTAAGGCTTATTTTTCAAGAAGACTTCTTCTAAAGTCAAACTGAATACATGTTTCTTATAATGGATGTTATCTTCAATGGGAACAGGGAAATATACTTCACAATCCTCAATGGATCATATCATTTAGGATTATCTCCCTCCTAATCCTTGCTTCATACATGAATGCATGCTATTCTTTTGGAATTTCGTAATCATCTCCCTCTGTCTAAGAGAGTCCACGCTTTTGTCTGCATCCTTATTGCCTTTTGAAAAGTGTCAGAAGTCTTTTTCTAATGTCCTCTTGATTGATGACTTCTTTCTATTTTGATTTCTTATGGGTCTCTTCAGGTTTGATTCTGATTTCGGCTTATCTAGAATTTGTTACTTGTGTAATAGTTTCCACATGAATTGTTACCAAGGATTGTCAATGTATTTCATCTTTTCATGTATATTGATTGACTTGTAGTCATCGTTATATCGATCCTTATCTTTTTATTCTTCCATAAGTATTGCTTCACTTGAACATCTTATATTCTAAGAAATATATATGTATGATATGTATAGAAACTATGTAAACATGGTATGTACAAGAACTTTGAATAATATTTTTACCTTGACTTAGAAGAAGAAGTTTGTTTTATCCTGCTTGACCTTATTTGAGAGTTCCCTTTCTTCGTCAATTGATGCTTTGTCTATTTCCTTCCTTTTCTTTAACTCAACAAAGTGGTTCCTGTAGTGACCATATTTTTGACAATTGAAGCATTGTCTCTTTGACATATCATTTTCTTGATTTGGTTTCTTCCTTAAGCCAAACTTCTTCATATTCCTGAAATTCTTGAACTTTTATGTGAAGGCTTGATCTTCAAATTCATTTTGGGATTTCTCTTTTGCGTTAATCCTTGATTCTTCTTCTTCACAACAAGTCCAAAGTTATTCAAATGTGGGATACTCCTTTCTTGTGTTCATTCTTGCGGAAAACGCATCCCATGTCTTTGGAAGGCCATTGACTATTATATTTATCAGTTCCTTCTTTGAAATGATTTCTTCAATATCTTGTAGTTGATATATTAACTGATATATTCTCACAAGGTATGATGTTATGTTGTCATCATCATTCATTTTCATGTCACGAAGCTCATTCTTCAGACTCATTACTTGTCCAATGTTTTTGATTGAGAAGAGGTTAGTTAGGGAATAACACATCTTCTTAGATGAGTCAAGATGAGAGATGTAGTGTATCAAGTGGTATTTTACATAGTCCACTATGATACTCATAGCATTGATGTAATTGTCCTTGAACTTTTCTATAACTGCAACGTTCTGAGGTTCCTTCTCTTTTCCTGCTTCAACTTGTGGTTCCATGATATTTCCTTTCACAATATCCCATACTTTATTCTTGGCAAGGATGAGGTCAATCCTTGTCTTCCATGCTTTGAAGCTAGAAGACCCTTCCAAATTGTTTTTTGACTTCATAGAATAAATCATGACTGCTTTGACTTGGTCAACCTTTGACTTTGACCAAAAAATCAAACTTGACATCTTATCTTGCTAAGAGTTCCAGTAGGTGTGCTAAGTTAGGACACACTAGGATATCTAAAAATTTGGTCAATCTCTTCACTTAAGGTGCCTCAACAAGAGGGCTAGGGTTTCGTTGCTGCAGCAAAAACTTTGACTACAACTGCAACTATAACTAAGCAAATAATCCCAATCTATCTTCCAGTGGTTAGACAATATGAAGATAGTGTGGGCCCATAACCTATTAGAAAAGTAGTTGTGCTCGTTTAACCATAGAAAATATAGCAATATTGTCACCCAACCATAGGTCGAAGCCACCCCCAATCACCTTAACCTTGAGAGAGAATAATTCTGGAAGCAAACCCTAGGCCTAATAGCCAATCAATGTAGTGTACCTCTCTCCAGAGCTAGCGCACAAGGAATAATTTCCAAACCATAACTAACAGAAATTCCAAGCCTAAAACCGAAAATACAAGTTGCAGTAGCTGCAACTGCAGCTACTCTCTAGACTTGCGCACTTACTAAATTTTTGCAGTGCACGCTAGATTTTTTCAACTGCGAGTTGTGTGTGTATAAATGATTTATGGCATCTTGTATTTATACTGCTCTTTCTTTGTTGTCTGGGCCGACTTCTCTTTCTAAAGGCTAAAGAATCAATATCAATTATTTTCAAAAGCCGACTTGTCTTCTAGGGTTATGTCCAAAGCTTTAGGGTTTCTTCTTGCTTTCTGGAATATTGTATTCTTGTCAAGGTTACATGTGGAGGTTATTACGTCCCGCAGCTACCATAATATCAACATATAAAGCACTTAGTATTATATATTATGATTAATATAATATCCCAATGCATGTGGGATAGAATTGTGAACCAAAAGGTTGAATTTTATGAAGGGAAGCATGAAAATCAATCCAAGGGATGAGATTTTCCCATCAATTTTGATCGACGATGGTTGAGCGTTGATCTTGTGGAGGCCATAACTTGAGCTCCGGGTGTCGGAATCACACAAAATTTATACTATTGGAAATTTATTTCGGCATAGAATATGTTGGTATAGGTTTTAAATGTTGAAATTTGATACATTTTTCTCAAAAATTAAAATATCAGTCAGATGCATTTTTAATGGACCTGCATGACAACTCAACTTCATGAGCTCATATCTTGAGATCCGGGTGATGAATTTGGGAAAAAATTGTATCGTTGTAAATATGAGATGATGAAGAGAACATTAGAAGTGATTTATAGGGTTAAAGAGTTGGTCTTTGATTTCAGAAAATTAAATTACAATCGACCTATTTTAATGGGAAAATAATTAAATTGTGCAAATAAAAGTTTATTTAAAAAAATATTTTATTAAAAAGGGAAGGGGACCCATTTTATATATGTATATATTGTTTATATAATTTCAATGAGGCACTAATTAAATGGAATATTTCAAGAAGAAAATTGTATAATTTCAAGAAAGGAAGAAAACCCTAACTACTCAAGTAGTTAGAAAATCTCTCCTTAAAAAGAGAAGAGAGTCTCCATCAAAGGTCCAATAACCAATATTTTCATAGGGTAAGGGAATAATATCAGAGGAAGAAGAAGGTACAGCCATGGATACACAATCAAGATTCTGATCAAAAGAAATAAATCTCCATTTCTTATCAGAAGCCTCTCCATTTTTTTTTGTTTTATATATTCTTCTACACCACTTCTCATAGTTTTATGCTTGAATCTCATAGTTGGGCACAATGTTGAGTTGTTGAGTGTTTTTATTATTTTATTCTAAAATATTTTCTTATATGATCATGGAGTATTTGAAGCCACCTATATGGTTGTCAAAGATTTTTGCAATGAAGAACATCTTTCATAAATAAAACTCCACAAAGAATTGCTTCGGGTTTGATCTTGACTGTGCTTTGTAACCTTGTTTTCAAAATATAAAGTATTTGAGGTTGACCTATAAAATTATATTTTGATATTGATTGCAGTACTATGTTAAAATTATTTTAGATGAACAAATCATTCTCTCCTTTGATAAAATTATTTTAGATGAACAAATCATTCTCTCCTATGAAGAAGATATCGATGTATTTATATATTGTTAAGAATATTGTGTTTGATGTTGATCACAATTTAATCCTGATGTTGAAGCACTCCTTCAATCTTGTCTTTTGTTGCATATAAATATTGTACTAAGGTTATTGAAGAACCATTTTATTTCATAATCTCAAGAAATAAATATTTAGGGTTTTCTATCTAGCACTTTGTGAATCCAAGATATCACATATATATATATTAGTCCAAGAGGAGTACCATCTCTCTAAAAATGAACGGGGACTAATGTCCTCGTGAGGTTGTTGTTTCAGTCCTGACAAATTCAAGCATCAACATGTACCTGTTGAATCCTTTGAATGAACATGTTAGATTTATCTGTATCATCCTGTCCATAGTCTATACATACTTCACCAAAATAGGTTCCATAGGTGATTTAGCCAAGTACCCCAAACATACTTCAAAAGGAGTCTTCTAAGTGGGAGAATGCATGGCATGATTATAGGCATGTTGTACATAAGGTAATTTATCATCCCATAACTTAGGAAGCTTATTGCAGTACCCTCAAAGTAGATGTACCAGTGCTTTTTTTACCACCTCTGTTTGTCCATCTATCTGCAGATGAAAATTTGTGCTCTTCTTCAACTTAGTGTCCATTAAATCCCATAAATGAGACTAAAAATATCCCAAAAAATGAGAGTCTCGATCTGATATAATAGATGTAGGAAGTCCAAAATGAACCCATACATTAGAAAAGAACATCTATGTTTTATGTTTAGTTGTGACATGTTCCTTGCATGGCATCAAAATACACATCTTGTTGAATCTATCCACAACAAAGCATGACCTATCCTAGACATCTGAAAACCCCCTACAAAATCCATGGAGATACTTTCCCATGACTGAGAAGGTACTAGAAGTGATGTATATAAACCCAAATTTTATTTATAGGATTACTTGTGGCACACATAACACACCCTTTGATATACTTAGAAATTGTCTCGTTCATTCAAGGCCAATAGAAATACCTTTGTAACTGTGATACTGTATTACCAACCCCGAAATGACTAGAAATGAGAGATGTATGAGATTCTCTAATTACATTTACTCTTTCATCCCTAGTTATACAAATATTTCCAAGATGATATAACAAATTGTCATTCACATAATAATCTGACTACTAATTGCCATGATTTAATGCATTGTATACATATTTAAAATCATTATCCTTAGAATATTGTTCTACACAACTTTCATGCTCTAAAGGATTATACATGAGCATTATGGATGCTTTAGTCACTACCCTTGATAACACATCTGCAACCTTGTTATGAATACCTTTCTTTTACTTGATTACCAAATGAAAATTTTGTAGAAAGCCCATCCATCTGAAATGGTGTGACTGTTGTAGCTTTATATGTGACTACAAATATTGTAATGGTTGATGATCTATATGAATAATTGTCTCCTTTCCCATTAACTAATACTTCCATTTATTTACACGTTTGTACCAACACATACAATTTTGTATCATATGTTGGATATTTAATCACATCCTAAGTAAAAGTATCATAATGATAACATATAGGTTTACCTATTTGTATCAAGACTTCTCTCATCTCATATCCTCTTGCATCGGTTTGAATCTCAAATGGATTGTATAGATCTGGCAGTTCCAAAACTGGTGCGGTGCTTATGTTTTCCTTCAATGTCTCAAAGGATTTATATTTCTTGCCTCCCCATTGAAAAACATGTTTAACACTTGTTAACACATGTAGAGGAGTTGTTATGTATGAGAAATTAGAAATGAATTCCTCCAGTATTGTACTACTCCTACAATGCTCCTAATTTTTGTGGCAGCAGTTAGCTTGGGACATTTCACAACGACTTCTAATTTTGCAGGATATATCTTTAGCTAACCATTCCCTACAATGTATCCCAAATATACCATAGAATTGTTTCCAAATTCACATGTAGATAACTTGATTTACAATTTCTCCTTCTTCAAGAGTTCCAAGACTTTATTGGCATGCTTTATATGACATTCCCATCTTCAGCTAAAGATCTATATATCATATAAATAGACGATAAAAAAACCATCTATCTAGGTTTTGAATGCATCATTCATTACCCTCATAAATGGTGTTGGTGTGTTACATAACCCAAAAGGCATAACCAACCATTCGAACAATACTTTCTTGCTCTTGAAAGAAGTTTTCCATATGTCACCTTCTGCTATTTTGATATGATGGTAACCACTTCTTAACTCCAACTTAGTGAAATACAAAACATTATTTAATTGATCTAATAAGTCGTCAATTATGGGAAGAGGCTAACATTTATTACCGTAATCTTGTTCAAGGCTCAAAAATCAATACACATTCTCCACGTGCCATCTTTCTTTGGAACTAATACAATAGGAGAACTACATGGAGATGAGCTTGGTATGATGATTCCTTTATTGAAAAAATACTGAACTTGTTTCTTTATTTATGCATTCTTGATTACTAATGACCTATACATTCCAATGTTCGGAAGAGAAGCATCCCGCTGCAAATATATTTCATGTTCAACCTCCCTCTTAGGAGGAAACCCTGTAGGTTCCTGAAACATCTCATCATAATTAGATATGATGTTGACCATCTCTTGTTTATGATCTAGACCACAACCTGATATAGCATATGTTATATCTTCTTCTTTTTACTTCACTATCATGAGAACAAAATATTTACTTGGACTCATTAGTCTCTTCATTTACCTTGTGATCACTGTTGAGTATGTGTTATATTCTTTGCATGGCTAGAACTAGTGTCTACGTTGCATTGGGAGTGCATGGGGGGTAAGAGGGGGGAAGAGAGCACCCTTTCTTAGGGGGTCATAGAGGTGTAGATCCCCCTACATGGAGGTTCAGGGGAAGTTCCCCCCCCCAAAAAAAAATTGGTTGTTTTTTGCGTCTGTTTTTGGGCAGTTTTTCAGCACATGGTTTTTGCAGATGGTTTTCTATTTCCAGTTAAATAATTAAGGTTTTTTACTAATATGGGTTATTGTATTAGGGTTTTGGATTCTATAGTATGATATATGTATATTGTATTGTAAACAATGTATGATGTGAATGAATATAGAATATGTTGGTTTTCCCAGTTTGGGTTTCCAGGGGAAAAATCTCTTGTAATGTGTGTATTTTCCATTTATTGAAAATATCTTTGCAGTAAATAATTGTACAAGGTTAAAATATACACTTAATAAAGAAACATTAGTCTTGATACGATGAGATCTAACAATATTTTCAACCCCGTCCTTGAAAAGATGACATTTATTTTCTTTACGATATAATACAACCTTCCTCTCAAATAGATATGGACTACCCAAGACAATGTCGCAAATTTCAAGAGGCACAACATCTAACTCAACCTCGTCAAAGAACTAAGTTGTAATTGAAAACCTTATTTTACACTGCTTCGTCACTTGCAACTTAGCATCTTCACACACCCATCCTAATGGATATGGATTCTTATGAGGCATCGTCTTTAAACCCGGCTTCTTAACAATCACTTCAGATATTAGGTTAACTTGAGATCCACTGTCAAATAAAGTATCTACCTTTGTATACTTGACTATAACTCTAACATGAAAAATCTCACTTCTCTTCTTTTGATCGATATCACTTTCCAATTTGGCGGGATTGAAATGAAGAATTTGAATTGATATCTAATATACCTTTGCTTCATATGGCCAAGATTTTAGATTCATCTCCAGAATCTAAACCTAGATATTGATGAGCTGATGCAACAGTGTTTTGCTTCCCTTTTTCCTTGAATTTCTTCGGTCGTAATTCTAGATGCAACTTCCAACATTGTGATTTCTCATGTCCCATTTTCTTACAATGGGAACATGTAGGTCTTTCCTCAGTTTGCTTCACTTTGGTTGATATCTTACTCTTCCATTTACCTTTTGGTTTCTTCTCAAACTTGTATGGATTCTTTTCTTTGATCGCATGCTTACCCTTACTGGCCCCTAGATGTGTAGCTTGTATTGACACCTTGTCAATGTTAGTGGGGTTAAATATTAATATAGTATGATGAAGATATGAGTGCATGCCACCAATATACTTCAAAAGAGTTTCATAAGTATACAACAAAATCCCTAATGATAATTCCTTCTTCTTGAATTCATGTGTATATGCTTGAATATTCTGGCCTTTACCCTATCTTAGATGTTTCCATTCAATCATTGTTGTTTGTGTATGTGCCAGTGGATAGAAATATTTCCTTATAGCCTTAGTAAACTTATCCCACAAAGAGATTACTCTGCCCCTTTGATCAAGATCAAATTTCATCTTACTCTCCCACCATATTAAGGTTGGGCCACTTAGTCAAAGAGCAGCTAAATCTATATTTGCAGCCTCGTCCATAATATTTTTAGCCCTGCAATAAACCTCTATTTTCTTGATCCAGTTGTCCAATTTATCGGCATTCAGTTCTCCGTCATAAGTTGGAAATTTGAACTTGACATCCAACTTTAATAAAGGAAGACTATGATCAGTCTTCTTAGAGGACTTATTTCAACAAGAAGAATGTCCACTTGCTTCAGAAGAAGATGATGAGGAGGATGGTGAAGAGGGATTTGAAGGTCCACCACCTTCACCACCTCCTTCTCCTTTTATTGAAGATTCTTCGCTTCCAGGATTTTGAATTCTTTGTTTCAAATCCTCTACTATATCCCTTAATGATTGAAGTGTAGCACTAATCTCTTCATGGTTCATGGGTTCAAATTCTTCTTCTCTTTTCTCAGAAGCCATCTTATTTCTTCGAAATATTTTTTCAATCTCAGACTTGTAACTTGCAAGTTTTCCTTTACCAAGTTTAAGTTTGTCTCTTGTAAGAATTCACTTGCAAAAACCTGTCAAACCTACTCTCTTACCAACTTTATCTAAAAAATCCTTTGATGTTTATTATTATAAAATACACATAAATGTCTATTTGATCTTCAAAATAATAATTCTCGTTTGATTGATTGCAAATAGCATGTGAAGTACTTATCTAACCATAAATTCTTTTGATAAATAACTTTGCAAATAATTGAGCAAGAAATGGAAAACAATGACAAAATCACATACACAAGTTGGATAATGGAGTTCACCCAATTTGGGCTACCTCTCCGGGTCCACTTCCAATAGAGGCCTTCCTTATTAATGTTCAAATACTTTTGTTTTACAATGAAATTTTTACATGCTTCTCAAATGCAAAAATGGATTGCACCATTGGATTCCTTACGAAAAATCGTACAAGATAAGTATAAAGTTCTTTAAATTCCACTAAGGGTCCTCTTGGCATGCTTTATGGTGTATCTCAAAGTCTATGTACCCTTGGGTACAAAATTCAAGACAATTTTTTGCATAAAAAATTAATGTGTACAAATGTTGAGTTGCAAGCCATTATATAGGTCGTGCCCTTTATCTTCCTCTGGAATCCACATTTGGGAATTAAATAAAATTTGGTAGGCTTTCATAACCAACCCACACTTGTAGTGGAAATTGTTAAGTTTTTGGTTTATATATGGTAAGTCGGGGGTTCGAGTCCCACCAACCTCCATATATTTCATTGGTTTTGTTGTATGGTTATATTACAAAGCAATAAATATGGGTCAAGGGCTTAATCCCTCGACCCTTTTACACTTCATTTGGACCGCCATACAACCTTAAATAATTATCGCGATGTATAGTGTTAAGAAAAACTATGGTAGCGTGATGATAGGGGAGGCTTTGTTAAGAGTTATGGAGGTCGTGGATTAGACCCTTGTTGATTCCATAAGTTTTACATAACTAGACCATTAGTGGCCAATGTGTTGGCATGTTTCCAGACAGAGGCAGAGTATGTGTGTTTCTCATTGATAGTGATGTCATTGATGTCAAAGATTAGCATGATTAATAGCACAGTGATAATGGCATGGCAATGGAAATATCAACAGTGAAGAGCAATAGTGATCATTGGATCCCATTCAGAATTCCCGATGACCATCATATTTGAATTCAGATAGGAGGAGTGCACAATAGAAGAGAATAGATCTCAGGCGTCAGATCTAAGCCTGGAGACTGACTGTCGTTGGATCCATAAGAAGGAGCATGGTCTTTATGTGCAATATGAAGCGGGTCTACAAAATCCTGAAAGCAGGAGGATCGTCCATCTTCAAGAAGGACACATGGAAAGCGACTAGAATTTCGCTGACCTGCACATTGGAGGAGTCAACGAAACATGGTGTGGGAACTTGTGATAAGTGAAATCCCGATAATTGATGTGGGCCCCGATGGGTAAGTTGGTATCTCAACTTCCCGGGGTCGTAACTTTTGCATATGACTTTCATTTTAGGCGTGTGATAGCCCATTGGAAAGGACTTTTTTAGAACTACACATTGTTCCATAAAACTCTAACTTTGTCTATAGTTTGACTATGGCAAGCCAAAAAAACACTGTTTAGGGCCCCAAAACAACCCTATAAGTACAGAAAGATGCAATGACATGAAAACTTCCAAAATAATCCAGTTGGAATAGGTGGGAGGAAACCAATATCCACTTAGATGTTGTGTAGGGTTTCAGGATATCCCCTAAACTGTAGAACCCACAATTATAAAGAAATGTCATCATTACAGAGAAACTTGTTGAACTAAAATCTATCAAGAGGAGTCAGTTGGAATAAGTGGGTGGCCACCAATATCCACCTGGATCAGTCCTTCCCCCTTAGGAATAAATGGTCTCCATTGAGTTGAGTGCCCCCATCAGGTGAGGAAATTTATGTTGAATTTGGCCGCATGTGAGCCACTTCCCTTGGTGCAAGAGATTCCCTAACTTGACAACCCGATAAAGTTGGATCCTCTGTTGGCGAGTTCCCTTGACATACGTGTCCACTATCTGATCAGTGGATGCCTATTCCATGCATCCATGGTTGATCTCTATTGGTGTCAACTATTCTGCGATCTCCAAGGTGTACAATAATGGTGGAAAATATGGTCGGAGGACGTCCACATTGAACACTAGGTGCAAGCCAAGGAAGGGGGGAGTTTTGAGCTCAAAATCATTGTCACCCATAGCCTTGGTTATAGTGTAAGGCCCATATCGAAGTGGATAGAGCTTTCGATGGGGCCCTATAAGGAATTCTTTCTATAAATGTAACCAGACCTTGTCTCCCACCTAAAACTTATGTGGTACCCACTATTGATTGTTACACATCAAAATTACTCACTTTGATAGTGTCGCAAGTGTCGCATTTTGCTCACAAGGTTGCAAGTGTCGCATGTTGCTCACAAGTGTCGTAAAGTGTCAAAGAAAGTATGTTGCCATGATGCCTATGTCGTGCCTATAACGACATGAGAAAGACACTTGAAACACCTCAAACATTTGATTTGGAAGAGGAGAAATGAGTCAGCAGGCTTGCAAACCTTTTGCCATCTGAAAGCACCTCAAAAATTGAGTTTTTGGAGAGGAGCGCTCCCCCTTACACTATCTCGGAGCATCGGTGCTCCCCCTTACACTGTCAAGGAGCGTTATAACGCTCCCCTGGCCCTTTTGAGGGAGTGCTATAGATTTTGAGAGTGTTGGCGCCCCCTAAAGCCTACCAGGGAGCGCTACAATGCTCTGATGGCCCTTTTGAGGGAGTGCTACCTATTCTGGGCGGTTGTTAAGCTGTTGAGATGAATGGGGGAAGCATCTTTTCATTCTTGGAAGGTAGTTGGATTCGAATACCTAGTCTAGCCATGATCTTAGGGAAGATCCTCAACTAAAGGAGGAAAATCCTCAACTTCCCCAAGGATATCTCAAGTGGTTGAAGCCTCTCCAAGGCTATATAAACAAGCTTTCTAATGGTGAAAGAGACTGCAAATTAGAGAATCACACCAAACTTATGATCTCATAAGTGGTGTTGGAGGGGAAGGAAGAATTGAACATATGAAACTTATGATCTTGGAGGAAACTTACAGCCAGCCAAAGGAGAGTGATCAGTGAAGCTGTTGTTATCCAGGTTGTGGATCTTTCGGGCAAGGGTTAGACGAAGAGGACTTGACGAAGCTGTCGCATTCGCATCTACGATTGTAAGTACTGTTGTCATTATTCTCATTAATATGACACGCTTGGCCTGTTTCTTTCTATTTTGTGTCTGATGTTACATGAACTTGTCATTTATTGATAGATCTATTTTCAAGATAATGTTAATAGAGTAGGAAGTGGTCATATCTTGTTTTGTCCATAGACCTCAGCGAGGAGCTAAGGATTGGAGCGCAACTCGGAGCGTGCAGGGACAAATGTCGATTAAAAGGTACTTCTGTTATCCTCCCTTCTCATGCATTAGTTTAGATAGATTTGAAAGGAAGTCAGTGTCCACGTTAAGCATTTTCTGTCTAGGGTTAAGGTCAAGCCTTAGAGGTGATCTACCTGTCCGCAGGGAGATTTTCCTACAACAGAAACTGGCGACTCCGCTGGGGAGATAGCCTCGAATCGAAACCTCTTGTTTGGAATTTTCTCCTCATTGACCTTGTTCTATCCCTTGATTGTTTCAAACCTGGTTCACCCCTCTTTGATTAGTTTCATGAGATGATTGGCTCCTTACCTTGTCACATTCAGCATATTTGTCAAGCTTGAATCTCAATTTTTGAAATATTTTGACATTTCTGGGGATTTTAGACCCTGGCGCCCCTGTCCTAGTGTTAACAGAGTGCCAACACTCCTAAAGGTTTTGCACAGAGCATTATAACACTCCTTTCCCTTGGAAACAGAGCGCCAGCCTCCTTTTGGTCCAAAAACCCTCCAAAACTACCTTTTTCAGGGTTTGCCTCTGTGTCTCTTCTGCTGAGTGATCTTGTGAGTCAATTCTTCTTCCTTTTCAGCCTTGACATCTGTCTTTTGAAGGATAAATACCTTGTCGATTGGATCTTGTAGCCTTCTTCGCCATTTTCATTGAAGTTTTTCCCTGTTGAGTGAAATTCGAAACCCATGCGTTGTTTTTCTCTTCTCATCAGCTGAGTAAAACCCTGATGAAGGTCATCAAAGGCCTACAGATCTCTTTATCTTGATTTCAGTCGAGGTTATTGTTCTTCAACTCTTGCTTTTGGGTGTGAAGTTTGCTTCTTTCTTTGATTGTTTCTTTTCTTTCGCTTTTCGTTTTGATTGCTACGAAGGGTGTATTGTTTGTGTGACTTTTTCTTATGCTAGTTTGGTTTTCATTCATACCAAGAAGATAATTAGCAAAGATAAGCATTGTGTTGTATTGATCATCATCCATACGAAAACAATAAAAGATATCTTCATGATTGTTTGAACATATTAGGAGGCATTTAAAAGTTTTTGCATTACATCAGGATTTGATTGAGAAAAGAATTGTTTGAGGGCATTCTGTAGTTGTGCTTGTTAGTGAAAGAACTCTCTCTCTCCCTTAACTAGATGTTCATCGAAAGGAAATGATTGTTTATCATGTTCGATGCATTATTTGGGTCTGATTGATAATTCCATTTGTTTCACTTCCATGCACCCCTTTGCGTAAAGAACAGCCATAAAACATCAACGTTAATTAAAAATCATTTAGAACTTTTTCTTTGCTAGGATCCTCCACCAACAGTAGAATAGGTGTAGTACTTTGGATTAGGCTGTGAGCATAACTCTCCAAAAAAATTTAAAACAAACATTAGCATCCTGAGTTAGGGAGAGTCAAATCCAGTTATCGTTTAAGTCTGCCTGGGATCCCCCTCTCACACAGGGGTTACGCACGAGGTTGCATTTGGGTAAGCTATGGGGACTAACCCTCTGTGGTTTAACTGATTGTGGTGGTCGGATCGTATTATGGGGATCACTTTGAGGTAAATCCACAATTACTGCGTGGAAGCTTCTTAGTTGGTTTCGGGCTTGATACCCTGCCCATACGTTCGGATCGAACTGTCGATTATTCCCACCCAGGGGCTGACTGCGAATTGGTAACCTTAGTGGCCATAATATTTAGGTTCTTACACAAGGTGACATTGACGGGAAGTCTCACTGTACCTAGAGCAGACATTGGTCAAACTCACTCGGGCTCCTTGGAGGGTAAATCCACAATTACTGTGTGGAAGCTTGTACCAAGGCATAAGTCCGTTAAGCAGGTCGCCATTGTAACTGTTCCACCCTATCCCCGCCCCTTCTGGACTTGATCACGCGATGTTGGATTTCATCACCAACTAGTACGGTCATCGAGAGAAGGTCATGTTTTCTTGGTTGTGATTCTTAGATTCTTTTAGCGTATGCTGTTTCTTTTACTTAGTGGACCTTAGGTTGAGTCAGTGTTAATGGCATCGAATCCTGGGAGTACCAACGGAGGAACCCCTTCTTCTGGGGAACCTTATACCTTTCCTTCGTTTGGAAACTTTGGTCCTCCATATGTTGCCACACTGAGTCTTCCAGGACTCACTATTGGATTACCAGTTTGGTTGTTCCCCACTCCGGTGATCCCAAATCCTCCCAATGTTTCAGTTGCACCTAATACTGTGGATGTCAATACACCACCCACACATTAACCTCATGTCAAAATTTCACCTTCTTCACCCATAAAGTCTCCTCCCATTTCTCCTTCTTCACCTTGTGAAATCTCTAAAGAAAGTAGCCAGGTTGATCAGAAGAAGAAGAAACGGAAAGAGAAGAAGAAGAAGAGCCCGAAAAGGACCAAGGCCCCAACAACATCATATGTTGGCTCTAAGAAACTAGTTATTGTTAATAGTACTGGGAGTGTTGATGAGATCAACAAGATTGAAAGGAACAATCCAAAACCCAAATTCCCTTGCAGCCTTTGTAAGGGTGACCACTTTCTGAGGGATTGCCCCGGTCTTACCCAGGTCTTAGAAATGTGGTTTTCCACGTCATCGGCCTCTTTCATTCATGTCGATGATACCCCATCAACTAGTGATGTTCAAGTTGGTAAGAAGAAGAAAACTGTCAAGTTCCCTTGCATGTTATGTAAAGGTAATCATTACTCTCACCTTTGTCCTCGCATGGACGAGGCTTCTTCTCTTTTGGAAAAAATTCAACTTCCAAAAGGTTATCATGAGCTTTCCTCTGACCCATCATTGGTTGATAGACTGGTCAATCCAGTTCCATCCCCGGTCAGTCCGGTCGATCAGGTGGTCAATCTAGTTTCCTCCTTGATTGCACCACAAACCCAAGTAGTTGATCCAGTTCCATCATCGATCAGCCCCACTCTTCATCAAAAGAGTGACACCAAAGTGGTCGATCCAGTTTTGCCATCGGTCGATCCCATTCCTCCATCAAGGAATGTCAAAGTGATTGATCCAGTCCCTTCCTCGGTCAGTCCCACTCTTCCTCTGAAGAGTGCCCAAGTGGTCGATTCGGTTCTTCCATCGGTCGATCCCACTCTTCCTCTGAAGGGTGCCAGAGTGGTCTATCCAAGTCCACCATTGGTTGATCCGATCCAATCATCGGTCGATCCTACTCTCCTTCTAGAGAGTAAACATGATACTGCCCATGTTTTTCTTGTTAATACAGACTTTACCATGCCTGGGGGCATTCCTCCTCCTCCTGTGGAACCCCCTCCAAGTAACGAAGCCATCCTTTTTTATTGGGGTGTGCTAACTGGACCTCATCTTCCCTCTCATGTTCCTTTCCAGATTACAGTACAGGTTTGTGGTCGAGACGTTCCTCAAACGTTGATAGATGAAGGTGCGTCCGTTAGTATTTTGTCTTCTATTGCTTGGTATGCTTTGGGTTGTCCGCAGCTTGCATCGGTTACACAGAATTTGTTAGCTTTTAACAGAAGAACTAGTCAACCCTTAGGGATCCTTCCTCAGTTTCCTGTAACTTTGGGAGGGAAAACTGTCTTTATTGATGTCATGGTAGTCCGAGACCCCTTGGATTTCTCTTTACTCCTTGGGCGGGATTATGTCTATGCTATGAAAGCTCTTGTATCCACTCTTTTCCGTGTGATATCTTTCCCTCACGATGGAAGAATTGTGACTATTGATCAACTTTCATTCATCGGCCCCGACTGGGTTACCTCCCTAAGTGGTTCTTACATGTAGACAGTATCACCCCCGCCGCATGTCAATTATGTAGCGTTGTCTCCCATGACTTCAACCTCCGACGATTTGGATCCGGTAGTTGACATGGTGATTTCTTCGGTAGGGTTATTGGAGGCTGATCTCCTTACCCCTATCACGACTCTCGACATGTGTTCCTTCCAGAGTGATTCTCTTCCATCTGACGAAGATCTCTTGGAAGCCATGACTGAGTTTCATCTCTTGACATGGTATCCTTCCAGAGCATTATCCTCTTGGAAGCCATGATCAAGAAGATGTAAAGAGCATAGTTTATCTTCTCTATGGAAAGCTCATTAAAAAATGAAACAGAGGCCACCATCTTTCATGCTGGGGGCATGTCACGAGCATAGTTTCCCTTCTCTGTGGAAAGCTCGTTAAAAAATGAAACAGAGGCCACTAGCTTTCATGCTGGGGGCATAACGAGCATAGTTCCTTTCCTGTGTCAAGCTCGTTAAAAAATGAAACAGAAACCCTGAGCATAGTTTTCCTCTCTGTAGAAAGCTCGTTAAAAAATGAAACAACAATCTGGGGATCGAACCTGGAACCTTGAGCATAGTTCTTTTCCTGTGTCAAGCTCATTAAAAAATGAAACAATCACCTCTCCCTTCAAGTTGATTCTTTCGCCAGATCTCGTAGATTTCGAGTCGATTCTTTCATTAGGTCTCATTTTTGAACCTTCATTTCATCCACTTGTATCCTTTTTCTCCATCTAGCACAGAAATTGGTGACAACCTCAAAGTCGGTGAATGAATTGAAGCTTGGGGGGCATGTCTCCAGCCTTTGATGATTATTCTGGAGTCAAACCACCATCTTTCAAGATGGGGGCATACCGAGCATAGTCTTAGTTCTTTCTCGTGCTCGTAAATACATGAGAATGCAACCGGGTAAACTTTTATCTCTTTTTTGGACCTGTATGGACACCACACGAAAAAGGAACCGCCTTGGAGTCTCCTTTAAACCCTTTTCAGACTCTCTAAATATGAAAAGATTGTCGAGTGATCTTGCTTCCTTTCACACTCATTAAAAGGTCAGAAAGGGCATCTTTCGAGCGATAGTTTAACCCTTTTTCGATCTCGTTGGACTACTGCACAAAAAAGGGACTGAGAGAGTTCTCTTTTAAGTGTTTTTCCAAACTCTATAATCCCAAAAAACCTTCGATTTTTCTGTCTTTGGACTCGTTAAAGCACACATCGATAGGCCCATATGGGAATGAACTCTTACTTCTTCCAGTTCATTAAACAAAGGGAGAGGAACTTACCGAAGGTGAGTTATATCGAGCATGTGTTATCCTCCTCGAGCTCGTTAACTCAAAAAGAGGTACTCGTCTATCTGGATGGGGGAAAAATTGAAAGGAGCAAGCCAAGCAGTCTCTTGAGAACATCATCTAGCACTTCTTAGAGTCGCCCTTGAACACGGCACTTTGTCACTTTGCATATATCATAACCCGTTGAACCTCTGCACTGAGCCAATCCTCCGAGTTTCCTTTCACTCCTGTGGATCACCCGATGCAAGTCACAGTATCCATTGCGCATCTTTGGTCCGTGTCATGTTTTGTTGTTGTGCCTCAGTGTTCAAGGGAAGTATCCGCCTCGAGAGTCAACCATCCCAAATATCTTGTCTCAAAACCCGTGTCAGTCCATGATCTTTTTGATCTACCAATTACATCTTTATACACGTTTCGCGTCGTTGATGGGGGATACATCAAGGCCCTCCTTCGACGATTCTGTTCCTGTTGACTTCAACACATTATCCGGGAATTAGACTTAGAAACTAATTAGTACTTTGGGACCTGCATGCCTCAATGGCAGGCCTCCTCACATTCGACAGTGGGTTTACATCATTGACTCCTGATCAAATGATTCCATGGATGTTCGACTTCATCTCATCTATTCACGTTAGGTGGAATGTACTAGGGTACCTTGGGAATCATTGATATTAATGGTGATCTCCCTTGCACTTGTTAATGGTTTACCTCATTGACCGGTAATCAAGTGGTTTTTGCCATGTTCGACACCAAGACATCTATTCACATGGTTAGGATCGTACCACACGGGGATTGGTAAGAAGACCCTGGGTTGAGTAATTCACTTTGATATATATTTCGCCCAGGTTGCGAAGGAGTTCTGGACAAAGAACACATACATTGTTACATAGATCCACTTTGTATTGGTCGTGGCTATGTCTTATCATCTCGTAGATCCACTGTGTATTGTTCGTGGCTACGATCAGTCTGAGTCATTACAGTATAGATCCACATTGTATCTTCAGTGGCTATACCCTTTTATCAATACAATTATGGATCCGCAGTGTATTTTATGGCGGCCATATCTTGCAAGCCTTGATCACCCAAGCATAGGTATGCCTGCCTTGGGTTTTGAAACATGTCATGATATTTGTTGGATGTTTGTGTGCAGCTTCCGTCAGGTTCTCTGAGTCTATACCCTTGCTTGAGCATCTACAAAGTATTTCAATCATCAGTTTGCATCTTCTAACTTCATACTTTGGGGGGCAATCTGTTACACATCAAAATTACTCACTTTGATAGTGTCACAAGTGTCGTCATTACAAAGGTTGCAAGTGTCGCATTTTGCTCACAAGGTTGCAAGTGTCGCATGTTTCTCACAAGTGTCGTAAAGTGTCAAAGAAATCATGTTGCCATGATGCCTATGTCGTGCCTATAACGACATGAGAAAGACACTTGAAACACCTCAAACATTTTATTTGGAAGAGGAGAAATGATTCAGCAGGCTTGCAAACCTTTTGCCATCTGAAAGCACCTCAAAAACTGAGTTTTTGGAGAGGAGCGCTCCCCCTTACACTATCTCGAAGCGTCGACGCTCCCCCTTACACTGTCAAGGAGTGTTATAACGCTCCCCTGGCCCTTTTGAGGGAGTGCTATAGATTTTGAGAGTGTTGGTGCCCCCTAAAGCCTACCAGGGAGCGCTACAACGCTCTGATGACCCTTTTGAGGGAGCTCTACCTATTCTGGGCAGTTGTTAAGATGTTGAGATGAATGGGCGAAGCATCTTTTCATTCTTGGAAGGCAGTTGGATTCGAATCCCTAGTCTAGCCATGATCTTAGGGCAGATCCTCAACTGAAGGAGGAAAATCCTCAACTTCCCCAAGGATATCTCAAGTGGTTGAAGCCTCTCCAAGGCTATATAAACAAGCTTTCTAATGGTGAAAG
>ML792222.1:315108-330795 GCA_009831015.1 Picea engelmannii | reverse complement strand
CTTGACGAAGCTGTCGCATTCGCATCTACGATTGTAAGTACTGCTGTCGTTATTCTCATTAATATGACACGCTTGGCCTGTTTCTTTCTAGTTTGTGTCTGATGTTACATGAACTTGTCATTTATTGATAGATCTGTTTTCAATCTAATGTCAATAGAGTAGGAAGTGGTCGTATCTTGTTTTTTCCATAGACCTCAGCGAGGAGCAAAGGATTGGAGCACAACTCGGAGCGTGCAGGGACAAACGTTGATTAAAAGGTACTTTTGTTATCCTCCCTTCTCATGCATTAGTTTAGATAGATTTGAAAGGAAGTTAGTGTCCACGTTAAGCATTTTTCTGTCTAGGGTTAAGGTCAAGCCTTAGAGGTGATCTACATGTCCGCAGGGAGATTTTCCTACAACATTGATCATGGCATTGTTTGTACTTATCATTGAATTTCTGCAAAATCTCATGGACCTATTGTTAGATGTGTTGAATCTACTCAATGCATCTAGTGGATTTTTTGGCCTCAGAAAGAACATGGGAAGATTTTATCTATGTGGTTGCAATAGGTAGTGCAAAATCAATGGGACCCAAGGGTTGGAAACCCAGCCCCACCTGAAATGGGTTATGGTTGATGGAGCTATGGAGAGCCATGTTGTAGCTGTGTTGAAAATAGGGAAGACTCTCATACCATGTACACAAATTCTTAGAGTTATACATGCACAGGATGTGCACAATCATTTGATTGGTGACCTCTGTTTGGTCATCGGTTTGAGGGTGGAAGGCAATGGATTTAGTGACATTGGTGTCCAACGGTGACCAGAGACTTGACCAAAATGTGTTGAGGAGCCTATTGTCCTGATCAGAGATTATGGCATGTGGTATCCAAAAATGGACCCACACTCATTCGAAGAATATCTTGGCAGTATCTACCATTGTGATTCACTACTTGCAGGCTGTGAGAATGGTCATCTTCAAAATATGATCAACCACCACAAATACACAATCATTGCCTTGATTGGTGGACAAAAGTCCAGACATGTAATACATCGAGATGGATTCCCAAGGCCTCTTGGAAGTATGAATAGGGGTGTATAAGCCTTTCTTCTTGATGACTGGATTGGAAATAGCACAGGAAGTGCAAGATCTGATATACTTGTTGATTTCCTCTCAAATTTTTGTCCAATAAAATTGTTTTTGTAGAACGACCATAGTTTTCTCCATGCCAAAATGTCCTGCCATCTAAATATAGTGAGCCTCCATAATCAACTTTTCACACTCACTTGCAAGAACAAAAAGGTGGCCCAGATGGAATAATAGTCCATCCTGAATGTGAAAATCGGTGCCATTCGCGCTTGTACCCAAGATTTAATAGGTGGTGTCGAAGTCAGAATCTCGTTGATAAATTTTGGGCCACTCATATGCCTCATGCCCATAGTAATGGAGCATGGTGGTGATTGCATCCACGAGAGGTCAACTAAGGTAGTCAGTGACATCATTTATTTTCCATGTATTATACTTGATGTTGAGATGGAACTGTTATAGGTATCTAGACCACTTTTGATGGAGTTCGTTCAACAACTTCCCTTACGTCTATATGAATTACATAGCTTGTGATCAATGTCAATGATTTTCTCCTTTCCAAGAATTTCTCCTTTCCAAGAATGTTATTTTTCCATTGACGGTAAGCATGCACATTGGAATACATTTCCTTTTCATAGGTGGGGTATTTTCGGATGGTATCTGAGAGTGTCTCACTATGGTATGCTACGAGATGACCGTGATGAGTGATAATTGTTCCTACAACATAGCCAGATGCATTAGTCTCAATATCGAACAGTTGTTGCAAATTGGGTAAGGAGAGCATTGGATTTGATCACAAGCGATGCTTCATATCATCAAATTCTCATTTTTGTGCCTTCCCCCATGTGAATTTTCCCCTTCCACCACCCCTAGTCACCTGGATGAGGGCCCATACAATAGGGGAGAATCCCAACACGAATCGTCGGTATAAGTTGGAAAGTCCCAAGAAACTTCAAAGCTCAGTTAGTGTGGTTGGGGTTGGCTAGTCATGGATGACTTGGATATTAGCCAGATCCACATGTACCCCATTCACATCAACAATGTAGCCCAAGTACTGGACCCTGTTGATTCCAACGGAGCATTTTTCCAAGTTGGCATATGGCTTGTGCTATCGTAGAGTGATCAAAACTTGTTGAATATGTTGCATGTGCTCCTCCCAAATTTTGTTGAATATGAGGATGTAATCCACATATAACACCACAAAAGAGTTGGTGAAGGGTGTCAATACATCATCCATCAACCTCATGAAAGTTGTTGGTTCATTTTTAAGCCAAAGGGCATGACTAGCCATTCAAAGAGACCTTATTTATATTTGAAAGTTCTCTTCCATACATCATTCGGTTCGATGGGAAACTGGTGGTAGCCAGACTTTAGGTCAATCTTGTTGAAGAACTTTTCCCCCTTGAGTTGGTCAAGAAGGTCATCAATTCAGGGAATTGGGTACCAGTTCCTGACTGTGATTTTTTTTAATTATATGTAATCAATGCAGAGCCACCACATCCCATCTTTCTTCTACACCAGTACAATCGGGCTTCCACAAGGGGAGTATCTAAGTCTGATGTTCCCATTTTGAAGAAACTCTTGGATCTTATGCTTGATTTCATCCTTTTCCATCAATGAGCAATGATAGACTGGTCCATTAGGAAGAGATGTACTAGGGGTTAGATCAATTAGATGCTTGAATTGGTAGTGCATCGGTACCCCGGTGGGTGAGGAGAATATATCTCTGTACTCTTCCACGATCCCATCCACTTGCTTCTACTGCAAACAAAGGCTCTATGTAGAGGTCACAGATGTTGCATTGACCTTATCCTTACTTTGAGCATGGATCACAAAGAAGACTTTACTTCATTGCTTAGCAGACATTAAAGAACTAGTGGTAGGCGGCGCTAACTATGGTATCCTATACAAATGTATACCCAAAGTAATAATAACACTGTGGGGTCTAGACTCATACACATCATGTCTCTTACACAAGTATGGTTGTCCTAAAATAACATCACAAACTTCAAGGGGAGAAATATCACACAATACCTCATCTTTGAAGGGCTTGATGTTGTAGGGAAGATGACATTGTTGGCTGACAGAGAGATATTTTCCTTGGTGAAGCCAACCAATGGTGTAAGTTTGCGGGTGCAGTGTTATAGACAGGTCCAACCACTTGATGACCTCTACTGAGATCAGGTTCTTCTCATTGTCTCTATCAAAAATGAAATGAATCAAGAGCCCCATTTACCCACATCTCTGAGTGAAAGAGGTGTTCTCCTTCCTCTTGTTCTTCTGGTTCATTTGGATGGGCTTTGGTGGTAGCGACAGTGGTGATAGGTTTGGCATCGATAATCCACTTCCCTCCTTTTGGATTTGATTCAGAGTCAAAATTTGCCTCTGACTTGGAACCTATTAGCTTGGCCACTAGTGACTGCTTGGAGTGACATTATCCAGTGTTGTGCCAAGGTATTTTATGGTATTCACACCACTTTCTCATGTCCTTCTTCAATTTCTCATTACCCTTCTTGGGTTGTGGCTTATAATAGTTGTCTTGAGAGTGGCCATATTTTCTCTATCCCTTGTTTTGTGGGTTGAGGCCACCTTTTCCCTACTTTGTCTATGAGGATTTTTTAGATCCAAACTCTCACCTCTTCTACTTAAATTTTTTCTCAATCTTGACAGCATATCTATAAGCCACACCTAAGGATGTGATGTCCAGAAAATCCATTTTTTTTAATGTATCTATGCAAAAAAACGTGGTATTTGAAAACCAAATGTCATTCAAATTCTTTGATACCCAATTTGGTGCGTAGGGTATGGAAAATATTGGTGAAATATGGTATTGTCTAGTCCCTTTCTTGACGCAACTTGGTCCATCTTATGTACTGGTCTTTGTAGCTTCCAATAGGGTAGTATTGTTATTTAATGGAATCCCTGAAGGAATCCCATGTGGTGGTGACCGCAAATATTGCATATTCCTTTATGGCCCTTTTCTCAGAGTAAGTATCCCACTAGTCCTTAACATGGGGGATGACCTTGAGGAGTGCAAAAGTAATATTTTCCCTATCAAAAAAGTTGTGGACCGAAAAATACCTTTCAAGTAGATTCAGTCATTTATCTACAACAGTTGCATCTATTAATCCTTCAAATATTGGAATATAAAAATTTACTTGTACCTTGAATGGGGTTGCATGGCCACTTGATAAAGATGCATCTCCTGTGGGAAGTGGCCAAAGGATCTGTGCAAAGTTGTCCATCATTATGTTCCTTTGTCGCGCAAGGGATTCCTCAAGAAACAGTTTAAAAGGATCTCCTACTCCATCATCTTTATTCTCATCCCCCATTTGTTTTTGTCATGCTCAGTTCTATTGATCTTGCAAAGGCTTGACTGGTTTGAGTCCCAACTTCTTGTACCCAAATCTTGTTGGTTACATGCATGAAGAAAAATAAATGAAGAGTGGACCATTTTGATACCACTGAACCAGATTTATGAGAGAAATGAAATGAATAAAATATTGATTACAATAAAAATAGATACGAAGAACAACAACATATATCCAGTGAAAAATAACTTCTATTGAATAAATAAAACAGGATGAAACTGTAAAACTACAGAACTGAAAACAACTTCCTCGAATGGTGGTAGTTATCCTTGAGGAGAGATGTGTCTGCTACACACATCCATCTGAGAATAATGATTACAATGAGGCTCCAAATGCCTTTTTAACATTACTCATAAATGACAAAACCCTAGACATCCAAAAACCTAACCCTAGGAGATGAAATTCCAAAAGTTATGTGGGCCCCGATGGGTAAGTTGGTACCTCAACTTCTCGGGGTTGTAACTTTTGCATGCAACCTTCGTTTTAGGCATGTGATAGCCCATTGGAAAGGTATTTTCAAGAAATACACATTATTTCATCAAACCTCGACTTCATCTATAATTTGACTGTGGAAAGACAAAAAAAACATTGTTTAGTGCCCCAAAACGGCCCTGGAAGTACAAAAAGATGTACGAACATGAAAACTTCCAAAATAAGCCAGTTGGAATAGGTGGGTGGCCACCAATATCCACCTAGATGTTGTGTAGGGATTCAGGATAGCCCTAAAAGTGAAGAACCCATAATTAAAAAGAAATGTCATCATTAGAGAGAAATGTGTTGAACTAAAAAATGTCAAGAGGAGCCAATTGGAATAGGTGGGTGGCCACCAATATCCACCCAAATCACCTTATGCATTGAGTTCTTTGGAATAAAATGGGAATATTTCATAATCTTGTCCACCACCACCATAACAGAATCGTGTTTCTTAGCAGTCCTAGGTAGCTTAGTAATGAAATTCATGATTTCAACTTCCCTCTTCCACTCAAGAATGGGAAAAGGATGTAGAAAACCAACCAGATTTATGTGCTCAACCTTGACCTTTTAACATTCAAGGCATCTAGAAATAAAATCAACAACTTCATTTTTCATACCTAGCCAATAGTATTGTTTTTTGACTATGATAATTGTCTCCTGGTAGCCCAGATGTCTTGCATAAAGAACCGTATGCATCTTTGACAACATCAAAAATTTTAACTCTTGATCATTTGGCACATAAACTCTGTGTCTATACATGAGGATCCCATCATATCTCAACTCATAACCTTCAAATTTATGATGCAACATAACTTATTGAAAGTTCGCCTTTATTTCCACATAGCGCAGATATGATTTGGAAAATTCTAAAATTATGTCGCACAAATCAAATTTGTACATGCTAATGGTTGTAGCATGTATCTCATGCACCCTCTTTATGAGTGTGTCATCCACCTTGTTCTTCTTTCCTATGATATGATTTATTTCAAAGTCATACTCACTAAGGAATTATAACCACCTTCTTTGTCTAGAATTTAAACTTGGTTTTCCAAACATGTACTTAAAACCACTATGGTTTTTCCCATCTCAAATCTTTTACCCATAAGATAATTTCACCACATCTTCAAGGCATGCACTATGGTTGCCAATTCTAAGTCATGAGTCACATAGAGCCTTTCATTCTCTTTTAACTTTCTTGATTCGTAGCACACCACATGCCTATTCTGATTCAAGAATCCACCAAGCCCTTCCTTGCATGCATTTGTGCACACAACAAATTCTACATCAGGATCCGCAATTCTCAAAATTGGTGCACTTGTCAACAAACTCTTCAAGTGCTAAAAATGCCTTGCACAATCTGGAGTCCATTCAAATTATGAACCTTTATTTTGCAAAGATGTAATTGGATGCACAATTTATGAGAATCGTTCAATAAACCTTCTGTAATAACCTACAAGTCCCATAAAGGATCTCACTTATGCGGAATTTCTTGGTGTCGACCATTCCTCAGTGGATTTTGTATTTTCCATATCCACAGCTATTCCTTCTTTGGAAATAATATGACACAAATAATGAATCTGTCATAGATAGAATGATTACTTGCTCAACTTTTCATAAAGTTGATGCTCACTCAATACCTGCAGTACCATCCTCAAGTGTTGTTCTTACTCCTCTTCATACTTTGATTAAATAAGTATGTCATCCAAAAATACAATGAAAAACTTATATACGTACTCTCTGAAAACTCCATTCATCAAACACATGAAGAAAGTTGGTGCATTTGAAAACCCAAATGGAACGACTGTGAAATCGTAATGTTTGTACCTCATTCTAAAGGAAGTCTTGTTGATGTCTTCATATTTAATTCTCACCTGGTGATATCCAGATCTAAGATCAATCTTAGAAAATATTTGCACGCCTCTCAGTTGATCAAAGAGGTCATATATCCTTGGCAAAGGATACTTGTTATTTACGGTTACTTTGTTCAACTTCCTGAAGTCGATGCAAAGTCTCATCGTTCCATCCTTCTTCTTCATGAATAATACTATGGCACCCCAAGGACACACACTTAGGTGTATATACCCCTTCTTTAGAATATTTTCAAGTTGCATCTGCAACTCCTTCAACTCTGGTGTATTCATCCTATAAGGAGTCACGGATATGAGTGTTTCTCCTGGAATCAGTTTTATATAGAAATAAATATCTCTTTTCGGTGTCAACCCCGGTATCTCTTTAAATACATCCTCAAATTATTTCAATACTACATAGTATTCAACACTTGGCACTTTATCCTTAGGTTCCTCTTCCATGTGCACTACAAATACTTCACATACTTTCCTAGATCTTTTCTTCAATTGCAAGGATGAAATTCATTTGATAGTTACAGCCCTTGGAATTCCTTCAACTGATCTTAAGTTCTCTTCCTCATCCAAGCAACTAAATTCCTTGTTGTAACAGTCTAGGACAACATGTTTCTCGTCCAACCAACCCATACCAATGAGGCAATCACATGAGCCCAAAGGTATGATATTCAAATCAATATTTGTGTGCATCCCATTCATTTCCATTGGACATGCCCTAACCATCTCATTAATTTTCCTTTTTCTCCTGTAGCTAACTACACCAACCAAGATTTTCCATGCTTTCTCCTCGGTAAAAACAATATTTCCACCATATTAGGATCTAGATAACTATGACTAGCTCCTGATTCAATTAAAATAATAATGGGTTGATCATTAATATTACCTTCCACCTCAATCATGTGCGACTAAAACTTAGCTTGCTTGTTATCTAAGAATGCATAAATACTTGGAACATTTCTTCCCATGTCCTCAATTGTCGCAACTTTTTGTACACTATGTGTAGACCTCGCTTTATCACCTCTTTGAGGGTAATCTCTGCACATATGATCTCCACCACAATTACAACATTGAATATAATTTTTCCATGGATTTTTCCCCATTGTCTCGATCATTCTAGACTCCTTGAGAGTTGTCTATCCTTGCACAGTATTTATGAAAAATGGTGGCTTAGCCCCCTTCTTCCTATGTTCCACCCCAATTTTCATCTTGTCTTCCTCTCATTATTAGCCTTATAGCTCTGGAAATAGTTTTGTAGTCCTTTTATGGTTTCTACCAAGTTCATGCACTCCTCCTTGGATTATGTACCATCAACACCCAAACCGGCATACAAATATATGAATTCATCATTAGGATTGTAAGTCCTATGCACATCTTCCTTTCTTTTGATCTTCTACATTGATTTTATCCTTCTCTTAACGTTGATAATTCTACAAAATGTGTAGGAAACAGTTTTTATTATATGAATTCATGATACAACTTCATGAAAAATCTACATTATCTTGTCATAATCCTTTCTTTCAAATCCCATCCATGCATTGGTATTCAACACACACCAATGCATTATGTCAATTTTTAAATTGTACACTGTGTATCAATAATGCACATGCAACACAAATTGTTTTGTGCAGCCCCAAACCTTTAGTGCACACACCCATGCATTGTTGTTTACTATGTAGTTCCAGTCCCACACTCTACCATATCATGTATTTGGCATGCATATTTGTGCATTATTTTTTAATGTGCACCATGGACACACTAAATTCCAAATTCGGTTACTTAATAGCCTGCTTTTTTCCTTAAGTAGAAATCAACTAACTCATGCAGGATCTGTTTTGAAACTAGAGCTTTGATGCTTCCTTTTCACCTCTAGTCCATTCAATTCCAGTGTTGAACCAACATATTTGATACCATAATGTAATTTCCCCAACCACCCCAAGATGGGCCACGTCACACAACCTCAACTTCTACAACTCTAAAATCACTCATACTGTAACATCACCCAGCATACTATTGAACAATGCTACACCAAAAATCCACTTCGTAGATTCTATACTAAACCCTAGTCTATGTAGTTTTACTTGAAGTAATGCGTTCAACCTCAAATGAGTTGTGCCACACTAACTTTCTTCTTTTAACACAACTTTAAGTAGCAGAAGTAACTCAAACAACTATGCACGAGTATACAGATCACACAACACTATCATGCGCACAACTACCCTAGTGTCACACGCCAATTCTGATTTCCTTGTGTGCAGGATATATTTCCCTATATGCAAACATGAGTTCCATCCTCTTGAGAAAATAGGATACTTTCCTATGCACCCGACTATTCAATCCTTGCCTCGAAGGCTCATGACCAAGAACATTCATACTCATACACAACTAAAATAATGACTATCAACACCACACTTACATGTGCAAGCAACATTAGACAAAATAACAATAATTACTTATATGCGACAACATATAAGAATTAACCCATGTAAAATATAGATAAATAAGCACATAGAAAATAAGACAAGGTCATAAATAACACTTGTATTTTATGGAAATCACCAACTGCACTTAGAACTCAGACATTCCTCCCAACCATAGACTTTGTTTCCCATAATATTTCAGCAACAAGTCACCCCTAAGTTGGGGCTTAACTCCACCAGGAAAAAAGGGTTCCTAGTGACAGGCTAAGGTATGATTCTCAACAGAATTTCTCAGTCCAAGGTGCACGTTGTTGCAACTAGCCTACAATCCCTCATTCCCCACGCACCTATCACACCCAAGGAAGTGTTCCCCTTCTTTGCTCAACAGTCCCTCAACTGCTCCACTTACCTTCTAGGTTACCAACAATAGGTTAGACAGGAAGTCTATGAGCCCTGTGACTAATTCCTAGAACACCGGGGAACAATTCTCAACAAAACTATCACATGGAGAGTATGCTTACAGGCTTGACAACCTGCCCCTTCAAGAACAAATATCTCACCTAGAAAGACTACTTGTGGGACTAAAACCTTCCTCTTTGAGAGTAAAACTCTTATTACAGTACATAAACCCCTTACATGCTTCTATGTGTAGATAAGAAAATAGTCTTCCTCTCTTAGATGGTCCGACCCCCTTCTCCACACCACAAAGTGAATAATCAATTTTTCTTCCCCAAAAATACACTTAGGAAAACAATATATATTGCATGACTTCAAATCGACATATGTCACCTTAAAAAGTATCTTAAGCTACTTGGTGACTCGTTCCATACCCTCGAAAACTTCAGATAAAATAATTATCCATAACTTACACTTTTCCAGAAATATTATTAAATATTCCCTAAGACTTAAGTCCCACCCCCCTTTTCTCTTTTCTAGTGGATTCAACCCCTCATCTCTTTTCGTCTGATTTTGTTTTTTTGCAACGATGTAATAATATATTAATAATTGTGATTACATTTATATGGATAGTCGCACTGACCTATCTGCGTCCTGACTCACTAGCCTCATAATCACACAGGCTCTCCAACTCCCAGGTCATTCAGGCACACTTAACCAAGTGTGAGAAACACTATGAAATGTGTGCACTTAACTAGGTACGCGCAACACTATGAAATATGTGTACATTGTGTTTGATAACAATTATCCACACACTACTCAGGTGCACGCAACACCAAAACTAGGTGCCAATGACTCACCAACCTATATGTACATTTACATTTACAATTGGTACCAGCAGCTCACCAACCTATATGTACAATTAAAAAGGGATTGGATCAAGGAAATTACATATTATGTAGAAAATTGGTTAAATCAAGCTCTAATCAAGATAACTGAAGAAAATCAAGAAGTGGGAGTTACAACCAGACCAAAAACTGCAACTCAAGAGAATGCAAAAGGAGCATTGGTAGGAAAATAATCGGAGAGAGAACACCATGATAGTGACTAAAATCGATCACATTCTTGTCAATTATTTTATCTTCATGTTTAGAAGTCATCTAGTCCTTTTGTCTTCTTTTCAGGTCCAACCCTATTTTCGTCTTTCATTTTATGGTCCATGGGAACCCAATCCCAGTCCAATTATGGACGAATGCATTTTAGTTTTAAGACTATCAAAGTCTATATTTATTTTTTGAAAAATCCCAGAGAACTATTTTGGGGATAAAATTTAATGATATTTTTGAACTCTGAGTTTTGAGCATAAGATATTTAAAGTTCTCCCATCATATTCTATCATGTTTTCAATGAAAACAATATTTAAAATTTCTCTCATTTGTGGGACTATATCTTCCTTTTCTTGAATGTGATAAAAAAATTATGAATATTGTGATGGATGTGAGAATCTTGTTATTTTTCCTGTAAAAATTATTTATTCCTGCATAATACTTCTACAAATATTGTATTTTGTGAGTCAATATTCTTGGTCCCCTTCTCAAGAATTCTTTGGTGTATGAATATTATTTTCAATCATCAATATTTTACATTTTGTTTAGTGATAAAGATCTAGAGTTTTTTATTTAACACTCTCTCATTTTCATACTAGTTCTAAGATATTCAAGATTAATCTTTAAGAAATTACAAAGGAGTACCACCTCTATAAAAATGAAGGGGGGTATTTATATCCTCATGAGGTTTTTTGTTTGGACCTTAACATAGGTAGACATCAATATGCCTCCAAATTTTTAATATGTGCAATATTGTTGTAAGATCCAAATCATGTGTCGCATAATTTTCTTCATGAGGTTGAAGTTTCCTTGAAGCACAGGAAATTACCCTGCCTTCTTGCATTAACACTCCACCCAATCATTCATTCAACACATATGTGCATACCAAAAAATTTTGATCCATATCTAGTCCCTTCAAAATAGGAGTCATCGTCAACAACTCTTTCAGTTTCTGAAATGCTTCCTCACACCATTTTGTCCATACAAATTTCATATTTTTCTTCTACGGTTCCATAATAGGATTTGTGATATTTGAAGATCATTCAAAAAACCTTTTATATTATCCCACTAAACCCATAAAACTATGTACTTCATGTACATTAGTGGGTATTTATTGTAAGAACCGTAAATTACTTAACCCTGGTAAAATTTCATACAATTAAACATAGAGATTATCCATCATAAGCAATAAGTAATTTATTTCAGCATATAAGCAACATA
This sequence comes from Picea engelmannii, assembly GCA_009831015.1. Taxonomy (NCBI): domain Eukaryota; kingdom Viridiplantae; phylum Streptophyta; class Pinopsida; order Pinales; family Pinaceae; genus Picea; species Picea engelmannii. Next base: position 318,883 of record ML792222.1, on the reverse strand, counting down.
AATTAATTTATGAACGGCAACATAATAAATTACATAACAGAATATAGATACATTACATAATAGAATAAAGATACCTCTGGCTGATGTTGTTATCCCAATATCCGGTTGTCCTTTTTGCTGCTTTGCCCAGCCTGTTGCTTTGACCAAACCCTGCCCAAACCGACTAACCACCCAACCACCTAGGAGCAGCTTGTCCAGCTCCCTAGATCCAGGATACCATAAGGAATCCTAGCCCCCGTGCCCAAAACCCCCAGCAACCCGGTGCCCCCTGCAATGGTTCACCAAAACCCCAAAACCAAACTCCCAAAAACAAAACCAGAAAAATATCCAATAGCCAGAATATAGTCCTCTCCTCTCAATTTTTCATGATCCTCTCTCGTAGGACTCTTCCCCCTCATATCTTTCCCCATTCACCGACTCCCTCCTCCATTAATTACCTTATCCTCCCTTTATTACCTTATCTAATTTTTTTATTACCTTATCATTTCCCCCATGCTTCATTCCCCCCCTGCACACGTAAAGTCTTAAATAAATAATTTAAACTTATTCAGCCATTTAATTCATTACCCAAATCTTTGAATGTGTTAAGTAATCATTTAATTAATTAATCGACATTTATTAAACAATAAATAAATAATATTATTAATAGTTAATCATTACTTAACTAATACACATTAAGACAATTAATTATTTAATTAACTATACTTAATAAACCCTATGCAACTATCTAACCATGGTTTTTGCATACACCCACCCTTCAGGAAACTTCGTCCCGAAGTTAAGGTATTTCATGATACAAAGGAAAAGAAACATGGTTCACACATTCATAACAATTAACCGACATTATTAGTAAGTAAGCCAAGAAAACTCATACATACTAGTGTACATGTACAAGAAATGCATGTGTAGCTAGTACATACAAGTCTCGTGCATGTACTAATAATCAATAACTATCACCCTTATAGTAAATTATGTATGCATCCAATCCAGTCAACAAGACTATTCTTTTATAAAAGACAATAAACCAATCAAATGTTTGTGAAATCCTTTAATTACAATTATCTAGTTCAACAATTTTATTTAGACAACTGAGGTTTAGTTACGTAATTATGAATATTCATATATACACATTTATTTTTTAGAAGGGAAAAACAATAAATTCCACCATCAGACAAATCTCCATACTTTCTCAACTATTTCTACTCATCCTTCCTCCCTAACTTACTTCCATCTTCATTCCTATCCTTCCTCTGTTGGACTATCTTGGAGTGTCAACTATATTGACCTAACTCCAAATAGAACCCGTAAGAGGAAGTGTCACTATCTCGACCAAGCTTCCCCAGCAGGCAACTGACAGTCATCATCACATGTCTAAGGGAGCGTGAGCTAAAACTGTCCTCCCATGACTTCAGGTTTCAGAGGATACACAGTGGGAAATGCCTCCACCCCTCCTAATCATAACTAGGGTCCACATCCTACAATGGAATGTACAGTGGCACCGTGTTGTTGGGAGTTTTGTCATCGTTTATTCGGTTTTGGGCAGTCTCATCACCTGAAATCCTGCATTGGTCCACATATCATAGTAATGCATCCAAATCAATATAATTTCACATACAAAGATTCATACCATAATGTTTCTCGGCTAGTAGTCATGAAATCCACTTTCATCATCATTATCCCTTGGCTATTTCATAGCCCATAACCTGCAGATTAGTCTGTAACACAACTCATACATTTCTATGCATTATCATCATGTAATTGCATACAATCATCATTTCAATTCGGTATCCTTGTAACAACAACTTAACATCAAATTTTTCAAGTTATAAATAGATCTCATAATATCCCATAACTCAATTTCGACACCCATTCATAAAATTATCATTTACCAAATAGATTGCATCATATCCAACATCATTCTAATAGCATTTAAACCTTCATAGGATTCACATTCACACAATATGTCGCATCATATACATCATCATCAATAACATTTAAACATTCATAAAATTTACATTCACATAGTAGATCGCATTATATCCATCATCATCAATAACATACAAACATTCATAAAGGTTCATACACCTTAAAAGTTTAAGTGTATCATTTAATAGTTTCACTTGTGAATAGAAAATAAAAGTATGTAGGCCGCAGGTAATCCTAGTTGTCTAAGTCAAAAGGTGGTGTTACATACACCCAACCTTCGAGAAACATATTCTTGATGTGGTCAAAAAAGTGAGGGATAGTCTCACCGTAATGTCTCAGCGTCTTCCCAAGTAGCAGATCCTGGACTATACTTGTCCCATTGGACCTTAACTTGGTCTACCAGACGATTCCTGAGATGTCGGACTCTATGGTCCAATATGCGTAATGGTTCTACTATGAGATTTCCCATGTTCGATACCTACAATTCCTTCAAATTTAGTTTATGTGATTCATCAGCAACATAATGACATAAAACAGATATATGAAAAACATCATGAGTTTTATGCAAGTGGGGTGGTAGTACGAGACGATAGGCAACGGGTCCAATTTTCTCTTGGATTCTGAACGGTCCTATAAATTGAGGTGACAACTTTGTCCCCTTCCCAAACCATATGGTACTCTTATTAGGCCTGATATGAATGAAAACTTGGTCTCTCACTTCATAACTTCAGTCAGTCCTATGTGCATCCGCATAACTTTTCTTCCTATCCTGTGATTCCTTTAGTCTCTGCCTAATTTGAATCACCTGTTCCTCCATATCTTAAATCAATTATGGCCCTATTGTTACTCAGTCTTCTAGTCTATCCCAACTCAACGACATTCTACATGGCCTTCCATACAGAGCTTTGTAGGGTGGCATTCCGATGGAGCTATGAAAACTGTTATTATGGGCAAACTCTACCAAAGGTAGGTACTTCTCCCACTGGGTTTGAGTATCCATGACATACATCCTAAGCATGTCTTCCATGACTTGATTTACTCTCTCAGTTTGCCCATCAGTTTCAGGATGATAAGTTGTTCTTATGTTCAACTGAGTCCCCAACGTTGACTGCAAACTTGTCCAAAACCTAGAAGTGAATATAGAGTCCCTATCTGAAATGATCTTCTTAGGTATCCCGTGCAAACGGATAACCTCTCTTACAAACACACATGCCACATCAGTGACATCATAAGTGTCTCTAACTAGAATAAAATGAGCACTCTTGGTTAACTTATCCACTATCACAAGAATGGCATTGTGTCTATGATATGTGAACGACAACCCCACAACAAAATCCATAAAGATGACTTCCCATTTGGACATAGGAACATCATGTGGTTGTAGGAGACCTACCGGGTGATGGTGGTCGGCTTTCACTTACTGACACTCTAGGCACTTGGTGACAAAATGGACTACATTGTGCTTCATGCCTACCCAGAAGAAAATTTTCCTCATGTCTGCGTACATCTTTTTCACACTCGGATGTGCACAATAAAGTGCTCTATGGGCTTCCTTCAGTATGATGCTTCGAATATCCCCATTTTCAGGGATGTACATCCTTCCCTGATATCTCAATAATCTGTCTTCTTCCAAACTATATTCTTCATACTTTGGATCTAACTGCCTCCCACTCTGGAGGTTTGAAGTAACCTTTAAATACCAATTGTCTTCTTGGAGTTGCATCAACACACGTTCCCTCAGATTGACTTTTAAGGGTATCAAGGAGAAGACACGTGGTCTCCTACTCAAGGCATCTGCGACCACATTTTCCTTTCCCTTGATGTATGAAATACCAAAATCGTACTCACT
>ML792222.1:304414-315058 GCA_009831015.1 Picea engelmannii | reverse complement strand
CTCAAGGCATCTGCGACCACATTTTCCTTTCCCTTGATGTATGAAATACCAAAATCGTACTCACTCATAAACTCACTCCATCGCCTTTTCCTGGCATTCAAATCCCTTTGAGTGAAGAGATGTTTTAAACTTTTATGGTCCATTTTGAGCTCAAAGTTTCGCCCCACAAGATAGTGCCTCCAAAGTTTCAGAGCTAGCATTATAGCTTCCAACTCTAAATCATGAGTGGCGTAAAGTTCTTCGTGTTTCTTCAAATTCCTTGACGCATAATCTATCACTCCTCCATCCTGCATTGGCATGGCCCCCAACCCTTGCTTCAAGGCATCCATGTAGACTGTGAAGTCCTTTTCCATATCTAGCACTCATAGAATTGGCGCACTAGTTAGTAACCTCTTAAGCTCAATGAATGCACTATCACATTCTTTCATCCATTCATACCTGACCCCCTTGCACTGCAAAGTGGTGATGGGTTTCTCTATTTTTGAGAATCCTTCCACAAATCTCCGATAATAACCTGCTAGCCCCATGAAGCTTCTCACCTCATGGGCATTTTTCGGCACTGGCCACTCCATAATGGCCTTTACCTTTTTTGGATCCACAAAGATTCCTTCGCCGGAAATGATATGACCTAAATAGTGAATTTCTTTCTGGAAGAAGGAACACTTCAACAACTTCTCATACAATTTGTTCTCCCTAAGGTAGGACAACACCACTCATAAGTGTTCCTCATGTTCTCTTTCATTCTTGGAATAGATGAGGATGTCATCTAGAAAGACTTGTACAAAATAGTCTAAGTACTTCTGGAATACGCAATTCATGAGGCTCATGAATATTGCTGGTGCATTGGTCAATCCGAAAGGTACTACGACAAAATCGTAATGTCCAAACCGAGTTCGAAAGGCAGTTTTAGGAATATCGCCTTTTTTAATCCTTAACTGATGATACCCTGATCGCAAATCGATCTTTGAGAATACCGTTGCTCCTTTCATCTGATCGAAGAGGTCATCTATCCATGGAATTGGGTACCTACATTTCACTGTAGCATGGTTCAATTCCCTGTAGTCTATACACAGTCGTAATGATCCATCCTTCTTCTTTACAAAAATTACTGGTGCACCCCAAGGTGAGACACTTGGCCTTATTATCCCTAAGTCCAGTAACTCTTTCAAATACATTTTCAACTCACAAAGTTCTGGTGTTGTCATTCGATATGGAGTCTTGGAAATTGGTTCTACACCAGGTTTTAGCTCAATAGTAAAATTAAGCTCCCTCTCAGGAGGTAACCCTGGAAACTCGTTCATAAAAACATCCTTAAATTATGACAATACCGGGTACTAATCCAATGAGGGTCCCTTCATTTCATTCACTGCTTCCACTACATATAGTCGACACCCTTGCCTCAAACATCACTTAACCTTCATAATTGAGATAAATCGTAGTGAAACCCTCTGTACACCCTAGATCTCCACTGGCCTTCCTTCGTCGTCGACACAAAGCACCCTTTTTGTGAAACAATCTACGAAAGCTCCATGAGCTTCTAACCAATCCATTCCAATGATTAGATCGTATGCCCCGAGAGTAGTGACATATACTTTCAACCTGGTAGTACACACTCCCAAGTCTACTATACAATTATCGACGCTAGGTCCTGCCGCTTTTTTTTCCCCCGAAGCCATATCGACTTGTTTAAAGTCATTGTTATCGTAGGTTGCCAACCCACTCTTTTCTAATGCTGATGGTGAAATGAAACTATCTGTCGCACCAGAATCAAATAAAATCTTAACATTGATATGATTTAGCATACCTGATGACTCCACCACTGAGGATTTATGTTTGGCCTGACGATTATTAACCGCTGCATAAATCTGGTGGCTGCTACTTGATCTTCCCATCTGGGCCTTTCCTTCTTTATGCATGAATCCTAATTGTAACTCTGGGCAGTCACGCTAGTAATGGGGTCCTCCACATCCCCAATAGGTAACACAGGATTGAACCTACGCACTATTATGTGACTGTCTATGAAATGAGTTCCTTCCCCTGGAACCCCTGCCCCTGCTAGCTATTCCCTGAGATGGACGTGGACCTTCCTGCATCGTTGGTGATAAATGAGATGTTGCACTCACTACCATTGAAATCCCTGTGGCTACTGTCCTTGGTGTGACTCTGTTACCATATGGAGGTGGCCTTGAGCCCCCTCCCCTGGGAAATTTTCTAGGGGCCTTCCCCAAGAATCCAGGATGATGCAGAAAGGTCAGTCTCGTACCTCCGGTTAAGTTCATGTGTTCCTCCGCATAATGTGCATTTTCCACAGCTTCCGCTACTGAATATAGTTTCCACATCCGCACCATAGCCCTTATCTTAGGGTTCAACCCATAGATGAAGTGTTTTTCTTGTCATTGTTCATTATCCATATATGAAACATATTTGACCAATTCCATAAATTTGATCTCATATTCTTCTATGGTCCTGTTTCCCTATACTAGATCATGAAACGCTCCTACTTGTTATTCCTCATAGTAAGTTGGCAGATATTTCCTTCGAAACCTTTCCTCGAAAAGTTCCCAAGATACTGTGTCTGGGGTAAGATGCAGTTGTCTTTCCAGGTTGCCCCACCAGTTCAAGGCATTGTATCTCAAATGAAAAATCATTATCTTCGCCTTTGAGGTGGACGCATAGTCCCTTAAGGAAAAACACCTTGTCATGCCTTCCAACCATGCTTCTACGTGTTCACTGGCGCGACCCCCGTCAAACTTCAGAAGTTTGATCTTTTGCAGTTCTCTAGTGATGTCTTCGGGTGGAGTTCCTCCCCCTAAATCCCTTGATTCTTCTGGATTACCCGTTCCAGATGGTGGGGGTTCCACTTCGATCCCTGTTGGTTTTCGCCCCTTTAAAGTCTTATTTATGGCCTCCAAAGAGCGCAGTATGAGAGATATTTCCGACGATGGTGGTGGTGGTGTTGGCGGTGTTGGAGGTGCCTATGAAGATTCTCCCCTACCTCGATTCCCTCAAGTCCTAACCATCCTGTATGATTTAACCTGCATCAACCAAAGTTGTCAGGGTGAGTTCAAGGACATTTCACATTTGTGCAACTTAACTAGAAAACAAGGTTAGGCGTAAGTTTTTCTTTACTTGTCTGTAAACAGACATTACTCTCTTTAGGGGAGGTGGCTAGGTTAAGGCTAAAGAATCTAAGATTGATTTCTTTGCCTAAGAAAACTATTGACTCCTCTCGCCTCGTATCTATGCTAGCTTTGCGCCATAATCACCAATTTATCTAACTTACCTGCTTAGTGCGCATGAAGCCTCCTCCCACTTATCTTGCTCTAAGTCCTTATACTTTGCGTTTACAACTAATTAAGGTGGCTTCCAACCTAATGTCGATGAAATGAGTCTAAGGCTATCCTTTAATGCTTGACTCATGGGTTTTCCTTGGAGCATTGTACATATGCGTTGAATTGTGTGTCTCGGTGGCTGCAGGTGCGAGTCTTGAGGATTGTAGAGTGGCTTTTGGGCATTGGCTCTTAGCGCTTGTGCGTTGTGGTTATGTATTGTTTATGGACTTGTGGTCGTATGATGTAGTGATCTTGAGGCGATGCATTGAAGCTTGGTGCTCAGCTTTGACTAATGGAATGTAATGGAGGGACTTGGCGCTTGGCTCGGTGGTTGAGGGCACGGAACTCAGTGTTTGGTTAACATGGATAATTGGAGATTATACTTCGGGATAGTATTTTATGACTATTAATTTATTTATGTATAAGAATTTATTTTATAACGACTCATGTGTGGCGCATCGGTGTTTGGTTGTTTTCCAAGGCTTGGACTATGGTGAGTAGTCGTGGGTTCAAAACCCGTCTACTCCAACAGAATTTAATCTAATCCCTAAAATCATTAATTAACTTTAATGTAGATTAACTTTACACTAAATACACAATTAATTTAATTAAATTTTTTTATATAATTAATTAACTTTAAAATTATTTTTACACTAAATTAAATATTGTTTTAAAAATAATTAATTAATTCAACTAATTAATTAATTCAAATAATTAGTTAATTAATTATATTTAAAACAATTAACTATACTTTACACTAACATAAAAATTTAAACGAACACACACAAAATAATAATTATATATATATATATATATATATATATATATATATAATTTAATAATAAAAAAAAAAGATCAAAATAATTTAAAGACAAGTGCGGGCACGCATGGATTCCACGTGCCGTCCTTTCTTCCTCCAGCAGCCCCCCTATCTAAACCCTAACCTTTATCGTCGTAACCCTAATCCCTCTTTTCCTCATCTTGTATTCTTGCGAGGTTTCTGGTTACACGATCGACCACCATGGCCTTCTCTCCTGGCTTCTCCTCCTCGTGGTCAGGTGTTTGGTTTCTGGCGTTAGTCGTTGGCTTGTATTTTGTGGCTTTGGTAACTAACATGTGTGTTGTGTTGCAGGTTCTTGACTTAGTTCTTTAGTGCCATGTAGGGCACTCCACCTTGTGCATAGGTTTTTTTTTTGGTTTTTTATAATAAAAAAAAAAATTATGTGTGTGCAATGCGCAGCTCCTCTACCGCGCTCTCGCATTACGAAGTTTTAAACCAAATTGTTTCAGTCCAGGGTGAAAATCGTTGATTCAATCTCAAAATTGGACAGAAATTCCTCCATTTCCTAGTTTGGCATCTCAAGATTAGCTTATAATCTTATCTGGCCTATTCCTAACAATCGTCGACGGTTTATACGGTGATTTTGGTGGTTTGTCGGGCAGATTTTTTTTTTTGCAGAGGAAGAGTTTTGCAAGCTATTTCTTTTTTTATTTCAAGACCCCAAGGTTTAGTTGAATTTGAATTTTGATGTTGATTATATTTATTTTATGGGCCTTTTTTTTATCGCTACCATTGTTTCCCTTGTCAATAACTTCACTTCCCTGTTGTTTTTCATCACCATCTCGCTGTTCATCTGCATCATCAGGCCCATTTTTTCTCCACCTCCTTCGATAACAAGACTCCTATTGACTACAACCTCTGGGCGTAGATTCTCCGCCTCCTTGGATAACGAGACTTCTGTTGCCTTGTGCGTTGGGCTTTGGTCTGCGGGCTTGGAGAATTGGCACGCGGGCTTGTATGCTGTATGATATTGCGCACCTTGTGGACTCCTCTCTTGTGACTTGGGATAAGCGCTTGGGCTCTAGTCCTTGACTGTATCGTGTTGATGGCAGGTTCTTGGCTTGAGATGGGTTTTTTCTAGGAAATGGCCATCATTTCTTCAAGGTCCGCAGTTGAGTGTTGTCTTAGGATTTTTATCACTTGTAGCTTGGGTTGTTGTACTTTCACCAATAGTTGTAGTCCATTAACCATAATCCTCCATTGGGATATTCCTTACTTCCTTTTGTATGTGAATGGAATTTGAATTCCATGTTGCTCGATTCTTGGTAGCTTTGGAACTTGTGCTAAAAACCAAATTTTGTGGTAATTGCCTGGGGCACTAGGTTGATGATTATTTTAGATCGAGATATAATTGGACTGGCACGGCTCTGCTCTGCTCTTGGCATTTTATGCTATTATGTTTTGGTGGAGAATTCAGTGGCAGAGTTCATGAGTTGTTGTAATACTTCTGCTTTTGGCCATTTCATTACTTTGTGGATACGAAATTTCACTTGTTTATGTAACAGCAGGCAGGAATGTATATTCGTCATCTAGGTTTTTCTTTGGTGTTTCGACAATATCTTTAGCAATCAACATGCTTTTTATATGCAGAATGGTTTTTTTTTTTTTTTTATGGAGCAGGCCTAGATGTCGATGAGTATGTCCGAAGGTCCTATAAGTTTGCCTATGCAGATGGTATTGAAGTTGGTCCAATTGCCTGTTTACCAGAGCCTCCAAACCTTAATGATTCTTTAATACGAAAGCCAAACAAAACTTCTCACTTGGGCTGTCTATACTTTGGTTCTCTGGTTGTACTTATTGTATATTCCATTCTATATGGTTTGACTGCCCAGAAGGCACGCTGGTTGGGAGGAATAACATCAATTATTGTTGTTGTTCTGGATTCAAATGTGGGAGCGTGTTTATTTGGCTTTGAGCCTAAGGCTGCCTAGTTGTGATTGTGTGTTTTGACGCGTACAATAGGCATGCTCATTCAGGTGTTCGAAAACTCAATACCGAAAGTCGTGTATGTTCTACTATCAGAAATGCTGCTCCAAATGTCATCGTGTTCCTCCGGGCACCTATGGCCAGCAGGTAAAAACTACTCTATAATTTTTTTATTTTTATTTTTTTATTTATAGCATACTCGATTTATTAGTTATAGTTTATGGAATTTAAAAATATATATATACATAAATAAGTTTTAGTGCTTGAACCTTAGTGTCAATTTCAATCTGATTTCTATTATTTATATTTAAATCTAGTAGGTAAAAAAAAATATATATATATATATATATATATAGTTTTGGGCAGAGCAGAATTTATATATCTTTTTTTGATTGTTTGTTATTTTCAATATGTATAAAATTATACTAATTTCAATTGGGCATATTTTTTATATATAGATCTGTAAAAAAAAATAAAAAATTTTGTTTTTGGCTTGTAGGTTAGGTGGAGTTGGAGCTTCGGCCAGATTTATCTAATTAAGGGTTTCAGGGCCCCTGGACTGCTAGATTTATCTAATTTATGGGTGGGTACAGTTCCATTCCTAAGTTGGGTAGGTGGGTAGGTAGGCCCTTAAGGCTCCAGTGCTTCAAACTGAAGCTCTGATACCAAGTGTAAGAACTGTAAATTACTTAAGCCTGGTAAAATTTCATACAATTAAACATAGAGATTATCCAACATAAGAAATAAGTAATTTATTTCAGCATATAAGCAACATAAATTAATTTATGAACAACAATCTAATAAATTACATAACAGAATATAGATACATTACATAACAGAATACAGATACCTCTGGCTGATGTTGTTATCCCAATATTCGGTTGTCCTTTTTGCTGCTTTGCCCAGCCTACTGCTTTGACCAAACCCTTCGCAAACCGACTAACCACCCAGCCAACTAGGAGCAGCCTGTCCATCTCCCTAGCTCCAAGATACCATAAGGAATCCTGGCCCTCGTGCCCAAAACCCCCAACAACCCAGTGCCCCCTGCAATGGTTCACCAAAACCCCAAAACCAAACTCCCAAAAAAAAAATATATATATATATATATATCCAACAACCAGAATACAGTCCTCTCCTCTCAATTTTTCATGATCCTATCCCGTAGGACTGTTCCCCCTCATATCTTCCCCCATTCACCGACTCCCTCCTCCATTAATTAACTTATCCTCCCTTTATTACCTTATCCGATTCCTTTATTACCTTATCATTTCCCTCATGCTTCATTCCCCCCCTGCACACGTAAAGTCTTAAATATATAATTTAAACTTATTCAGCCATTTAATTCATTACCCAAATCTTTGAATGTGTTAAGTAATCATTTAATTAATTAATCGACATTTATTAAACAATAAATAATTAATTAATTAATATTATTAATAGTTAATCATTACTTAACTAATACACATTAAGACAGTTAATTATTTAATTAACTATACTTAATAAACCCTATGCAACTATCTAACCATGGTTGTTACATTTATTCCATGATTGATTATATATTTATCGGGTCTACCATAATTCTTTCTCCTGAAATGATATGTCCTAAGTAATGAATCTTTGGCTCATAAAATAAGCATCTATTTTTTTTACATATAACTTGTTCTCTCTAGTGCATTGTAACACTTATCATAAATGTTCTTCATTCTTTATCAGTGTATGTGAATATATCAAAATGTCATCTGAAAATACTTGCACAAACTTGTCAATATACTCTTGAAATAATCCAGTCATTAAACTCATAAATGCTCATGGTGAATTCAATAATCCAAAGGGTAATGCTATAAGTTTGTAATGTCCAAACCACACCTTGAATGTATTTTTAGGAATATATTCTTCCTTTATTATTATTTCTTGACATCGTGATCTTAAATCTATCTTACAAATACTTTTGTTCCTTTCATCTAATTAAATAAATCATCAATTCTAGGAAACAAATATTGATTATTTATCATCACTTTGTTTAACTATCGAGAGTCTTATAGAGTCTCCATGATTTATCTTTATTCTTTATGAATATCATCGGTGTTCTCCATGGAGATATGCTTAGTCATATAAATATCATATTCAAAAGTTCTTGTAGTTGCATCTGTAACTCTAGCAATTTCAATGTCGGCATATGGTAAGGAGACCTTGCGATGGGTTATGTTCCTTGTTTAAGTTCAATCAGACACTCCAATTATCTTTTAGGCAATAATCTATGCAATTCCTCTAAAATACATCTAAAAAATATAACAATATTGGATACTATTATAAACTCATTGAATCCTCCTTCTTGGTCATAGATGTTACAATATACAATTTACATCATTTTCTCATACTCCTCTTAAGTTGTAATGTTGAAATGAACCTTAATGACACTCATTTGTTCATCCCAACCAAAATTGTTCCATGACCTATGTCATCTACAAAACAAAGCTTCTTATTCTTACAGTCTAATATTGTATCGTGACTCTCTATCTAACCCATTCCTATTACTATATCATAAGATTCCAAAATAGTTGAATACAAAGATACCCAAGTCACACATACATTTAAGTCAATTTCACATTCTTTAACTAAACAACCTACTTCTTGTTTCACTCCCAAAGCCATCTCTACTTGGCTAAATTATTCTTGATCTATTGCTTTTGTTTTTAATTTTGGCAATGTAGTATTAGAAATAAAAATGACACGCTGCTCCTAGATATATTAATATTGAAAAATTGAGATTATTAACCTTACATGATGTCTCCAATATTTTGGATTGATGTTTTGTCTGAAATTTGTTTGATATTTCATATATCCTATGGGATTTACCCATATCACCAACTGTCATTTGAATTTTCTCTCAATTGGCTTTTCTCTATGCTCACAGACACTCTCTCTGAAAATGTGGTCCTCCAAATATCCAACACCCTCACTTAGGAGGTTGTCTTTGACTATCCCACTGAGAAAAGGAGGGTCTACTCTGTTGTATCAATCAATTTTTTTGCATCAGTGGTTGGTATGATGGTCTCTAGTTTCCAATCAATTTTCTCTATGTAGTCATCATTGGTCCCCTTGGCACATCCATGTGTACAAATATAGGTCTCCATGTGTTAACTTACTTTGGTGTTAGTCTCTGTCCCATTGAATTTGAATATATCAATAGTCTAAATTGACCACCACCTACAAGTTCTTCCTCTTCTATGATATCCCTCTGAACTACCTCATTTAAGGTATGATGCATCAATATCCTCACCTTGGCTCGAATCTTATAGTTCATCCCATACATAAACTTGTTGACCTACAACTTTTCACTGTTCAAATGTGGTGCATATCTCAATAGTTCCATGTACCTAGCCTCATACTCAACCATTGATATTTTACTATGTCTTAGTGAGTTAAATTCATTTAGTTTTCTTTTCATAAATTCTTCAGAAAGGTAGTGTTCTCTAGAATGCTCCTCAAATAACTCCCATGAAACTTTGGACACATCCTGTTGATACTGAGAGGGGGATGAATCAGTATCAAGTAAAATTTAAAACCTTTTTCAACTTATACTTAAACTATTCAACTATATCCAATGAGAAATGAACAATAGTATAAGAGTTACACCAATACACCACAATACACCATGCACAATATATGAGAAATAATCAATAGTTATTGTTCAAGGGAAGTAATGAATTCTGAAGGTAGCTACATCTTCCAAATGTAAAGGGAGGGATAAACCTCCAAGAGGAAGATACAATCCTCCAATATCAAGAGAGAGTTGAACTCTTCATCCTTTCCCCTTCCTTCCACCCAATAATATATGAGAGATAATAAAACATTACATTAAATCATCACCATCAACCAATCATCACATAGAACTTGATAATGCTTCCTGAGACTTCTTCAATTTCTGCAATTATTCAATTCTTGGAGTACTTTGATCCTGTATATAATATTACTCAATGTATTCTCTGAAACTCCTCCAAGTTTCACTCCTTGAAGCCTCCCCAAAAAGAAGTTATAGAAAGAATGGTAGACTTGTTTCAATTATGGTCTATTCAGGAGACCGAAATTGTACAGAATGCCCTGCGCTCAATATTTAACATCTAATTCTAAAACTTGCAAAAACGAAACTACAGTTCGTACTCTTTCCAATGAAATTTTTCCCACATCATTTGGATTCTCAATGAAGAAGGTATGACTGTTTTACCCAGAACACATGTTTATTGACTAGCTTCAAGACTGGTCACAAACCCTATCTTCCATAGAGTGTATCTCCATAATTATAGCGAATCAAGAGCTGATATTTTTACCAGAGGTACCTTGATATGTATTCTCACTACCATAGAGATATCACCATCTAAATAGTTCTAGAAAAAAATTTATTGCAAAAATGGTAAGATGACCTGAAAATAACATACCTTAGAACACATCACCAAAAGACTTCATCCTCCCTTGAAATCCGGCCTTCTTTACTTCTTATTTCCTCTAAAATTCGACTTGTATCAAATGAATGTATAATGATGTTTA
>ML792222.1:264440-301877 GCA_009831015.1 Picea engelmannii | reverse complement strand
TGCTTCCTGAGACTTCTTCAATTTCTGCAATTCTTCAATTCTTGGAGTACTCTGATCCTGTATATAATATTACTCAATGTATTCTTTGAAACTCCTCCAAGTTTCACTCCTTGAATCCTCCCCAAAAAGAAGTTATAGAAAGAGTGATAGACTTTATTCAATTCTGGTATATTCAGGAGACTAAACTTGTACAGAATGCCACGCGCTCAATATTTAACATCTGATTCTAAAACTCTCACACAAGAAACTAAAGTCCGTACTCTTTCCAATGAAAATTTTCCCACGTCATTTGGATTCTCGATGAAGAATTTCTGACTTTTTTACCTGGAACACATGTTTATTGACTAGCTTCAGGACTGGTCACAAACCCTATCTTCCACATAGTGTATCTCCATAATTATAGCGAATCAAGAGCTGAAATGTTTACCAGAGGTACCTTGATATGTCTTCTCACTACCATAGTGATTTCACCATCTGAATCGTTCTAGAAAAAATTTTATAGCAAAAATGGTAAGATGACCTGAAAATAACATACCTTAGAACACATCACCAAAAGACTTCATCCTCCCTTGAAATCCGACTTTCTTTACTTCTTATTTCCTTTGAAATTCAACTTGTATCAAATGAATGTATAATGAGGTTTATTTATACCATTTATGTCACTTCCTTTTAACATTAGGGCCGACCTGACACTTTTTTATTTTTTAATTATTTTCTTTAATTATCTTCAGAGCCTACATGTACTTCCTTCTTCAATTCACTTTGTCATCTTCAAAAATTCATTTCTCCTCAACCATGAGGAACCACATGACATGCCACCAGAAACAACATGATGTATATTATCCATTCATGGGTGTTATATATGCATGTGCATTTTCCTTCATGTCCAAATACCTTTATCAATCTTGTGGTCCAAAACCAATGACTAGTGTTGACATCAATGAAAACAACCAATCTTCCAACACATCCATCCCTAATTGTGCCAATAGGGTCTTCCACCACAGTAAATCACTTCCCTTTAACCAGAATATGCCTATTCGTACTTTGAGTTTGGAGGTATAATCCCTCAAATAAAATCATATTACCATGTTTTCCAACCAGAGTTTGTATGCCTATCCATCGATAGAACCCCAAAACTCTAAAGATTTTACTTTTTCTAGCTCTCTATGCACATGGTTTCTTATAATATTTTGTGATCCTTAGGCGTGTATGGATACTCCTCCCTCTTCCCTTTCTAGTCTATTCATTAATGCATCAGAAATACTCTTAAACAAATGCATCATGGTGATCACCTCTCATATAGGTACATGTCCCTATTCTTGAACATGTTCCTTTCCCCTTGGCAGAGGGTGTGGAGGCATAGCTTACGATAGAGGATGTGCACATCGACCTTCAACTACCATAACTCTCCTTCATATTTTATCCATATGTACCTAGAATATGAAGAAAATGTTCAAATTCAATTGATTAAACTTTAATTCACTTGAATAAATAATAATAATAAATAATAATGTGCAAATTAATAATGGTTCTAAGGCCCTAATGTATTGAACATAGCTTCAACAATATGGCATAACCATTAAATTCACAATAGTTGTGAAATTGCATCACTACAACTTCCCACAACCATAAATATTATTAATTGTCACTTCCATATATGACAAGTATGTGTTTTCCATGAATCCCAACCTACAATTTTTCCACCTCATCTATGACGTGAAATCATGTGACATATTTGTCTTATTCTTGTCAAAGTAAACACATATTTCTCTAGGAGTCTCTGGTTTTTCAGTTGGCAACTGTGTCGGCTTCAATTTGCTTGTATCAATTCACTAATAATAATAACAATTTATTTTTAAAGTCACGGTCAAGTTAGACACCAAATTGGTGTATGAGACCCTTTTGTTTATGGGACAAGGGACCCCCTCCATGCAAGGATTTTACTACTAAATTCTATGGAAGTATACATACCCTACCCCCTTTGTATTTCAACCTGTGACCTCCAAGGAGGAAACACATATTCTTAATCATTAGACCCATAAACAATATAATGCAATATGAAAGATTCCCTACAAAAATTTTGCAAGTACAATTATAATTTTCCATACATATGCCAACTATTTTTTTTACTGTATATATGTATGATTTAATTTGGATATACTCACAATAACCGATTTCAAAAGATATACAAAAGAAATTAAAACCACAAACTATGCCCCATATATATAATCAAATTTCATAGCTAAAAAATATAGGATATAGAGAGTCGAATCAACACATAAATGTATCCTATAAGCTTCAACGATTATGAGTCATGATAACAATAAATTTTCACAGCTTTAAACATTTACTCATATAATTATTAATAACACAAATAGGTTATGGGAAATACATATCTTTAAATACTGATCTTTAAATAATAATAGTTGTAAGTAAAAACAAAATAGAACTAGAAAGTATTCACAATATCATATATTTACTTTTCATGGACCAATAAGTGGTGAAACCATGTTGAAAAAACAACCTTGATTAACACAAATTTACATTTAATATTTTCTAGTTGGTTGAATTTTATCAACCCCAAATAATCACTACAATATCTTAAATAACGTATAAACATTTCAAAATAACAACACCAAAAATTATACAAATAAATAATACAAGAGTTAACATCATGAGTCAAAATTTGATGGTGAATTGAAATACAATCACAATATCCTTTGTTTTAGTCTATTGATTGTTGGATGATCCATTATTTGACCTCTCTACCAACTCTATTAGGTACTTTCATTCCCAAGGATATTTGAGCCGCAATGTTGTTGTATGGAAAAGTAGTTCTAGTAATACAATTGAAGAATTAACTTGTTAGGTTTGAGAAGAATCGTCACTTCAAATAAACTTTAATAGACCAAACTTTCAACAAATACCAATGAAAAAAATTAAATATTATAATATATATCCATATTAGGGGCCAAAAAGTGTTTTCCTCTTAAATCCAAAATTATCTTTTATAAGTTATGTGGTCCATGCCACTTGTTAAACTCATGTAAGAAATTATTTTACAAAATTACTATTTACTTAAGATTCACCCATCCATGTGTCACTCATGTGTACAAGTGCACATGTAATTACTTATTTAAAATTATGAAATACTTAATTATTCTCACCCAACTCTCACATTTCATATTTTCACTCATAAATGTTCCCTTGATCTTCTCATCACTTCATATTCTAGTGATTACACATGGAGTTATTAGTTTAACTTCCTTTAACTTCCTTCTACCCGTTTTTCTTTTCCATGCACTTGTATTTGAATTTGAACCAGTGTTCTTGTTTTCTCTCTTTGATTTAAGATTGCACTAGTAATTAGTTTTTATTAATTAATAATTAACTTACTTTTCTCATTTAATGGACATTCTCCTAATATGAAATTACTTTTTTATTAACCTCAATTCAACTAGATCTTCTCTCTTGATATGAAATAATAATTTATTTATATGATTATTTATGCTACATTCATTTAATTAACATTTATTTTTGTAAGTAAAATGCATAACTATATGATTATTTTCTCATTAAATAATTTATGCTTACCAAGTTAATTATCTTTTATATGTTTAATTTAATCTCAATTCATTATAATTTTACAATTCATAAACAATGCCAAGGGTGTCATGTTTCTCATACCCTTCAAGAATTATTGTTTTTGAGTTTTCAAGAGTGTCATGATGAACATGACCTTCAAGTATCTAACTTTTCTTGGTGGAGAAATGATGCAAGAGTGGAGACCCTGTTAACTCATATTTGTTTTTACTTTGTTAAGAAACTAAGGGTCACTGAGGAATAAGGTTATCACCTTATTTTGCACCCCTCGACTAATCCTTATGAGTGACCAAATATGTGGCCTACCATCATGGCAACGTGCAACCTCAAGGTAAAATCATCCCAAGATTTTCAACTCAGGCCACAAAAAATGAGTGCTAGTAGGTGGAAAAAGGTAGAAACTACTCCTCTCCCATATGTGGATAAATCGACAAACATGTCCCATGTGCCTACACACTAAAATCAATGCATCAATAATTTCATAATCCAAAATTAAAATATAACATAATCACATAATTGTTTTCTTCCCTAACTCAATCTAGAGTCCAATACAATATTGACACAATCCCACGTCAATACATGCCTATGGTTTTTCATGTCATACTAGGAAAACTGTCAATAGCCATCTATAAGTTAATGTAAACAATATTTTCATTTCAATTTATCAAAATCATATAAATTCACACATCAATTACATCATATCAATGCACACACAATTTATCTAAATTATCCTTTAATCTTTTAAATAAACTCATTCAATAATCATCATTTAAAACCTAATCAAATAATTAAAATTTTAAATTTTAACATCATAATATCAGTCAAAAAATTGGGTCATTTGTAAATAAATTCCCTCAATTAATGATTTCTGGTTTGTTTCAACAATCAAATCAAAATGGAGAACTATAGTGTAGATGCTCCAATGTTTATATACCACCCTATACCAGAGACAATGTTAGTGGAAAAGCATGATATCATGTAGAAAGTTGTCTCAAGTTTGGACACTAATTGATACACTAAATAACTAAAGTTTATGTAGTCCCTACAAACTCCAAATCTTGGTGTTTCGTTTTCTTCTTCTCATTATAATAAGAACAAAGTTACCCAATTGACAAGAACCCTCCAAAGTTCTTGTTCTTTAAGAGGTCACATTAGTGATTGTTTTTACTCCTAAATCAAAAAATGGTGCGCTCGGAATCACTCATTTTTTCTTCAATGTTAAAATTACAATTTGTTTAAAATTGTGTCTTTAACAATTGGTATAGTTTCAACCAAAACCTTAAAATCAACTCTCAAATTGAAAAGTAGTGCTCAAAAAATCAACCCTCTTTTTTGGATTAAAATTACAACTTGTTTGAAACCATTTCCTTAACAAATATCATCTTTGTAACCAAAATGTTAAAATCGACACTCGAAGAAAAGTGGTGCTCTTAAAATCACTCATTTTTTCAGGGTTAAAATTAGAACTTGCTTGAAATCACGACCTTGACAATTGGTATCATTGCAACCAAAACCTTAAAATCAATCTCTAAATAAAAAAGCATGACTCCTAGAATCACTTCCTACTGTTCATGGTTAAAATAAAATAAAAAAATTAAATACCATGACCTTAACAACTAGTAATATTGCAAATAAATTTATTAAAAAATTAAAAAAAAATAAAAATAAAAAAATAAGGGAGAAAAGACAAAATAAAGAGAAAAAAACACCTAAAACTAAGGGGGAAACATGGTTTCTTTAAATTGAAATATATATACATTTTTGCAATTGGGTTTAGCTCGCGTGGTTGGGATGAATGATTATTATCCTCCCCACCTAGGTTCAATTCTTTCAAGTGACATGTTGATCTCTTGACAAAAATATTATTGTAATGGCCTTGAGCCCTATATTGGAAAAGCTTTGAGTTTCTCATAAATCTAGTTTACCTTAGGTACCATCATCGAAATGAGGAGAAGTACCTAGTGGGTTTCCTAGGGATATGTATTCCATAGTAAAAATATATATAACATTTTCAATTTATTATAAAAGAAAGCAAAACACACACACACACTCACTCACTCACTCATATTTCATCTTACATTTAAAATCATTTTTTTTCACAAAGACTGCAGGATTTTTATTGATTAAAATGGTGCAACCTAGACTGCAGAGTACAAAATGAAAAAACAGATAGAAGTAAAAAATTTCAGTTCTTCCATAACAACTAGCATCTATGTGCGTATCCTATCTTTGTTGTTTCTCCAAAATCTAGAACGACTACATAATTGGACTGAGTAAATATGGTAAACAATACCGTGTATACAGATTGAAAAAAAAAACATAACTAACCTTTAAAGTTGGAATCATTTTGAACCTCCTTGTCCATGTTGTCTTCATTGTCCGGTGGTGTTGTTGGAACATTTAAACCTGGAAGCGCAGACTCCACCCTTCTGGACGAGCAACTAATAGTCATACCATAATCAAATTTCCCCTGGGCCAAATTTCACTAAGAAAGGTACAACTGCATTGCTTCTAATTGACATCGTAAAGAGTCGACCTCATCCTGGAGTTGACCCACCAAAACCCGATGATGCACCAAGGTGTCCAGGGAAAATGTAACTAAATAATTAAGAGCATTAACCATAATAACTAGAAATTGATGCTATAGAAACTCGTCGTCCTCCATTTCTACATCCTGGTGCCTTTCGTTCAACCCATTTGCCATGATGGTTCTCTTGGTAAATTGAAGGCTAATCCACAGGGCCTATGAAAATTAAAGGCTTACAACTAGACCCTCCTCTCCCAGAATAATACATAAAATGGACCTAAGAAATCTAAAAAGCAACGTAGAAAGAGAAGAAAACAACATGCATTCTTTCTCATAATGGATCCAAAGAGAACTGAAATTTCCAGGATTGCATTCCCTAATTTAAAAATGTGCCACATGTGCCTTATTAAAAAAATGCATGCATATTGTACCTTTAAATCCCTATCCAGACATCCACCCATGAATATGCCATGCAAACTTGCGAGCCAGTTGACGACATCCATGAAATCTGTCATCCTAAATTGTACTTCCTCCCAACTTCCATTCTCAACAATTATGGAAACCTTCCAATCACTTCTTAGAGGATGTGGAAGAACTTAATAGTAAGGGGGGGTAAATTAATCATGATACGCTCAATAAGAGCCTTTAAGCCAACATCTCAAGGGACAAAACCAATAACAAAGTATCTAATGGTGTTTTTGGAATCACCTACAATATTCAAATGAGAAATATGTTTTTGCTTGGCCAGTTGAATCCCTTGGTAGATTGCATAAGCTTCAACCTTGTTATTCATAGTGACCATAAGCTTCAACCTTGTTATTCATAATGACCTTGAGATTCCAATAAAAGTATATTTCTCAAGTTCCTCTAAGGCCATAGAGCACCCATCGTGCACCTCCCTTACATAATTTAGAATCAATTAATTTAAAAAGTAAAAAAAATAAAATATATATATATATATATATATTAAAAAATAAACAAATAACAAAATTTAATTTGAAACAAAATTAAAGAATAAAATTTAGTTAAAAAATAAATAAAGGAAAACTTTAATTAAAACAAAACAAAAATAAATAACAAAATTATTTTAAAAAAAAGTTAAAGAATAAAATTTAAGTTAAAAATAAATAAATGGAAAAATTATTTAAAACACCCTTTTCTATTATAAATGGAAGTTGTTAGTTATTTCTTAAAAAAATTGGTTATTTATTGTTTTTTAGTATTTTATTATTTAAGGGTTTTTTTAGATTTGTCTAAGAAAAAAAAATTGGGGTGATTTTTTAAAGGGTTATTTGTTCGAAATTAGGTGAGAAATTGTTAGATCTGTAGATTTGAGTTATTATTTTTGTATAATCCGAGTGTCTCAGAGGTTTTTCAGCATGTTGAATCTATTTTTACATTCAGAAATAGATTTTAAACAACAAAAAATAGTGTTTTCATGCAAATTTATATCGTCAACAAAAAAACCATTTCATAAAACAGTTAAACAACGGCTTTTTATTTTTATTAAAAAAATTAAAAGATTAATTTTGAACCAATTAATTTAAAAAGAAAAACAAATTAAATAAACATTAAATAAATAAATAATAAAACATTGATGTAAAAATAAATAAATAACAAAAAAATAATTTAAAACAAAACTAAAGAATAAAATTTAGTTAAAATTAAATAAATGAAAGAAATTAATTAAAACAGCATTTTTTCGGGTGGGGGCGACGGAGGACGGGCACCAAAAAAGGTTTATAGATTGAATTTTATTTTATTTTTAATTTGTTATCTATTATTTAATTTAATGGTTTAACATTTTTAATTTTCAATATTTTTATTTTTTTTCAAATATTATTTATTTTTCTTTTAATATTTTTTTAATTTCTTATTTATTTTTTTTATTTTTTTAATTAATGATTTTTTTTTCTATTTTAAAAGAAAGAGAGTACATGTTTTGTTAAAGTATTATAAGGATGTAATTAATCTTAATCTAAAAGATCAAAATTATCTGTATTTTTGATGTGTAAAAAGAAAAAAATAAGTATTGTTAAAGATATGAACAAATTCTCACGAGCTCCATAGTGAAACTGGGCGTCGGTCAATTTCTAAAACGTCATGAAATGAAAGAGTATGTCACCTTTGTGACATTAAGAAGGTTGAAGATGAAAAACAATTTCTCTTAGATTGTCCAGCCTATACCCAAATTAGATCTCATTTTCAAAATATTTGTCACACTACCAACTTTCCTAACCTCTTAACTCAACAAAACTATGGTGATCTTGGAAAGATTCTCTTAAAGTGTTTTCGAGCACAGAAACAAAATTCTAAATAATCGCAAGTAATCACTTATCCTCTTACACCAATTCGATTTTAGTGGACGTTAATCATCATCAACATTAATGATTTAACTTTTTTAATTTTTAATTTTTTATCTTTTTCTTCTAATTTTCTTTTTCTTTTTCTTCTAATATTTTGTAATTTGTTATTTAATGTTTTTCTAAAATTTTATTATTTAACTATATTTTTTTTTAGATATAGGGTGAAGGGAAAGAGTACATGTTTTGTTTTTTCGACTTATTAAAAAGAAACATGTTTAGACATTATTATTATTTAATGATTTTTATTTTTTTTTTTAAATATAGAGTGATTTTTTATTTTATTTTTAAAGATATATGGTAAAGGAAGAGAGGACATGTTTTTTGTTTTGTTTTTTAAATTGGGTTTTGTTTTGTTGTTTTAATTTTATGCTTATTAAAAGAATAATTTCTAGTTTTTTTCTTTTTTTCAATTTTTTTTTTTAAATAAACAATGGTTTCTTTATGTTTTTAGTTTTAGACTTATTAAAAAAAGAAATATGTTGGTTTTTTTTGCATTGTTTTTTTTTTCAATTTTTTTTAATGAATTTGTTTATAACAGTGTTAGTTATTAAGGTCACAATATTAAACAAGTTGTAATTTTAAATCCAAAAGATAGGGGATTATTATGGGAGTATCATTTTTTTTTATTTAGGGGTTGATTTAAAGGTTTTGGTTTCAATGGTACCTAAGGCCACAGTTTCAAACAAATTGTAATTTTAACCCCAAAAAATAGGGGATGATTTTGGAAGCACCACTTTTTGATTGAGTTGATTTTAAGATTTTGGTTGCAATGGTACCAATTGTTAGAGCCACAATTTCAGACAAGTTGTAATTTTAACCCCCAAAAAATGATTCTAAGAGTATCACGTTTCAATTTGGAGGTTGATTTTAAGGTTTTAGTTGCAACAATATCAATTAGTAAGGCCACAATTTCAAAAATGCAGTAATTTTAACCATGAGAAAAAAGAGGAGGTGATTTTGAAGAACCATTTTTCAATTCATGGGTTGATTTTAAGGTTTTGGTTGCAAACGATACTACTCGTTGAAGCCACTATTTAAAACAAGTTGTGATTTTAACATTGAAAAAGGGAGGTGATTCTAAGAGCATCATTGTTTGAATTCATGGTTGATTTGGAGTTTTTGGTCGCAATGGTACCAGATGTTAAGGCCACGGTTCCAAATAAGTTGAAATTTAAACCTAAAAAAAGGATGAGGTGATTCTAGAAGCATCAACTTTCAATTTAGGAGTTTATTTTAAGGTTTTGGTTGCAATGATACCAATGGTTCATGCATGTTTTCAAACAATTTTTACTTTTAAACAAATTTCTATTGTGGGTCGATTAAAACAATGCATATTGAAAGGTTTCAAATTTGATCTGGTCAAATAAAATCATGTTGTTGAATATGGAATCATGTGTGTGTGTGTGTGTGTGTGTGTGTGTGTTGGTTGTGGAGCATGATTATCTTCTTGATTCAAAGGTCTTTGTTTTCAATCATGTTTATACCCCATGAAGAATTTACACCACGAAAGAGTGTACACTCCTCCACGTGGGGGAGTGCAGAGGGGGTTTACCCCCTCTGCGGGGTCCGGAGACAAGTGGGCCCCCAGCGAGGGTTCAGGGGTCAAGCCCCCGAAGGAAAAATCGCCTTGTAAATGTATATTGTAATTTCATAGTAAATTTGAACCGTTCATTATAAGGTTGCAGATCTGATAGTAGAAGTTATGTTAGGGTGTGTTTCCCTAGAAGGAAACCCTCTTTTATGAGGGAAATGTATTGTGGCTATGTATCATGGCGAATATTGTATTATGAGAGAGTAGAATGTGAGAGAAAGATGAGAAAGTTACAGCGGGTGTGTTGTAGGTTGTATCCTTTCATTTTTTGGATAATAATAAAGGAAGGACCTGGAAATTTCTCTGGTGAACGTAGCCCACACTGGGTGAACCACGTATATATGTGTCTCTATTGTATTGTGTATATTTTGTGTTTTATTTCCACATTTGTTTTATTTCATTTCTCTATGATCATGTTTTTCCAACAATTGGTATCAGAGCGAAAGGTAACTCGCAGCAAAAAGAGGGTTCTTGGTTCGAGTGGGAGAAATGGCGGAAGATGGAAAGTTTAGGGTCGAGAAATTTAACGAGCAAAACTACCAGTTATGGAAGATGCAGATGGAAGATTATTTATATCATAAGTATCTATTCCTACCATTGGGTGGAATAACAAAGAAGATGACATCCATGAAGGATGAAGAATGGGAGATTCTTGACAGAAAGGATCTAGGAATGATACGGCTAAGCCTGGTAGTGTCGGTGGCTTTAAATATTTTGAAAGAAAATACAACGAAGGAGATGATGGACACATTATCTAAACTATATGAAAAACCCTCATCATCCAATAAGATATTTCTAATTAATAGATTATTTAATATGAAGATGTGAGGAGGTGGGTTTGTTGCAGATCATTTAAATGAATTTAATATGGTTACTAATCAACTAAGTTATTTAAAAGTGGACTTTGATGATGAGTTCAGGGCTCTTCTAATCTTGTGCTCATTGCCAGAAAGCTGGAACGGCTTGTTCATGGTTGTAAGTAACTTTGTCTCTGGTTCAAACACTTTAAAATTTGATGATGTTGGTGGTGTTATCCTTAGCAAGGAAATGCGATGGAAAATCACATGTGAGACATCAGGTAATGCATTGAACATGGAGAATAGGGGAAGACAAAAGGATAGAGGAAAGGGCTTAGGAAACTGTGGGAATTCTAGGAAGGGAAGATCCAAATCCAGACTTGGAAAGATAGAGTGTTGGAATTGTGGGAAGAAAGGACATCTGAAGAAAGATTGTAGAGCTCCAAAGGAAGCAAATGTAACAAGTTATGTGTTACAAGATGCTTTGATTATTTCTGTAGATAATATTTTTGAGTCTTGGATAGTAGATTCAAGGGCTTCATTTCATGCCACACCCCATAGGAAAAAAATTATATATTATGTTCAATGTGATTGTTAGGCTCTAAAGATGTCCTAAAAACAACCTTAGTTTAACATTAATTTATCAACCGAGGATCCGTCTTTTCTTTCAAGAATATCAGTAAAGTCTATGCAGATAGTTGTAGAGGTTAAAATTGTGTAGTTAAAGCAAATCTAAGTTTAACTATAATCAAATTCCTCACACATTCATAAAAGAAACTATGAAACTAAGATCTTACTCAACAGAATTGTAATATGATCAATAACATGTTGTGAATTAAAGGCATTAACCAATTTGTTGAATTCATCTAGCTAAGAAACAGTATTTTAATCTATCAAAATACTTAATAAACCAATCTATCAATGATTGTCTAACCTGCTGGAAAATAAAAACTAAGTACTATAAAATTGAGAAGGAACATCAAATGCATATTTAAGCGAAAGGAACAACAATTGTAAATTTAATAAAAGGAACAATGCATGTGAAAATGAGAGGAACTCTCAAGAAATAAACTACAGCAATGGGAAATGGAACAACAATCGATAACCCTCAAATGAAACATCTATCCTCTGTAATTAAATAGCATAACCAAATTATGAAAACATCAACACACTCACGCATCTATCGTATCTGTTGCAAAGAGATTTAAATCGAAGAACTGAAATCAAATTGATACAATTATAGATTGAGACAGTAACTCCTTATGACTGGGCCTGCAGTCTTTAAAAGGTATTGCTGCTAAGAACTCAGTATGCAAAGATGATTAAAAATCTCAAGGATTTCATTAATTCCATGGCTGGTAAATCATTTACAATGGACTGCTTGTACAGAGAAATTCAGAGATCTGAATGCTTGGATAAATTTCTTGGTTGTTTCTCTATGGTTCATCACCCTCTATATATTACAATGATATGGGTAAATTAAGCTATGCTGAGGATCAAGAGATCCTCAGGATTTCTTTTACTATTTATAAAGATTACAAAATAGAGAGTCAATCTTCCTCAAAATTGCTTTGCGCCCGATTTATTCGATCTCCAATAGTCTATGCATCCTCATAATCTTCTTAACTATCTTGAGTTTAACAATTATTGTCCATTTCTACAATAAAATCAAACAATTCAAACCGAAATTCAGAAATTATCTAATATCACTCAATAACATTTCTAGAACACTTTTTAATCATTTTATTTCCTAATTATTTCTAATTAATAGAAAAGTCCATCGAGATTTTATCATAAACCATTGTGATAAGGAGGATATTTGTACCTTTTTTTCAACTCAACATACCCCCCAGCTTACCTTCTTGCATGTCCTCATGCAAGCAAATATTTTACATGTAAAGAAATGATGTTGAAGGGAGGAGAGGTATTTTCTTCAGGTCTCCTGAATCCATTCTTACCTCTAATATCTTCAAAAGAATCATCTTCTTCCTTATTATGAATTTCATAAATACTTTGATAACCCTCTGGAGGATACCAAATAATGGGAGGATTGTACCTTCATCCAATCCAGGAAGGTCCTTCATTTTGGATCATTCTAGCATACCTCTCTAACCTGAAGGTGTTTGCATGGAAATTCTTGAAACCAAACGGTTCCCTATTCTTGACTGCATTTGAGGAGACATCCCATGTGAGTTTGGAATAAACAATAGCTTCTTATTTAAGCTCTCTAAAATACTGTAGACCTGAACTTATAATGATGGAAACCGCACTCCTCGGAGCACGTTCGCCTCCTCCAGGACCTTCCTTCCTCTCGGCCCGAAGAGCGTCAATGCTCTTTCATCTCCCAATCGGGAAATATCTACCCACAGTTTCCTTCGCACGACTTCCCTCCTTTGTTCACTTGTCGGGAAAATCGGAACTTGCAGTTTCACGAGCTTACGGTCTATCTCTAGGCTCTCAAATCCCTGAGACCCGATGCGCCAGTCAACGCTGACTTCGTTCTTCCTTTGTCGGAACTTTTCTCTATCGTGCCTCGCAACTCGCGACTCTAAACAATTGTATTTCCAATCTCCGATACGCGATAAGCCGAGATGTCGAAAACTGCAGTCTCACTCCTTCGTGATTTCGCCACTCGCGTGATCAAACGACTCATGCCTCGACTTCTGAAGTCTGAAACGTCGATACTCGGAATATCGCTACCTCGAGACTTCACCACTCACAAGGCCAATTACTTCCTCCGTTGGCTCCAGATGCCCGAGACGCCGAACCTCCGATATTTCACGCCACCTGTCTTCCACTATCACTTGTGGCCCACACTACTCACGTGACTGTCGGAATGTCACACCTCGCCCTCTCGTGACTTTCATTCCATAAAGTTGGAGTCTTACTTCATGAACTTCCGATATACCGATCCATGAGTAGAATCAACACTCCTCATGATCCCGATCAACGGGCTCCTGCCCTTTCGAGCTTTGAACTTCTTCCGCTTCTGCACTGTAGCCTTCTCCAATTCTGAGAGATCCAACGATTCCACGGAACTCGTTGATTTTCCCCGAAGAATACTGACCGTCCACTTTTCTCCGTACGCAATCCACGAACAGAAGGGTCTCTCCACGAGACTTGTTCGCCAACCTATGATGCTGCTTCTCTCCGCTTCCCTTCAACAAACCTTGAAGGCCTATTCCTTCTGAGCTTTTCTCCCAGTTTTCGAGTCCCTTCAGGGAACTCCTTGCACGCACTCCTTGCGGAAAATCCTCAAACACGACTAAGTGCTGAAGTATTTGATCTTGCGCACTCTTGCCGCAGAAAATCCTTCAATCCTTTTGCTCAGAATCACAACTCTGGGTCTTCGTCCAGCCTACGTACACCTTGCACGGCTCCGGTGCCCAATCTGCACTTTTGAGAACTTAGAACAAAAGTTACCTCTGTCTGAACCTTCTATCAATGCACTCCTTATGGACGATTCGACTGCACTCCTTGCAGGAATTCTCCGGTTCAAGATAGAGAAACAATTGAAACTAACTCCTTGTTCTCACAGACTTTAATTCAACCATGAAATCACATACACAGCATATAAAAGAAAAGGTATGACAAGAAGAAAACATTCATGAGCATAATATCATAAATACACAGAGACCAACACAACCATGCATTTGAATCAGAACTCTTTCTATTAATTAAAATATCTATACATGGGTGTTCTTCATACACTTCTCTGCATGCTCTTCTCTTCTGAACGCTTGATCTCTTTTTCAATGATACAAAGGAGGGTGTCTATATTCCGTTTCCCTTTTCGAGCTCTAAAGCTATCAAATCTAGAATTAAATTCCTATCTAACAACATTAAATCTATTAAATGCCTCATCTACCCAAGGACGTGAGCTATCCGCTAAAGGTCCATTTACAATATACAAGTGCGCTTTCATAAATGTCTTCATTAAAGACTTGTGCAATAATCACAAGGTGAAATTCAAAAAGAAATTGCGTTGGCTTGTCCAGCTGTCTCCCTCTTTCGCGCTGGCTCGCTTGACGTGGGCGATGCTCCTGCATCATACTCCCTCGCTTGAAAATTTTCATGGGCTCCTATCCATGAGCTCTTGCATGGTCTTTCCATGCTTCTGTATCATCGCTTTTGTTTCCCAGCTGACATCCTCCACTGGGTGATTCTTCCATTTGACCAAATACTCAAAATACTCTTTTCTTTTGGTCTTTTTACTTACTCGATTGTCCAGTATGCATTCCATCTGTGGCTTCTCTGCAACTGGTAATTGTTTCATCCACTGGATCACTGGTCCCTCAGTTCCAGTCTCTGCTTCTTCATCTCTGTATGGATATAAGTCTGCAACATTAAATATCGGAGATATCCCGATGCCATCCGTCAACTCAATCTCATATGCATTCGCTCCGAATTTCTTCAGGACTCTGCATGGTCTGATTTTCTTCATCTTGAGTTTATTGTATGTTCCCCTTGGGAACCTTTCTTTCCTCAAGTGTGCCAGAACTAGATCACCAACTTCAAACTAAAGTTGTCTCTGATGCTGATCTGCTCTGCGCTTATACTCCTGGCCTGATTTCATCAGTCGCTGCTTCACCTGACTGTGAAGTTCCTGCATCGCCTCAGCGAACTCTTCTGCACTAGTGCTGCTAGTTGTAGTCTATTCTGAATCCCGCAATTCGGAAACTCCCCGCAGTTGCATCCCATATACAACCTGAAATGGACTCTTTCCTGTACTCCGATTCACCGAATCATTGTATGCGAACTCGGCCTGTGGCAACACATTGTCCCAACTACTGTGATGCTCCGTCACCAGGCTTCTCAATAAGTCTCCCAGACTCCTGTTAACCAATTCTATTTGTCCATCTGTCTGAGGGTGATAAGAAGAACTAAATGCCAGAGTAGTTCCTAGCTTCTTCCATAGTGTCCTCCAAAAATGACCTATGAATTTGGTGTCTCTGTCCGAAACAATACTTTTCGGCAATCCATGAAGTCTAACGATCTCTTTGAAAAACAGATTTGTGATGTGCGTCGCATCGTTGGTCTTCTAGCATGGTATGAAATGTGCCATCTTTGAAAACCTGTCCACAACTACAAATATGGAGTCAACACCTCTTTGTGTTCTCGGCAATCCCAATACAAAATCCATGCTAATCGCCTCCCATGGTCTTTCTGGTATGGGTAATGGCTGATAAAAACCTGCATCTGACATCTCTCAACAAATCCGACATCTCTCAACAAACCTATTGACATCTGCATGCATCCCTGGCCAAAAATATGATTCATTCAGCTTCGCAAATGTTTTGTCATGGCCAAAGTGTCCGGCCAATCCTCTGTTGTGTTTTTCCTTTAACAAGTTCTCCCTCATGGAGCAATTCGGAATGCACAGTTGATTGCCTTTGAACAACAATCCTTCCTGGACCATGTAATCTATCCAAAGACTCCGATCTCTGAGAACTAGATTCTCAGCTGCTTCATATGCTTCTCTGAAATCTGCATCTCCTGTGTACATGTCCCTGAGGTTTTCAAAACCCAAGGTTTTGACTCGAAACTCCTGCAACAACAAACATTTCCTGCTCAAAGCATCAGCCACTTTGTTAGCAGTACCCGAAATGTGCTTAATTACGAATGTAAAATTCTGCATATACTCTACCCATTTTGCATGTTTCTGATTCAACTTATCTTGTTGAGTCACAAACTGCAATGCATGATTATCACTATATAAAACAAATTCTTTTGGGATCAATTAATGCCTCCACTTTTTCAACGCCTGTATGATAGCATAGAATTCCTTATCATACGTGGAGTATTTCAGCTTCATGTCATCCAGCTTCTCTCTAAAGTATGCAATTGGTCTGTCTTCTTGACTCAAGACCTCTCCTATGGCAAACCCACTGGCATCACATTTCACCTGAAATGTCTTTTGAAAATTTGGCAACACCAACACTGGTTTCTCTGTGATCTTTCGCTTCAACAAATTGAAGCTCTTCTCAACCTCTGTTGTCCAATGAAAAGACTTATTCCGCTTCTTCACTGTGTCCATCATCGCTGCGCTAATTCCACTGAAATTCCTGATGAACTTTTTGTAGAAACTAGCCAAACCATGGAAACTTCTTACCTCGAAAATATTTCTCGGTGATGGCCAATTCTTGATCACTTCCACCTTCTCCGGATCCATTCTCAACTCATTCGCTGAAATAACAAAACCCAAATAGATGAGCTCTGTCTTCATGAATGAACATTTCTTCATGTTTATCAACAGCTTTTCCTGCTGTAGCTTTCTCATCACAATGGCCAAATGCTTTAAATGCTCAGCCTCTGATTTACTGTAAATCAATATATCGTCCAAATAAACAATGACGAACCTTCCGATGAATTCCCTCAGGACTTCATTCATCAGCCTCATAAAAGTACTTGGCGCATTCGTCAAGCCAAACGGCATGACCAACCATTCGTACAAACCCTCGTTTGTCTTGAATGTTGTCTTCCACTCATCGCCTTCTCTCATGAGAATCTGGTGATATCCTCTTTTCAAGTCTATCTTTGAAAAATATCTTGCCCCGCTCAGGCAATCCATCAGATCATCCATTCTAGGCAGTGGAAACCTGTACCTGATGGTTATTTTGTTGATCACTCTTGAGTCGGTACACATTCTCCAATCCCCATCCTTCTTCGGACTGAGTACTGTTGGAACAACACATGGACTCAAGCTTTCTCTGACCAATACTTTGTCCATCAAATCTTGGACCTGTCTTTTGACCTCTTCATTTTCTTGCGGCGTCAACCTGTACGCGGCTTTATTCGGTAAACTTGCTCCTGGTATGAGGTCTATGTGATGACTCACACTCTGCATCGGTGGAAACGAATGGGGTAATTCATCCACTATGATGTCAGTGAACTCTTCCAGCAGTTCCTAAACCTCAACTGGTAAATCATCCACTATTGTGCTAGTCAGAACAATCCTCGGCTTTCTAAAGAACTGTGGATCTTCTTTCTTCTCAACCTCTGTAAGAAGCTCCTTCCCACTCATGAGAAGTATTGTGTTTCTTACTTCCGACTTCACCTCCTTATCCTTTATCGGAAGAAACATATGGGTTCTCCCATTCTTCTCCAGAGTATATGTGTTCATCCTCCCATCATGAATCACATTTCTGTCATATTGCCATGGTCTACCCAGCAATAACTGACATACATCCATGGGAATAACATCACACAAGATTTTATCATTATACCCACCTATTTTGAACTCAACCAAGAATTTTTTAGTAACAGTTACCTGGTGTCCCTTCTGTAGCCATGAAACTTTGTATGGACTGGGATGATCAGTCATCTCCAGCTCCAGCTTTTCTACCATCTCTGTGGATACGAGATTATCCGTGCTACCACTGTCAACAATGACCTTGCATACCCTGTATTTGGTCTTGCAAGCTGTTCTGAACAGTCTGGTCCTTTTCACTGAGCTCTCCTCCTCCTTCTCATGTGTCAAAAGGACTTTATGCATCCCAAGCGATCTTCCACCTTCTACATCTTCGGTCTCAGTATCACGCCTCTGCGCTTCTGCGATGTGAGTTTCTCCTGTATCTTTCTTTTTCTCGGGACACTCAAATGACTTGTGCCCATTCTTCCCACATGTAAAGCATGTGATTACTCTGTCCCTTCCTCTACCTCGACCTCTAGTACGAGGAATAGTATTTGCATCAGCATAATCCCCTCGTTGATCAATCTGTTTCCCTCTCTGTTCAACATATGGCTGCCTCTGTGAGGTTCCACATCTTTCAACCTTACCCTGAGGTTTCTTCCATTCCTCCTTGGGCTTCTGGAATTTATCCTGGGCAACTGCCTTGCCTCTTGGCTGGCTTCTGCCTCGCCCTCCCTGACCTTTCTTTTGGCTCAGATTCTCTTCGGCTTTCAGAGCCAATTGGTAAGCATATTCCACCATTCAGATGGTTAGCATGCTTAATTCATCTTGAATGTCGTATCTCAAACCATTCAGATATCTAGCCACTTTTTCATCATCGCTCTCCCGATGACCTGCTCTGATGTTCAATCGATAGAATTCCTCAGTGTATTATTTCATCAGTTTTTGTCTCAGGTTCTGCATTCGCCTGAACAGAGTGATTTGATAGTCTCTTGGGATGAACTTCGTCTTCATCTTCATGATCATTCGATCCCAGCTCTTGATATTTTTCTTGCCTTTGCAGCGTCTATCAGCTTGTAGCTCATCCCACCACAATGTTGCATGTCCTTTCAAGTGCGTAGCTGCATGCTTGACTTTCTTATCTTCTTCCACATATTCATAATCGAAGTATGTGTCGAGAGATATAATCCAATCTAACAGCTACTCTGCATCCAAATTTCCTTCGTATACTGGAATGTCCATTTTTTCCTTTGCACCCATTCTGGCAATGGCTTTGATCAACCGCTCGGTTGATGCATCTTCTGTTGTGACCTCTTCTTCATGTCCAACCTCCTCTTCAACTTCGGAATCACTAAGATCCCCTGCACCAACTCCGTGTCTTTGTGTTGTCTCCATCTCCTCGAGTCTCGCTCGGAGATCTCTCATCTGCCGCTCCATTTCTGGATTTCCTGTGGGCCTATCTCTTCTTCTCACCTCCCTGTCCTATGGATCAGGTGACTGCCTTTCTCTTCTGGGCGGCATGGAGAATTCTCTTATTTTCTACAAAAAACAAAGATATTCCCGCGCTGATACCACTTTGATGGCAACCGCACTCCTCGGAGCACGTTCGCCTCCTCCAGGACCTTCCTTCCTCTCGGCCCGAAGAGCGTCAATGCTCTTTTATCTCCCAATCGGGAAATATCTACCCACAGTTTCCTTTGCGCGACTTCCCTCCTTTGTTCACTTGTCGGGAAAATCGGAACTTGCTGTTTCGCGAGCCTACGGTCTATCTCTGGGCTCTCAAATCCCTGAGACCCGATGCACCAGTCAATGCTGACTTCGTTCTTACTTTGTAGGAACTTTTCTCTATCGCGCCTCGCAACTCGCGACTCTAAACAATTGGATTTCCAATCTCCGATACGCGGTAAGCCGAGATGCCGAAAACTACAGTCTCTCTCCTTCGTGATTTCGCCACTCGCGTGATCAAACGACTCCTGCCTCGACTTCCGAAGTCCGAAACGGCGATACTCGGAATATCGCTACCTCGAGACTTCGCCACTCACAAGGCCAATTACTTCCTCCGTTGGCTCCCGATGCCCGAGACGCCGAACCTCTGATATTTCACACCACCTGTCTTCCACTATCACTTGTGGCCCACACTACTCACGTGACTGTCGGAATGTCACACCTCGCCCTCTCGTGACTTTCATTTCATAAAGTTGGAGTCTTACTTCACGAACTTCCGATATACCGATCCACGAGTAGAATCAACACTCCTCATGATCCTGATCGACGACTCCTGCCCTTTCGAGCTTCGAACTTCTTCCGCTCCTGCAATGTAGCCTTCTCCATTTCCGAGAGATCCAATGATTCCACGGAACTCACTGATTTCCCCCAAGAATACTAACCGTCCACTTTTCTCCATACGCAATCCACGAACAGAAGGGTCTCTCCACGAGACTTGTTCGCCAACCTACGATGTTGCTTCTCTCCGCTTCCCTTCAACAAACCTTGAAGGCCTATTCCTTCTGAGCTTTTCTCCCAGTTTTCGAGTCCCTTCAAGGAACTCCTTGCACGCACTCCTTGCGAAAAATATTCAAACACGACTAAGTGTTGAAGTCTTTGATCCTGCGCACTCTTGCCGTAGAAAATCCTTCAATCCTTTTGCTCATAATCGCAACTCTGGGTCTTCGTCCAGCCTGCGTACGCCTTGCACGGCTCTGGTGCCCAATCTGCACTTTTGAGAACTTAGAACAAAAGTTACCTATGTCTGAACCTTCTGTCAACGCACTCCTCGTGGACGATTCGACTGCACTCCTTGTAGGAATTCTCCGGTTCAAGACAGAGAAACAATTGAAACTAACTCCTTGTTCTCACAGACTTTAATTCAACCATGAAATCACATACACAGCATATAAAAGAAAAGGTATGACAAGAAGCAAACATTCATGAGCATAATATCATAAATACACAGAGACCAACACAACCATGGATTTGAATCAGAACTCTTTCTATTAATTCAAATATCTGTACATGGGTGTTCTTCATACACTTCTCTGCATGCTCTTCTCTTCTGAACGCTTGATCTCTTTTTCAATGATACAAAGGAGGGTGACTATATTCCATTTCCCTTCTCGATCTCTAAAGCTATCAAATCTAGAATTAAATTCCTATCTAACAACATTAAATCTATTAAATGCCTCATCTACCCAAGGACGTGAGCTATCCGCTCAAGGTCCATTTACAATATACAAGTGCACTTTCATAAATGTCTTCATTAAAGACTTGTGCAATAATCACAAGGTGAAATTCAAAAAGAAATCGCGTTGTCTTGTCTAGTTGTCTCCCGCTTTCGCGTTGGCTTGCTTGACGTGGGCGATGCTCCTGCATCATATAACATGTCTATGGATGGGGGCTAAGGATTCTACAAACTTCTTCCTCTTCATGAATGTTCTATGTTGCATAATGGTTTTAAGGGATTTATGGGGTTCCCCTCTGATCCATAGGTCTAGCCCAATCTCCCTTTTCATAAAAACCTTGTGTGCTTTAGCCCACCTGGTTTGGTTTTTGGAAAAGGACAAGAACTCCTGAAATTATATGTCTCCAGTGAAAGTACTGGGGTTCTCTTTTATGTTTTCTCCCAGGATGAAGTTGTGAAGGTATAAATCACACAGAAAGTATTGTACTCCCTCCTCTTGTTCTCTGAAACATGAGAAAAAATCGGAAACAGTGGTGAACTCAAAAGGTTTTCCAGCTCTAATATCTTTTATCCTTAGCAACAAATAACATTCTAGGAAAAATAAGGTGTAATTAGTAGTAGAATCCCTTCAAGATACTATATCAGAGTAAACAAAGAAAATTATTTGATTTTCTCCAAAGCTCCATCTAACTGGCCCTATACTTTCTTCACCTTTCCTTGAGCTCTGATGAGCTCAGCAAAAGTCTCATTCTTTGTTGCTGACATGGATTGAAGTTGTTTGACAACTTTTTGATGTTCTACCACTGTTACCATTTCACTTATTCATTGAGTTAGGGTTTGTTGGGTTTGTACCAGCTTTGCCTCCAACCTGTTAATAATGGCATCTTGTTCAGGGGACCAAAATTCTTCATCGATCTGAACCATTGTCTCAATTGTTGTTGAGGCATCTATCTTAGTCTCTATGCCAATTGTCTCCAAAGGTGTAACATACCCAGCCACCCACAGGTCGGGTACGCTACCTGCAAGCCCACCCTTGGACCTCTTTATCATGCTGACCTTATTTATTTATTAAGGATGCATAAGATAATAGATTTAACGACATGCACAACAATATCCAGCAAGTATGAAAGATCTAAAGATTATGTTAAATGATAATTAAATATACACAGCGGAAATACATTCATATACATGTAAATGACAATTAAACTACACAACGGAATACATTCATACACATATAGTAATATCACGATAGAGAGCACTTATCTTTATGAAAGACAACACAGACTAGTTGCAGACCAAGAATGTTCCACCCAACCGTAGACATCACTTCTCTAAATCCCAACAGTAGTGTCACCCTCGAGCCAGGGCTATGAATCCACAAGGACAGTTCCATAGTGTAATTGGGTTCCCAAACCAGTCCGATCTCAAGATCTCATAGGTTTCCCGACACCCACAACAATCCAAGCATCCATCTCTCTTCTACCCATCTTGTGCCACTCGAGAGAATAGACCTCCACCCTTCTCTGCCACATAGTCCCTTAGACATTCCTTCTCCTTCCTTCCAGGGCTTCCAGCACAGCTGGTCCAGAATCTCAATGTTGGAACTCTCAGGACTCGCAGTTGTGAGAAAAACAGGGCACAGGAAAATGCATTTCAGACATGTAGACCCCAGGTCACGGCTGGATCACACCAACGACCACTACAACCAACTATCTCATGGCTAAGTTATTCAGTAGCTATGTTTCCTTTTCCAAGTCAAGACGCATGTGATGATGGCTCAATGGACGAGTCAGGGGGGGTGCATGGGAGTTCATGATGGAATAATGAGTGAGGGAACGGGAAAACAGTGAAAACGTCATCAATCAAACCCACCCATCAGACTAGAGTCAGGTTTAAGTAACCTCATGGGGAGAACAAGAACCTCCTGAACTTCCCCAAGAAGTTCGCGTAACCGATCCCCTCCCTTAGACAAAAAGGGTAATAATAAAAAATAAGAATAAACACATAGTCCCTCAAGCTCCCTCTCTTGTGGAATCATAGCCCCCTATAACTCTAGTCCTTGTTCGTCTAGTAGCCAACAATATATTTATTATTATTAATGATCAAAACATTACATTTCTTGGGCATACTGGACCTTCAATAATTGTAACAATACATTATTTAAAATGGGGGTTCGAAAACCTGGGATGTTACATCCCCTCCCCCTTATTTTGGCACTGACCTCAGTGCATATACAAAACAGAGATCAAAATCTCAAATTTACTCAAAAAACTTGCGGGTACTCTTCCCGCATGGCATCTTCATGCTCCCAAGTAGCATTTTCAGGACCGTAGTAGGTCCACTGAACTTTTACTAGTTCTATAACTCAATTCTGGAGCATTTTGACTTTTCTGTCCAACACCTGCACTAGCTGAACCTAAAAGTATCCCTCTATCTCTACCTGAATCAGATGCCAATCAATAACATGGTTAGGTTCATGTACATATTTCTTTAGTAAAGATACATGAAATACATTATGCACATCCATGGAAGTAGGAAATGCAAGCATGTATGCAACCAACCCTATTTTGTCCAATATTTTGAATGGACCATAGAATCTGGTTGCCATCTTGGTTATATAGTCTGTTACAACTAGTATATAAGCTTTCTGATTTAACTTTGGGTTGAAGGGGCCAACAAACTCTAGTGCCCATATCTCAAAGGGTTTTGTGACTAATTGTGATTGTAGGGGCATTTCATCAGCTTGGCCCGGTCGACCCATCCTTTGACAGCTATCACACACCTGGACATACTTCTTTGCATCTTTGAATACTGAGGGCCAATAATAGCCCATCTATAAAACCTTATGCCCAGTTCTGCGGTCTACAAAATGTCTTCCACAGAGCTCATCGTGACCCACCTTCAAGACATCGTAAATTTCATCATCTCTAACACATCTTTGGATCTGAAGATCAGACCCTGTGTGAAAAATATATCCATCGATCCAGGTGAACCGTGCACTGCGTTGAATGATTGGTTTCATTTCTCTCGATGATAAGTGTGCTGGTAGTTTCCCAACTGCTAAATAATTTTCCACATCGGCATACCAAGGCGTCTTAATAGTGGTAGTGAACAAGTGTTCTTTTGGAAATTGGTCTTCAATTGTCAAAGAGTCATTTGTTTTGGGAAAACGAGACAAGAAATTTGCAACAAGATTCTCTCTTCTGGGCCAATCCTTGATGGTGATGTTGAATTCCTACAATATTAATAACCACCGAGTAACCTGTCCATTAGTAATCACTTTTTTATCTAAATATTTCATAACAGAATGATTAGTATACAGAATAACTGGATAGCCTATTATATAGTGGCGAAATTTATTAATAGCATGTATAACAGCTGGAAAAAAAAATTGTTTCTGTGTAATTTAATTCAGCGGGAGTAAGATTTTTGCTAATAAAATAAATAGCATTAGGTTTCTTGTCTTCTTCTTGTCCAAGGATAGTGCCTATGGTGATATCTGATGCATCTGTAGAGATGTGGAATGGTAATTTCCAGTTTGGTCCTCTCATCACCGGTGTTGTTGAAACCATCCTTTTGAGTTTTGCACACGCAACATCACACCTATCAAACCACTGAAATTCCACATTACCAGTTAAAGCATGTAAAGGTGTAGCTATTCTTGAAAAAAATTCTATGAATCTACGATAATAGCCTGCACAACCAAGGAAACTATGTACCTCAATTTGTGTACAAGGTGTAGGTAGATTAAGGATTAACTCTATTTTTGTTGGGTCTACCTTGATTCCATCTGCAGAAACATAGTGTCCTAGTACCACACCTTCGATCATCATCATATGAATATTATCATGACTCAAACATATCCTGGTAGCAATGCATCGTTCCAGTACCTTCTCCATATTACTTAGATCTTGATCAAAATCAGTGCCATAAGGGGTGAAATCGTCCATGTAAACTTCAATTCCTTCGTTAATCAAATCAGAAAATATGCTTAAAATGGATCTCTGGAATGTAGTTGGATCATTACATAATCCAAATGGAAATACTCTATATGAAAAGGTACCCCAAGGACATGTAGATGTAGTTTTATCCTGATCTTCCAAAGCAATCTGGATCTGATTATACCCACTAATGCCATGTAGGAAGGGAAAAAATAGCTTCCCTGCTAAAGTATCAAGGACTTGATTAATAAAAGGTAGGGGAAAGTGGTCCTTCTAGGTATCTTTATTGAGCTCTCTGTAATCTACACAGATCTTCTATTTCCCATTCTTCTTGGGGACGATTACTAGTGGAGAGACCCACCAACTATCTGAAATAGGATATATGAAATCTACATCCAATAGTTTATGTAACTCTTCTTTAACAACGTCCATGAGATAAGGATTAAATCTTCGTTGGGGTTGTTGGATGGTTCAGGAATATTTTTCAATATAGATATGATGTGTACAGAGTTGGGGATCAATTCCCTTCATGTCGGGATACTCCCAAGCAAAAGCCTGTTGATATTTAGAAAGGACCTGAATCAATTTTTGTTGTTGCTTCTCATTCAAATTAGCATTAATATTCAGAAACCTCCCTGGTGCAATTTCAACTAATATGTTGTTATGGACAACAGTAGTGGGAATCTGTTGCTCCATGAATTATTCCAAAGGATCTCCCTGTGCTTCATTATCTAAAACAACTTTTAGCATTTGGCATGTTGGGTTGCCTATAACGGATGGGTTGTTAATGAAGCTACCGATCACATCATCCTCTAGTTGGTTTTTGAGCCTAAGAGATTCTTTTAGTGTGAGAGGAGATCGTAGATTCTTTGTTGGATATCTAGGTGGTGGCAACTGCTAATGTATGATAGGCGGCCTCGGTTTAGCTGGAGGATACAGGATGAGGTTCTTTGTAGCACTTCTTCTAGAAATTGTCATGTTGCATGTGAGACATCTTATGTATGCATCTATTATTGAGAGCCATGGTCTTCCCAATATAAATGGGTGTATATCGAGTCTACTTCTTGGGTTGATAACTAGGAAATCAGCTAGGTATTCCCAAGAGTCAACCAAAATTGCTATATCTTGTAATGTGCCGACTAGTTTAACCACCAATCTGTCAGCCAATTCCAACATAATTGAAGTAGGTTCAAAGGATGTAATGCCCAGGATGTTACAGGTCTCGATGGTCAGAATATTGATGGTTGCACCCAAATCCACTAATGTATTTGGAAAAAAATAGCCCTGTATCTGAACAGTTACCATGGGATTTCCTAGGTCTACATACTTGACTAGATCCTGCTTGCCTAGAATAATATCGGATAAAGCTCCTACCATGTGAACAGTTGATGGATTCATAGCTTTCCTGACAGGATTCTTCCCACATATTTCTTTAATCATTTTTTGCATAAATTGGGATGTCTTGCAGAGCTTGTAGGAGTGGGATCTTAACATATAGATTCTTTACCTCCCCAATGATATCAAAATTAGGATATACAACTGGTTTATCTATCATTAGCCTCTCAAGAAACGAGGAAGGAGGAATTACGTCTTCATCGGGATTTTGTTGCTCGACTGTGTTTTCCCCCTGTTTTGTTTCTTCTGTTATGACCACAGTCGAGGGTTTTATTGTTGGTTGTATATTATTCTTATTATCCTTCTCTTGACAAACGTTACTTTCTTCAGGAGAAATTATGCGCCCTGACCTCAATCGAAGTTCGTTGCACCCTACAGAATCGGTTTCACCCTCAA
The DNA here is from genome assembly GCA_009831015.1 of Picea engelmannii. Lineage (NCBI taxonomy): Eukaryota > Viridiplantae > Streptophyta > Pinopsida > Pinales > Pinaceae > Picea > Picea engelmannii. The sequence continues at coordinate 274,951 of ML792222.1, read as the reverse complement.
AATTCTCAACAATTTGCATGAGTTGGGATGGTATGTTGTTCGGATTTGGATTGGGTTGAGTTTGTAATTGAGGGCGCATTTGAGGTTGAGGTTTATGAGGTAATTGAAGTGGGGCTTGTAAAGTGGGTTGAGCTTGAGGAGCAATCCACATAGGTTGATTGGTCATTCCCATGGGGCGCTGCCAATTTTGATTCCAGTTGGGGGCTTGGACAATTGTGTTAGTCCACTGTGAAGGATAGGGGTTATTATTTGAATTATTCCAATATGGGGTAGGGTATTACATGTTAGGCTAGGTGGGATTTGCAGTTGGTTGATTTAGCCAGGTGGGATTTGTAGCTAGTTGATTTGGCCAAGTGGGATTTACAGTAGGATATTGTTGGGACTGCCAGGTGGGGTTAGAAAATGGTTGGCCCTACCATGTGTTTCCAAAATTATGTTGTTTATTATACTTCCCAGAAAATAAAGAAGAAGGATCTTATAGCATACCTAGGGAGCGAGCCTACCATTGGCGACGTTGAGCCATCACATATACTGGTTTTGTTTCTTCTCCTGCTTCTTTAAAGACAAATTTCAGTCTTGGGAGTGATGGGCATTTCTCTGTTGCATGGTCTTTGGCACAGATGGCGCAAATCTGAACCACGTCTAAGGGAAATTCCTTCAAACTATGTTTCCTTCTGCATTAGTGGAAAAATATGGCCAATGATTGTTCTGCTTCTGCTTGTTTCTGTTTATCCTGTAGAACAACCAATTTTGTAGTCAGAGTACTCAAAATTTATGTTTTAAAATTTTCTAGAAGATTACCAACTTCTGCTCAGGTGACACCCCCGCTAGAAATGTTGTTATTTCTAGTGAGGGGAGCCTGTATTCCCGATCTGGTTCATGTACTTCCACGTGAGCACCTGATGCAAAATTGGATAATGTTATCATAAGTCTCTTGATAAATATCACCTTTTCCCATTAAATTCAATGTGTCTACCCATTCATCCTTCATACCTTTTATCAGAGTGGCTTTAAGTACCTCACCTGGTAATGTACCGTAAGGTGATCTCTGCAAGTTATATTGAAACCTTTCAACATATTCTTCTAGTGTTTCATTTTATTTTGCAGTCATTTGAAATATTTTGTCCTTTAAATCCCTGGTTCTATAGTAGTCTTGATATTTTGTAAGGAAGGCTTGTTTCATTTCATCCCAATAGTTTATAGTTCCCCCTCCTAATCCCATAAACCATCGTAAAGTAGCTCCTTTCAGGGTGGAAGAAAATAGTTTTAGTTTTTGGGGTTCAGAGGTGTAGTTATAGCCTCTACACAGGACATCAAACTCAAATACGAATGCGTCATGATCTTCTGAGATCAATCCATGGAAGGTTGGAATATTTTGTAATGGAATGGCTTTCATTGGGGCATTAGCAACTGGATCAACTATAGGATATTCCAAATTGGAACTCTATGGTTGTGGTGGATTTTATTGTGCCATTTGGTCGAAGATATACCAATAGCCTTCAGGGATTTCTCGGTATGGGTGTTCTATTTGGGGTGGTTGATTACTTGGTCCCCTAGGGGATTTAATCGCACTACCTCTATCTGGGATTTCAGATGTACCTAATCCTATCAGAATCACAAGAGATCTAGGATCAGGTGATGGGTTTGCTTTAGAAACTCCACTAGTTTCCCCTTCTCCTTGTTTCAAATTACAAGAATTTCCCTCGTCTAAAGGGTTGAGAGCTGGAGTATATGTATTTTTGAAACTTTGTTCAGTCCCTTCAGTTTTGCTATGAACCTCAGCATGAAATGCAGTTAGTGAACTTGTTTCCTGATGGATTCGAGTAGAACCTTTTCGAGGTCCAACCGAGGCTTGAGATTCATATTTTCAGATGATTTCGTTTATTAAAGTGCTTCTTCCAGGGGGCATCGAGCCCTGGGTTGTTGTAGTTTTTGGTGGGGGTTCTAATTTTTCAGGTTCTTTCTTCTTAATCATACATACTCACATATAATTCTAAGCACCTATATAACCTCTATGCATCAGCTGAAGGTAGGTGTTGGCACAAGCATTTTACTTGTTTCCTATGTAGGTTCTTACCTTATGTTTTCAATACCTCATCCTCCAAAGATGAAACCTATGCTATCTTTGGCATTCTCCTTGGCAACGATGCCAAAATGTTGGGCTCTAAAGATGTCCTAAAAACAACCTTAGTTTAACATTAATTTATCAACCGAGGATCCATCTTTTCTTTCAAGAATATCAGCAAAGACTATGCAGATAGATGTAGAGGTTAAAATCATGTAGTTAAAGAAAATATGAGTTTATCTATAATCAATTTCCTCACACATTCATTAAAAAACTCTGAAACTAAGATCTTACTCAACATAATTGTAATCTAATCAATAACATGTTGTGAATTAAAGGCATTAACCAATTTTTTGAATTCATCTAGCTAAGAAACAATAACTTAATCTATGAAAATACTTAATAAACCAATCTATCAATGATTGTCTAACATGTTGGAAAAGAACAACTAAGTACTGTAAAATTGAGAAGGAACAACAAATGCATATTTAAACGAAAGGAACATCAATTGTAAATTTAATAAAAGGAACAGCGCATGTGAAAATGAGAGGAACTCTCAAGAAATAAACTATATAAATGGGAAATGGAACAACAATCGATAACCTTCAAATGAAACATATATCCTCTATAATTAAATAGTATAACCAATTTATGAAAACATCAACACACTCATGCATCTATCTTATCTCTTGCAAAGACATTTAAATCACAGAACTGAAATCAAATTGATACGATTACAGATTGAGACAGTAACTCCTTCCGAATGGGCCCATGGTCTTCAGAAGGTACTTCTGCTAAGAAATCAGTACACAAAGATGATTAAAACACTCAAGGCTTTCATTAATTCCATGGCTAGTAAATCATTTACAATGGACTTCTTGTACAAAGCAATTTAGAGATCTGAATTCTTGGATAAATTTCTTGGTTGTTTCTCTATGGTTCATCACCCTCTATATATTACAATGATATGGGTAAATTAAGCTATCTTGAGGATCGAGAGATCCTCAGGATTGCTTTTACTATTTATAAAGATTACAAAATAGAGAGTCAATCTTCCTCAAAATTGCTTTGCGCTTGATTTCTTCGATCTCCAATAGTCTATGCATCCTCATAATCTTCTTAACTATCTTGAATTTAACAATAACTGTCCATTTCTGCAATAAAATCAAACAATTCAAACCAAAATTCAGAAATTATCTAATATCACTTAATAACATTTCTAGAAGACTTTTTAATCATTTTCTTTCCTAATTATTTCTAATTAATAGAAAATTCAATCAAGATTATATCATAAACCATGGTGATAAGGAGGATATTTGTACATTTTTCTCAACTCAACAGTGATTTTGGACAAGTTCATTTGGGTGATGATGCACCATGCAAAATTGTTGGGGAAAGGTAAAAATAAAGAAAAGCAATGGAAACCAATGGTTGTTGAAAGAGGTAAGACATGTTCCAGATCTAAGGAAAAATCTAATTTCAATAGGGTAGTTGGCAAGTGAAGGTTTTATGTCCATATTTACAGATAAGGTGTGGAAGGTCACCAAAGGATCATTGGTAATAGAAAAAGGAGAGAAGGTAGGTACATCGTATTTATGTACTGGTAATACTGACTCTTCTATCTCTTAGCTTCTACAGGAGTGGATACAACATTGTGGCATCATAGTCTTGGACACATGAGTGAGAAGGGGATGCAGATACTTCACAAAAGAAATTTATTGCTCGATCTTAAACAAATTGATTTGGATTTTTGGGAGCATTGTGTTTATGGAAAACAGAAGAGAGTCATATTTCTCAAAGTCGGAAAAGAAAAGAAGAGTGAAAGGTTAGAGCTTGTGCATACAAATGTATGGGGACCAACTCAGGTATCATCTCTTGGTGGCTCTCGTTATTATGTTACTTTTATTGATAATGCAACTAGAAAAACTTGGGTTTATTGCATTCGACAAAAATATGATGTTTTTTATACTTTTAAGTAATTGAAAGATTTGGTTGAGAATGAGACAGGAAAAAGGTTGAAGTGTCTCAGATAATAAAATGGAGGTGAATATTGCAGCAAGGAGTTTCATGATTATTGTTCATACCATGGGATTCATAGAGAGAACACAGTTCTAGGAACACCACAAGAAAATGGTGTGTCAGAAAGGATGAACGGGAGAATCATGGAGCGTGCAAGGAGTATGAGATTGCATGTTGGTTTTCCCTTACAGTTCTAGGCAGATGTTGTAGATATTGTTGTTTACTTAATAAACAAAGGACCTTCAAGCTCTTTGGGTGGTAGAAATCCAAAGGAGGCATGGACAAGTAAAAAGGTAAACTATTATTTTTTGAAGAATTTCGGTCGTGAATCATTTGTCCATATTGACAAAGAAAATAGAACAAAGCTTGATGCAAAATCCAAGAAGTGTACCTTTATTGAATACGGTGTTAATGATTTTGGTTGTCGCTTATGGGATTATGAAAATAACAAAATCATTAGGAGTAGAGATGTCATATTCAATGAGAAGGTTGTTGAGTTCCACTTTTTCGATGTTTTCCTCTATACAAAAACATTCATTATTACACCTTTTCCCACATTTTTTTGTTAATATGCACCATAAACCCTAATTAAATGCCATCATTCGTCATTATACCCGGTGTGGTTAATACATCGTTTTTTCTATATTTTTAGTGATTAAAAGATGATTATATCATGTTTTACTAATGATGGTTGATAAAGTGTGATTTGCATGATCAACATTCCCATACCATTACTGCATTTCAGCATTTATGCACCAGTATAGCTATAGTTATTCGCGTACTTGATATTGTAGCTTGGCATATTGGTGCGCTTCTAGAAGGAAATCGGGAACATGGGTTTTCTCCATAACAACGTTGACATGTTGAAACATGAGTCATAATTCTCCCATATTTGATGTGCAACCTCTAGCACAATATTAATGTTACAGCTAAATTTAGCAAACAATTCCAAACTGCCAACTTCTGCCTCGATTTTCGTGTAAAGGAGATCAAATCTAAAAATTCTAGAATATGGGTTTTGTCCAGAAGGTGGAAAATTGAGTAATAAGTGGGAAGTTTTTAAAAATTCTAAATGTATTAAGAGTTATGTTTGGATTTTTAACACAAATCTGCCTAGATTGGTGAAAAACCCAGAATTTGGGATTTGTTTCCAAAAATTGTGAAATTTGAAATCTGATTTTGGGATTTGATTTTATCTCTTCTCATTGGAAATGATTTATAAATATAAGCTCATATAGCATGGGAAATGGGGGGATGATATGATATGAATGAATTGAGAATTATTTTGTAATTTGAAATGTTGATCTTTTATTTAATAAGGAATTGATCATTGTTGAAGTTATGGGAGTCCTTCATATCCGACTTAGTTTCTCATACTTGCCCAGGATGGGAAGGGCCCCTCAAGCTGGGTAATGTCTGATTTTTCCCATTTTTATTAATTAGATGCAAGTGTTTTCAATTTGATTGCATTTTGATTCATTGATTTTCATTATGTTCATTTAAATTCTGCAGTATGCTTATGTTATTTGAAACTCAGATCACAACCTCAACTAAGACATTACCATAGTTTGTTTATTATGCATTGAATTCCATTTTCATTTCTATAATTACTCTTGTATGTTCATTATCCAAGCATTTTGTGTTCTATGTTAAACAATTTCCCTCACATCACAATCCATTTTCCCATTTAATTCACCCATTCAATCGCCTCTTTCATGTTGTACATTCATTGTAAAAACATAACATTAAATATAGCATTAGTGTTTCTAATTATTTATAAAAGAAAACCCAAAAATAATGTATTAGTTAGCATATCATTAATTTGATTAAACTTATAAAAGAAAATACAAAAAAAACAGAGTTATCTTATTTGTTGAATAAACATAAACCCTCCTCTTCCATATTCACCTCTTTCCCTCATAATATTTTCTCCTTGATTGTCATATTTGACAACACATTATAATTAGTCAATTGAAGAAGTAGATCGCCACCTTCTTTTCCTCATACATAGCCCTCTTTATTTTCATCATATCACTCCTTGTTTGATGAGTGCACATTCAAGATTATACTTACATTCATTGTCCACACAAAGAACTCACTCTTCCACTTCACTTAACACATTAGCTTTTGTATAATTCACTGTATTTAATGGATATAGATATCTGATCAAATTGCAGAAGTTAATGTTTCTAATTTCCTTTTACTTTTATTAATCTTTACATTTCACATTGAATATCTCATAGCAAAGAGCATTCATCTCACCATTCCTGTTCTTCTTTAATTTTGTATATGGTTGATACTTTCAAGAGACATTTTATCTTTAGCCTTTTTAATTACAGAGTTAACACTTATTCTCCTATTACTATCTATTACACAAATATCCACTTCTGTCATATATATACCTACAATTTAGTCCATTCCTCTTGCATACTTCATTCTTTGTTAAGATTCTTCATTATGTTTGATGTACTTAGTTCAAGAGAATATCTTGAGTAAGGTTGTGTGTGTGTGTTCTTATTTGAGAATCCTTTCATTATTATTTTCATGTGCAAGTTTGGTGGTGTCCCTTACAATTGCATAGTGTAGAAAGAGTAATCTTAGGTAGATTTACTTTCCTGCAATTAATTTTCTGTAATTTATTTTCTGCAGTTTGTTTTGTGTGCTCAAACATTATTTGAGGACCACTGAAGACTCAAGACTTTGTTCCCATAGTCCAGTGTTAAGTATGAATCTTTTAGTGTTTGATAGTTGATTCCATTAAATGCATGTGTGTTTATTTCCAACATAGATTGTTAAATCTTTAAAAGACACTTCGGAAAGTTAATTTGGATGTTGGAAACATAATGTTCATGCAACATATGATTGTTGTCATCTTTAGCTAGACTGATCCCCAATCATTCCAATAGAGAACTTGAAGAACAATAACCGGTTTCACAAAGAGTTTTTAGCTATTTTACAATTAGGATAGAATAGTCTAGCTTTGGTCCTACACGTATTGTATTTTCAACTCATGTAACACACCCATGATGGGCAAAACACATTTTTCTTTTGTTTTTATTAAAGGACAAAAAATCCATTCATGGTTCCTAATTTTGGAAGGTCAGGGGATCATTCTGATCCCCTAGTCAAGGATCATTCTTAACCCTGTTGAGATGGAGCGGCTCTTCGATTCCCTCCTGCGACCTCTATTTAAACAAATCCACGGGTCCTCTTTATGAAACTCCACCTATGTGACTAAGTGCCAAGCGCGAGATTCACCTCCATGCGACCACGGGCTATGACTGCATGCCTACACAAAAGGGTTTCGAGACTTCACATGTCAATACTTCGACGTATGGGCCACCCTTGACTCCCCAAATCCCCAGTACTGAAAGGGCCTAAATACCATTAGCTCCCTTCTCTCACGTGGCCATTCCCATGACCACAGGCTTAACCTAAATGGTGCATCGCATTTCATGACTTCGGGGATTTAGATGCAAGGTGCCCCAACTCCTCCAACTCCCGAGCTCCAAAAGGGGCTAATGCTCCTTAGCTCCCCCTTTGGCCTACGTCCATGTGACCATTCACTATGACCCGGGGCCTAACTCTAAAGCACGTCATAATTTCGTGTGTCACGAGTTCTCACGACTTCCCTGTTTGACCTTTCCCTCCTACGAGTCAACGAAATGTTGAGCTCTCACCATGTGTCCCCTTGATGGATGACCATGATCAAATCACGATTTCACAAATTGTGATTTTGAACAGTTATGTCCCTTAACCTTCGTTCTCTGCAAATCAGCGAAATTTTGAGCTCTCTCCACGTGTCTCCTTGATGGATGACCATGATCAAATCGCAAGTTCGAACAGTTATGTTCCTTGACCTTATTTCTCTGTCAATCAACGAAATGTTAATATTTTGCCACATGTCTCCTTGATGAACGACCATGATCAAATCACAGTTTCGCAAATCAAGAGTTCGAACAGTTATGTTCCTTGACCTTATTTCTCTGTGAGTCAACGAAATGTTGAGCTCTCGCCATGTGTCTCCTTGATGGATGACCACGATCAAATCACGGTTTTGTAAATCGCGAGTTCGAAAAGTTATGATCTTTGACCTTTCTTTGTGAGTCAATGAAATGTTGAGCTCTCACCACATGTCTCCTTGATGGATGACCACGATCAAATTGTGGTTTCACAAATCATGAGTTCAAACAGTTATGTTCTTTGACCTTCTTTCTCTACGAGTCAGGGAAATCTTGATCTCTCGCCACATGTCTCCTCGATGGACGACCACGATCAAATCATAGTTTCGCAAATCGCGAGTTCAAACAATTATGTTCTTTGACCTTCTTTCTCTGCGAGTCAATGAAATTTTGAGCTCTCGCCATGTGTCCTCCTTGATGTATGGACCCGATGACATCACAACTTTTGGTTTTGGGAGTTTAGTCGTGCAAACGTTCAATTCTCTCGATGTGAGAATTTGCGAAGACTAAAGTAGTCGAGGTGTTAACGCCTTCTCTCCTTCTTCGAATCTGGTGGTCATGATAGACCTTGGATCCTCCTGAATGGATCGCATTTGTCTATCTTTCAAACAAAAGGCCCTTCCCCTTCGATACCTAAATCTCACTAACCCTCCTGAGCTTCGTCGGTTATGAAGGACTTAAGAGTGTTACGCTCTTACTCCTAGAATTAACACATATAGGGATCTTCGACGCAACTATTGCGCTCCTTCATCAGGTTTAGGACTTAAGTGGTTACGGGTTTCTTATTACCGCACAAAGAGAGAACCTGTGCATATCTTCCCTACCTGTCCTAAGCTTAATAGACTCTATCCTTGCAGGGATTACGGGGTTCAATATCTGCATTCAAGGAAATACTCACTCGGCTCTAGGACGGTGATGAAATTCCCTGGGGAAAATGCCTTCGAGTGATTAAACCGAGGCACATGGAACTCCAAGAGAAATTATAGGTTCTCAAGGAAATGGACGCATATTCATAACTTAATCATTTAATATAGAAAAAGAAACCTTTGTAGATAATTGACGCAAACGTGGGTGCTCCACACCTCCAACACGCCTGCTCTCAGGATCGTTCAATTTCTCACCTTCAACTGAGCCGGAGCGGCTCTTTTGGTTCCTCTCGGGAATCACTGTGCAAATACCCGATCCATAGGTCCTTTCTTTCTCCCGCACGGCCTTAGATACTTAACCGTGGTTATCCCCGAATTACTATCGGGGTTCGGGGTTTTGCGGTTTATGATGTCGAGAGTCACTGCACTCTCGAATCCCCGATTCGCGATTAGCACCTTCTCACCTTTATCCCCTAACCGGCTATGCTCTGGTCCATACGGCCTGTCTCCATGTGACCGCAGTCTTATCACTTCGTCGGAGTTTCGGTACTTTCGATGTCGAAGTGCACAAGTCCACGGGACTCACGATTTCCCGATTTTCTGATCTTCGTCCGATTCTTGACACCTATCCCTCCTGAATGGACGGCTCTGATTATATCGGGGTTTTCACCAGGGGTTTCCCCGATCTTGTGTCCATGGGAATACCGATTTCCCGATGAGCCAAACGCCGATGGCGCTGGATCTCCGCCACGTGCCCTTATGCCAACGAACGGTCCAGATCCCGTCGGGATTTCGCGACTTGCGCTGTCCCAATTCTCCCGACCTCGAGAACTCTGATTTCCCGATGGCCGATATCCCGACTGCTAAACCCTGTGCAGCTTCTGCTAATCTGACGACTGACGGGATTTGGTCTGAGACCTGATGACTCAGATCCCTTCTCCTGTGTGCTCCTCCTCTTGAGGCTAAATCGTGCACTACTTCTCCCGATCCAACGGATGACGGGATTTCTTCTTGGGATCCGACGGCTGTCGGTCCTCCTCTCCTATACGCTCCTCCTGAGCTCCTCCTGGACGTGGAAGTCCAACGGTGTAGATCTTCTTTTTCCGTTGATCCGACGGTTGCTGTGCTCCCTCGAGCTTCCTTTGCTTTCTTCCAAGACTTGGAAGAATTCTTCGTTCCCCAAAGGCTTGGACCTTTGCGTTTCTTCTCCTCTGCGAACCCCCAACTTGAGTCTCGCTGATATGCGTAAAAGCGCTACCCTTCCTGAGCTTCTGTCCTTGGATCCTCAATGGATTCCCTGACTCTTGCGCTCCTGTAGAGTCTCTACACACACACGGTGTTGTCTCTCCTGAGCTTCAGCGAATACTCAGACCCCTTGGGGGATTTTGTCTTTCTTCTCCCTCTGATGGAGAATATGGATGCCTCTTGCTATCCTTCTACTCAAGCGACCTTCTCCCTGAGTCTTCTGGGTATCCAGTAACCCAGTGAAAGCTCCCTCAGTGGATGCTTCCTTCAGATGATAGAACTCACAGAGTTCTTCCTCCTGGCTATCTGCGCACTCTCTCAACGCCCTTCCGGCGGAGTATCTCTGGCGCAGAA
>ML792222.1:178411-263370 GCA_009831015.1 Picea engelmannii | reverse complement strand
TTCCTTCTGCTCAACCTCTCCTTGCTGGCAGTGTCTGCTGATTTCAACATCAGCTCCATGATCTCCTTGATCGCTTCATCCAGCTGCTCCAGTGGCTGGTTTTTCTGTTGCAGTCTCCCCAGCTGCAAAAATTTTGGGCCATTAGGAAGATCATCATGATCCCCCACACCTTCCTCATCTGTCTCCAACCTCACCTGTTGGATGTGCATGCCCTGCACTTTCACCCTATCTTCTAGGGCTTCAATCTGTTCCCACAGATCAGCCAAACATATGTTGTCTGTGTCTTCTCCCTCTGCTTCTGTAACCTCCCATGTTGCATTCTTTTCAGCTGAAATGCTGAATATGTCGAGCCATTCCTCGGAATGCTCGTTTCCTTCTTCTGGTTCTTTTGTTGTCAGCTCAAATGTTGCAGCTCACTCATATTGTTGGATGAATTTGTTGAGCTGTTCCTCAGAACACTCATTCTTCTCTTCATCCACTTGGGCAGTCTTAGATACCTGCTCCAATTCTTCTTCTTCTTTGACAGTCATCATCAACTGTGACTGTTCCCCTGCTGTTGTTGCATTTTGAACAGAATTTTATGCCTCCTCCTGGGCAAATGGCATGAATATTTCAATTCCCCCAACCATCAGAATATCGTTCTGACCTTCCTCCTCTGTCAGCTGCATCTGCTGATCCACATTCATCCTTGAGCCCACTTGCTCTGTCAACTCTCTTAGCTGATTCCAACTCGCTTCTGAGTTACTAAGACCCACAGATGGTCTTATCTGCTCATCCCTGCCCACCTGGCAATATGGGATGCTTCCACCGCTTCCCTGGCAGATTATGAGATCAACCGATCCCATCTTCATCAGCAACCTTTGCTGAATTGAACTCTCCCTTGAGTCCAAGAGACTCTCAGACGGTCTCAATTTTTCATCTCTGCCTTTCAGGCAGCTTAGTACGCTTCCGCTTCCCTCTTGGCAGTCTTCGAGATCTTCACTTGATCTCCTTTCATCGCCCAGCTGGTAATGCAAAGTTTCATGTATGTCCTCACGACAGTCTTTGAGATCCTCAGCCGATCTCATTTATGTTCCCCTGCCCAACTGGCAATTTGAAATTCCCTGGCTGCCCTCACGACAGTCCTTGAGATCCTCAACTGATCCCAATTTGTTTCCCTCCTGGGAAACTGGAATTTCTTCTTTTCTGCCCAACCGACAGTATTTGAAACCATCAGCTGATTCCAATTTATTCCAATCATCATCATCATCATCGAGACTTTTTCCTGTCTCTGGCCAACAGTGACAAATCATGTTTTCTTTTGTGGCCCTGAGGTTCTCAGCATACCTCAGCCATCTCTTCAACATCCTACGTTGTCTTATGAACATCAGCTGCTTGACTGGCCATTTCGCTTTTTCCTTCTTCATTGGAAATTTGTGCAGTCGTCTCCTCCTTCTATCCTGCTGCACCCGCAGTTCCATCTTCTCTATGTCTGATTTTAATTCATAGAGCTTTCTGGTCTCTTCTTCGTCCCATTCGGCAAGCTTTTCTGCCTTGCTTTTCTTCCTATGGCCTTCAGTAGCCATTTTGATGTGTCTATCTGTCCCCTTGACAGATCCGCTGCTGTCACTCCAGCAATCCTAAGTGCTCAGCTTCCTTCTACAGTCTCCCTCTGACCATCTACGGACTGCTACCTCCGACAAGCAAGCCCCCACAGAGTTCTCAGCAACCCTGTCTTCCTTCACCTGCAAAATACAGATGAAATCCCGCTCTGATACCACTTGACGCAAGTCGTGAGTATCAGAGTGCTCCCAGAGTCCTTAGCAACTCTGTCTTCTTTCGCTCCTCTGTCTTTTCCTACCTGAAATATACAAGCAAGAATTTCCGGGCTCTAATACCACTTGATGCAAACGTGGGTGCTCCACACCTCCAACTCGCCTGCTCTCAGGATCGTTCAATTTCTCACCTTCAACTGAGCCGGAGCGGCTCTTTTGGTTCCTCTCGAGAATCACTGTGCAAATACCCGATCCACAGGTCCTTTCTTTCTCCCGCACGGCCTTAGATACTATTCGTGGTTATCCCTGAATTACTATCGGGGTTCGGGGTTTTGCGGTTTATGATGTCGAGAGTCACTGCACTCTCGAATCCCCGATTCGCGATTAGCACCTTCTCACCTTTAGCCCCTAACTGGCTATGCTCTGGTCCATATGGCCTCTCTCCATGTGACCGCAGTCTTATCACTTCGTCGGAGTTTCGGCACTTTCGATGTCGAAGTGCACAAGTCCATGGGACTCACGATTTCCCGATTTTCTGATCTTCATCCGATTCTTGACACCTGTCCCTCATGAACGGACGACTCTGATTATATCGGGGTTTTCACCTGGGGTTTCCCCGATCTTGTGTCCACGGGAATACCGATTTCCCGATGCGCCAAACGTCGATGGCGCTGGATCTCCACCACATGCCCTTCTGCCAACGAACGGTCCAGATCCCGTCGGGATTTCGCGACTTGCGCTGTCCCAGTTCTCCCGACCTCAAGAACTCCGATTTCCCGATGGCCGATATCCCGACTGCTAAACCCTGTGCATCTTCTGCTAATCTGACGACTGATGGGATTTGGTCTGAGACCTGATGACTCAGATCCCTTCTCCTGTGCGCTCCTCCTCCTGAGGATAAACCGTGCGCTACTTCTCCCGATCCAACGGATGACGAGATTTCTTCTTGGGATCCGATGGCTGTCAGTCCTCCTCTCCTGTACGCTCCTCCTGAGCTCCTCCTGGACGTGGAAGTCCAATGGTGTAGATATTCTTTTTTCGTTGATCCGACAGTTGTTGTGCTCGCTCGAGCTTCCTTTGCTTTCTTCCAAGACTTGGAAGAATTCTTCGTTCCCCAAAGGCTTGGACCTTTGCGTTTCTTCTCCTCTGCGAACCCCCAACTTGAGTCTCGCTGATATGCGTAAAAGCGCTGCCCTTCCTGAGCTTCTGTCCTTGGATCCTCAATAGATTCCCTGACTCTTTCTCTCCTGCAGAGTCTCTACACACACACGGTGTTGTCTCTCCTGAGCTTCAGCGAATACTCAGACCCCTTGGGGGATTTTGTCTTTCTTCTCCCTCTGATGGAGAATATGGATGCCTCTTGCTATCCTTCTGCTCAAGCGACCTTCTCGCTGAGTCTTCTGGGTATCCAGTAACCCAGTGAAAGCTCCCTCAGTGGATGCTTCCTTCAGATGATAGAACTCACAGAGTTCTTCCTCCTGGCTATCTGCGCACTCTCTCAATGCCCTTCCGACGGAGTATCTCTGGCGCAGAACACCCAACAATCTCGCTATCTCTGTGCACTCCCGCACTTCGCTCGACGTCCTCCAGACGGAGCTCCTCAGAATCCTCAAGGTAATTCTGGTCTTTCTGAACTCTCAACAGAGCTCTTCCCTCTACACACTTCTATGCGCACGCTCGATACCCTCTTGGTAGAGCTCTTACAGAACTCCCAGTAAAGGTTCTGTCCACACCAGTGACTCAGTAACACTGCTTTGACTATTGAGGTGTTCAGTAACCCCAAAGTCCTCCTTCTGTATGAGTTGTAAACTTCAAGGCTAGTGCTCTCAGCACGTCTTTGTCTGACTCCTCACGAGTTCAGAATGCAACTCTATGCACGGCCATCAGAACCTCAATGTTCTGTCACACCCACCTGGTGTGAAGCCTCAAAGGCCCTCAACCTAAAATCAACTCAACTCCCTGCAAATGCATGATAACAACATACAATTACAGCATAAAGGAAAACACTCACATGCACACACATAAACAGAATATCATGCAGGAAAAATTGCTCTCTGTTCATATATTAACAAGTGGAAAATGCCTGTGTTTTTACAAGGTGTTCTCGAGCTCTCCTCGGCTCTTCAACTCTACCATTCCCCTCTTTACAAAATGAGATATGAAATCTCTTTTACCTGAGTGCTCATTGAGCGCTTCCCTCCAGGTACACCTACCCTATTCAATTACAATGAATGGGGATGTCTAGTCCAGAATCGGACCTAGATCTCAGCCAATCTACAATAAAGGCCGATCCTATCTAATGCCTGCGCAAAAGCATGCTTTTCTGGCTCAATAGCCTAAGCACATTAAATTACATTCAATACAAATTCAAAATGAGGCTGCGCCTCCCTTTCAGCCCTGAATGAGTGTGCGCTGACGTGGCTGACTGGCTGGCATGGAGAGATGCTCATGCATCAATAATTAAATATACGCATGCATCCATTATTTACGATTCAAAAACATAAGGCAAGAAAACACTTATCAAAACCATAGAGTGTGATGCGACTGTTGAAAGGGGTGCTCGTTTCCACCCAACCATAGGATCATTCACGCCCCATGGATTTATCACTGTCCACCCCCAAGCTTAAGCCATGATGCTTTCGATATTCAATCTCTTACTTCCATCTCAACAGAAGTTAGGGATGAAGGTTACTCTCCTTCTCCCAATATAGAAAATAGATCAGGGCGAAGGTTACTCTCCTTATCCTAGTTCAATCTCTAATTTTTTCATGATTAGAACTCACTATATTCTCTTTCAATCCTTCCTCAAACCTGAGAGATCTTCTCATGTCTCTACATTCTTTGTAGGTCTCCCCCCTATCCACCATGCTTCCTTACTTTCCTTCCTTGGCAATATTTTGTGTGGCTTGAATCCTCCAATCCATGGATAGATCCCCCAGTCCATGGATAGATCAGGAAGCCTTACTGATGGGAAGTCTACCCCATCCCTCATTAACTCTTGAGTAGGCCTTCCCACCCACCAGCCTGATGGGACTTCATTCCTGGTCAAAGCGTTGTTCTGATCTGAGAAAATTAATTCCAGCATGGTATTGGTTTGGTGGAGGTTAACACAACCTATTCGAGTTCCCTCCACCACCTTTTCATTAGCAATCATGGTCTCTCTCTTATCACATCCCCTCTTTCAGCAGTCATGCAATACATAACATTTTCTATTAAAATAATCAAAATTTACATTCATCGACCTTCTACACAAGGTCCATCAAATCAATCATTCACACTTTTAAGTTTTCCATAGTTCCTCGGCCCATATAGTTATATTTATAGACTGGGGGAAACAGGCTGTTACAATTCCATCCCCCTTAAAGGAATCATTGTCCTTGATGTTCTATCTATCAACATGATATGTATGTATTGAAGTAAACAAAATCAGATATGTCTGTCTCATGGAATATTCCATTTCCCACGTAGCCTCATCTGGGCCAAAGTGTTTCCATTGAACCTTGACCTGTGAAATGGTTCGATTCATGAGTGAGGTTTCCTTTCTGTCTAATATGCATTGGGGTTCTGGCAGGAATTATCCCTCCGGTTCCACCTGGATCACAGACCAGTCAATTATATGATTAGTATCATATACATATTTCTTTAATAATGAAATATAGAAAAACTTATGTGCCTTTACAGTGGGAGGAAGTGCTAGCCTATAGGCTACAGGTCCCACTCTATCTAAGATTTCAAAGGGTCCACAATACCGAGGTGCTAATTTGGCACAGGCTCCCATTCTCAGGGAACTCTTTCTGGGTCTAACTCTGAGATAGACATGGTCTCCGGTCGTGAACTCTCTGGGAGTTCTCTTTCTGTCGGCATAACTTTTCTATCTATCCTGAGAAATATTCAAATTTTGTCTTATCTGAACCACTTGTTGTTCCATTTCTTTCATCATGTCGAGTTCAAGTGTAATTTCGTCCACTAGATTGCTCCATCTGATTGCAATATTGCACTGTCTACCATAGAGGACTTCAAAAGGGCTCATCTTCAAGGATTCTTGATAACTATTGTTGTAGGGAAAACTCTACCAATGGTAGGTAGTCTTCCCACTTCTTAGGATGATGCATTACATGCAACCTTAGCATGTCCTCTACTATTTGGTTTAATATTTTTGTCTATCCATCAGTTTGAGGGTGATAAGTTGTACTAAATAGCAATTTTGTCTCTAGACTAGCCATTAGGGATCTCCAAAAATTTGAAGTGAACTTGGTATCTCGGTCAGATACAATTTCCTTGGGCATGCCATGCAATATAAATATCTTCTTCATGAAGATGTTGGCAATATCTATGTCCTTACAAGTTGACTTGACAGGGATGAAATGAGTAGACTTTCGCAGCTTGTCCACCACAACCATGATGGCATCATTTTGCTTGGTCGACCTTGGTAATCCAGTGATAAAATCCATGGAGATAGTTTCACATTTCCATTATGGGATTGGCAGGGGCTATAACAATCCTGTTGGATGTCGGTGTTCCACCTTAACTTGCTGGAACTCTAAGCACTTAGCTAGATAGTTAGCTATGTCTTTCTTCAACCCGGGCCAATAGAATTGTTTCCTAGTGGTTGTGATCATCTTCTGATATCCTGGGTGACTAGTATATGGTCTCTTATGTAGTTCATCCATTATGAACCTCTTCAAGTCGTCACAATTTGGGATATACAATCTGTTTTTGTAAGTCAACAACCCTTCCTCAAGCATTTGGTAGCCTTCATAATTCATCCCTGTAGGTTCTTGTCTTAGGTATGAGGTCAGGTTCTTAAATAATACATTTGTCTCTTGTGCATTTATGATTCTTTCCCTGACATTTGTGTCAAAGCTGCTTATTGTTTCCATATGAATCATTTTTATACTTCTCCTAAGGGCATCGACCACCCTATTTTCCTTTCCTTTTATGTGTTTTCAAAATAGAATTCACTTAGGAGAACCATCCACATAGCTTTCCTGGCATTGAGTTTTGTTTGATCAAATAGGTGCCTCAACCCACAATGGTATGTCATAATCACAAATCTCCTTTCCAGGAGGTAGTGCCTCCACATTTTTAAAGAATTTACTATGGCATCCAACTCTAGTTCATGGGTCACATAATTGATCTCATGTTCATTTAATTTCCGGGACGTGTAGGATTTACACGTCCCTCTTGCATAAGGACTCCTCTGAGTCCTTCCTTGAAGGAATCTGTACATATGAGGAAATCATTATCCGGGTCTGCAATATTTAGCACGGGTGCATGGGTCAAGAGGTATTTTAGTTCTTGAAATCTTTCTTCACATTTTGATGTCCAAATGAATTTGATCCCCTTTTTCTAAAGGGAAGTGATTGGACAGCCAATCTTGGAAAATCCTTTTATGAACCTTCTATAGTATCCGACTAAGCCCATGAAGGATCTGATATCTGATACATCCTTTGGGGTAGGTCATTCCATAATAGATCTAATCTTATTAGTGTCCACTACCACCCCTTCTTTAGAAATGACATGGCCTAAGTAATGGACTTGCTTTTGAAATAAGTTGCACTTGCTAAACTTAGCGTAGATATGATGATCTCTTAGTACTTGAAGTAAGAGTATAAGATATTCCTCATGCTCCTCCTCATTATTGGAGTATATTAGGATATCATCAATGAAAGACAATACAAATTTGTCTAGAAATTTGTTGAGTACATTATTCATCAAGCACATAAAAGTGGTGGGGGAATTGGTTAACCCAAACGGCACCGCCACGAATTCATAGTGACCATACCTCATTCTGAAGGTTGTTTTGTGGATATATTCATCCTTAATCCAAACTTGGAGATATCCATACCTCAAGTCGATCTTTGAGAAGATGGTATCACTTCCCAGTTGGTCGAACAAGTCATCAATTCTAGGTAAGGGGTATTTGTTCTTTATGGTTGTCTTATTTAGTTGTCTGTAATATATGCACAATCGGAGTGTGATATCTTTATTTTTCACAAACATGATGGGTGCTCCCCATGGAGATACACTGGGTCGGATGTAGCCTTTGTCCATCATCTCCTTTAGATGTAGCTTGAGCTCAAATAGATCTTGTGTGCTCATCCTATATAGCGCTCTAGATGTTGGTACTGCTCCTAGTGTGAGCTCTATCGAGAAATCAATATCCCTTCTTGGAGGTAGAATTGGTACTTCTCCAAGGAACACGTCCTTGTATTCTCTTAATATGGGGTGATCCTCTAGGTTTGGTTTGTCATCCTCAACGGATTCCAACACCTGTATTGCATATAAGGAACACCATTTTTTGAAATACTTTTTCATTTGAAGGGTCCATATTTGTCTCACTGAGACAGGATTCTGAATCCCTTGGACGGTCATCTTTCACACTTCTTCGTTTACACATTCTAAAGTTTTATGATAACAATCCATTTTAGTTTTATAATAATCCAACTAGTCCATACCAATCATAAAGTCATAAGATCTCAGGGGAAGTATGTTAACGGTTTCTCGGGTGGCCAATCCACCCATGATGAATTGGCAGGTTGGTATGGAATCTGCCACCTTTCTTTTGGTCCCAGTGGCTAGTTGTACCAACCATGGTTTAACATGTCTAATTAGTTTCAGTTTACACTTATTGGAAGTCTGAGGGGATACATAACTCAAATTAGAACCTGGGTCAATTAAAATAGAAATTGGATGGTTGGCGATCATACCTTCCAGCTCTACTACTGAAGCTTGGTGGTCAGCTTGATTATTGTCCAGGGCTGCATAAATCTGTGGCATGCTCCTAGCCACATCATTGATAGTGGTAGATTCTTGGATATTGTAGACCCCCTTACTATTTTGTTATCTGTGTGGGTAGTCCCTCAATCTATGATTTTCTCCACAACCCCGACATTTTAAGGGTTCCTTCTTTAGGTTATCGGTATTTGTTGGGACTGTCTGAAAAGGTATGTTTCCACTTTGAGAGGGGAAATTTTTCTGATATACACTTCTAGTAGGAAGGCTCCCCCTAGAGTCTTTTCCATAGTTCTTAAATCTTGATGAGTTAAACCTTTTCTTCTGGAATCCTGAACTACTCTTCCTCTTCCAGTCCTCATGGGGTCTTGTCTTTCTCCAAAACTATTCATAACAATACCTCTCCTTTCGAATAGCTTCTTCTAAGTTCCTTGGTTTGTCGAACTCAATCCTATCCCGGTAGGTCTAAGGTAACCCACTGATGAACCGCTGCATTTTTTCTTTTTCATATTTTATTGAGGGTACATACCTCAGTAGTTCAAGGAATTTATTGACAAATTCCTCTATGGTGAGCTGCCCCAGCTGGAGTTCATAGAATTCTTTAGTTTTCCCATCCATGTATTTTTCTGACAGATATTACTTCCTGAAGTATTTCTCAAACTGTTTCCATGATAAGTCCTTCTCATGGACTCCTTTCACATTGCTAAGGTATTCCCGCCATATGGAAGCCTTTCCATTCAGGTTGAAGATGGTTATTTGAGCCTTCAAGTTTTTAGAGTAGTCATGGACTCTAGAATACTTCTTTAAACCAAGCAGCCAAGCTTTCGCCTCTTCTCCCTTCTTAATCTCTTTGTTGAAAGAGGGTGGCTTGTCTTTCTTGAACTCTTCGAGACCATAAGTTTTAGAATGCTTTTGTTTCTTTCCTTTCCTCTGAGAATGTGAGCTGACCCTGCTACTAGAAGACCCTTCAGGGTTGTTATCTTCCTTTCCAGAGGACTCTCCCAATGAGTGTCCCTTGCCTCCAGGTTGGACCTTCTTTGCGGTACTTCTCCCAGTGGGGTCACTTATGGAGTCATGTTTTTGGATCTAAAGTGGACTCTAACCTCTCTTCTTGTGTCGTCGGTCCGCATGACTGATTGCGGGTTCATGTTACAGTTTCCTTTGTATGTCGGATAAGATCTGTAGCAAGACTGCGTTAATTTTTGTTTGTTTCTCTTGCTCCTTTATCAATCTCTCGTTGTCTACCTTGAAACTCTGTAACTCATCCCTGAGGCTCCTTAAAGTTTCATCCATATCTGGAGGGGTTTCCATCACCCTCCTTTCATCTAATTCCTCATCTCTATTGTGGGAGCCACCCCCCACTTCATGACATGTCACCATCCTTTAGTATTGGAGTCTTCCCATGATTCACTGACTATTCGAGTGTTGCCAAAAACACTTATTATTAGCTAACAGTATATTATTTCATGAAATTTACATGGTTCAATTTCTTAAATGCATACACATAGTAGAAAGTTTCATTCTTTTATTTAATAACATTTTTAACCATACTTCTTAAGACAGAGATAAGGTAGAGTGTCACTCTTTTGAAGGTACTCCAAATAGAGTTTTTAAATGACTTGTCCATGAGCCCAAGTAGACCAAGTGTTGTAACCATGCTATGATACCAATTTGTAACACACCCACGACAGGAAAAACAAATTTTTGTTTTGTTTTTCTTAAAGGACAAAAACTCCATTCATGGTTCCTAATTTTGGAAGGTTAGGGGATCAGTCTGACCCCCTAGTCAAGGATCGTTCTTAACCCTATTGAGCTGGAGAAGCTCTTTGATTCCCTATTGGGACCTCTATTTAAACAAATCCATGGGTCCTCTTTATGAAACTCTACCTATGTCACTAAGCGCCAAGTTCGAGCTTCACCTCCATGCGATCACGGGCTATGACCGCGCGCCTACACAAAAGGGTTTCGAGACTTCACATGTCGAGACTTTGATGCATGGGCCACCCTTGAATCCCTAACTCTTGATTTATGAAAGGGCCCAATGACCGTTAGCTCCCTCCACTCACGTGGCCATTCCCATGACCACAGGCTTAACCTAAGCGGCACGTCGCATTTCGTGACTTCGGAGATTTCGATGCAAGGCGCCCCAACTCCTCCAACTCCTGAGCTCCGAAAGGGGCTAATGTTCCTTAGCTCCCCATTTTGCCTCTGTCCATATGACCATTCACTATGACCCTGGGCCTAACTCTAAAGCGCGTCAGAATTTTGCGTGTTGCGAGTTCTCATGACTTCCATCTTTGACCTTTCCCTCATGCGAGTCATTGAAATGCTAAGCTCTCACCACGTGTCTCCTTGATGGATGACCATGATCAAATCGCAATTTTGAAAATCACAATTTCAAAAAATCATGTCCCTTGACCTTATTTCTTTGCGAATCAGGGAAGCATTGAACTCTCACCACGTGTCTCCTTGATGGACGACCATGATCAAATCGTGGTTTCGCAAATCACGAGTTTGAACAGTTATGTTCCTTGACCTTATTTCTCTACGAGTCAGTGAAATGATGAGCTCTTTCCACGTGTCTCCTTGATGGACGACCACGATCAAATCACAGTTTCGCAAATTTCCAGTTAGAACAGTTATGTTCCTTGACCTTCTTTCTCTGTGAGTCAGTGAAAAGTTGAGATCTCACCACGTGTCTCCTTGATGGACGACCATGATCAAATCGTAGTTTCACAAATCGCAAGTTAGAACAATTATGTTCTTTGACCTTCTTTCTCTACGAGTTAGCGAAATTTTGAGCTCTCGCCACGTGTCTCCTTGATGGACGACCACGATCAAATCGTGAGTTTGAACAATTATGTTCTTTGACCTTCTTTCTCTGTGAGTCAGCAAAATGTTGAGATCTCGCCATGTGTCTCCTTGATGGATGACCACGATAAAATAGCAGTTTCGCAAATCGCGAGTTTGAACAATTATGTTCATTGACCTTCTTTCTCTACGAGTCAGTGAAATATTGAGCTCTCACCACATGTCCTCCTTGATGGATGGACCTGATGACATCGCAACTTCTAGTTTTGTGAGTTTACTCACACCAACGTGCAATTCTCCTGATGTGCGAGTTTGCGAAGACTAAAGTGGTCGAGGCATTAATGCCTGCTCTCCTTCTTTGAATCCGACGATTGTGACAGACCTTGGATCCTCCTGAACAGATCTCGTTCGTCTATCTTTCAAATGAAAGGTATTTCCCCTTCGATACCTAAATCTTGATAACCCTCCCGAGCTTCGTTGGTTATGAAGGAATTAAGAGTGTTACGCTCTTACTCCTAGACTTAACACATAGAGGGATCTTTAGTGAAACTATTGTGCTCCTTCATCAGTTTTAGGACTTAACTGGTTCTGGGTTTCTTCTTACCGCACAGAGAGAGAACTTGTGCATATCTTCCCTACCTCTCCTGATATTAACAGACTCCATACTTGCAGGGATTGTGGGGTTCAATATCCACATTCAGAGAAGTACTCACTCGGCTCTAGGATGATGATGAAATTCCCTGGGGAAAATGCCTTCAAGTGATTAAACCGGAGCACATGGAACTCCAAGTGGAATTATAGGTTCTCAAGTAAAGGGACGCATATTCATAACTTAATCATTTAATACAGAAAAATCAACCTTTATAGATAAGTAAATATACACATGCATCCATTATTTACGATTCAAAAACATAAGGAAAGAAAACACTTATCAGAACCATAGAGTGTTATGTGACTGTTGAAAGGGGTGCTCGTTTCCACCCAACCATAGGATCATTCACTCCCCATGGATTTATCACTGGCCACCCCCGAGCTTAATCCATGATGCTTTCGAGATTCAATCTCTTACTTCCAGCTCAACAGAAGTTACGAATGAAGGTTACTCTCCTTCTCTCAATACAGAAAATAGATCAGGGCAAAGGTTACTATCCTTCTCCTGGTTCAATCTCTAAGTTTTCTATGATCAGAACTCACTATCTTCGCTTTCAATCCTTCCTCAGACCCAAGATCGCTTCTCCCATCTATGAATTCTTTGCAAGTCTCCCCCCTGTCCACCACGCTTCCTTATTTTCCTTCCTTATCAAGATTGTGTGTGGCTCGAATCCTCCAATTCGTGGTCAGGTCTGGAAGCCTTGATGATGGGCAGTCTGTCGCATCCCTAATTAACTCTTGAGAAGGCCTTCCCACCCACTAGCCTGACAGGAATTCATTCCTAGTCAGAGGGTTGTTCTGATCTGAGCAAATTAATTCCAGCATGGTATTGGTTCGGTGGAGTTTAACACAACCTTTCTGAGTTCCCTCTACCACCTTTTAATTAGAAATCATGGTCTCACTCTTAGCACATCCCCTCTTTCAGCAGTGATGCAATATGTAACATTTTCTATTAAAATAATCAGAATTTACATTCATCGACCTTCTACACAAGGTCCATCCAATCAAACATTCACACTTTTAAGTTTTCCATAGTTTCTTAGCCCATATAGTTATATTTACAGACTGGGGGAAACAGGGTGTTACACCTCACAAGCCTACGAACCCTGGATTGACATTAAATGTAACAGAAATTATTGCATATAATTTACCCAACATTTTTGGCGTCACTATTGGAGAGGTGCTAAAGGGATTAGAGCATAGGTAGGTTTGTTTTAAATTAAACATCTTGGGGGAGGATAAATAGTAAGACGGGAGGTAAGAATCTGCATGACCACTATTGTGAGTTTCCCCAAAACCTTCACTGTTACTTTTTTGCAAGTATGTTTACTTTCCTACAAGTGTGATCATTTTTCTTCAAGTGTGATTTCCTTTTATGCAGGAATGTTTATTTTATGCAATTTTGATTTCTTTCCTGCAAGTGAGTTTATTTTCATGCAAGTGTGGTGTGTTTTTCAATTCTACAATTAGGTTAATTTCATTCATTCTAATTTTCATTTTTTTTCTTCTAATTATTCCTTTTGGGTACTGTAAGAACCACTATACATTAATCCATGTGCAAGACAGGGATTAGAAACCAACAAATCAGTATTCAAGGATTCTCGAGATTTCGTTGAGCAAAGGAGGAAATGTTACTCCAAAACCTTTATCAAAACCTAGAAGTAGCTGGGATCTTTGCATCTCAGAAAGAGAAACTCTTGACAGCATTCAAGAACATACATGAACTCCAGGAAATTATAGAAAACCAAAATTTCCATGAGCCAAATATAGAAGCTCCCCTTGATCATCCTCGCCAATTTACAGAGGAGATTGGACAACCATGGATTGCTTCCGATGGAGAATAGACAGTAGAACCTGAGACTAAAGAATTTCCACCATGCCCATTGTCGGATCCTTTATGCATTCAAGAAGTCGATCAAGAAGATCTATATGGAATTGCATAGGAGGACATACATAGTGGTCCAAATGAAGAAGCGAACCAATGATATCATGATTATATTGAACATTGGTTCCAGATGACCATCAGATTGAAACAACGACACTCTTTTCTTCAACAACTCTTTGCATCTTATCATTTGAAGAAATTGGTTCCTCATGTTCTGGTATTTATTAAAGTATATTGTTCAAACCTAAATGTGAGTATATTTGTAATCACGTTATGTACATGGTTTCATTGGAAGTATGTGTATACTTAAAAAGGGTTCCTTTTTTTTATATAAGGTAGTGTTGAGCACTCAACACACCCTAAAAGTCTATGTTTATTTTTTAATTTTGGGTACCACTTGATCCTTTACACTATTTGTTATGCCTTTAGTATGAAACTGATACTTGTGCTTATTTTTATGTTCATTCTAAAGACTACCTGAAAATACAGCAAAGAATCATCTTGACCGTTAAAGGGTCCTTTGTAAACTTCTTAGGGAATCAACACACTTAAATCTCTACCTGGTGCGCTTAGAAGTTCGGCGTCGATAAACGTTAAAGGTGTTGAAAATCATTTGAGAAAGTTTAAAATAGTTGAACGTCGATCTTCATCAGTGTCGGCAGTTGAAAGTCTTCCCTTTTCACGTCTGAACTTTGGCAAAGGTATCGTCGAAGACTGACTCATTCGGGTTCGGCAGGGAAACAAAAGGTAAGCGTCACGCAAAGGAAGAGCGGTATCACCGATTGTCGACACCCGACATGATTTCGGTGTCAGAGAATTACAAAATAAAATACACATTGATTTTGCAGTTTTTTAAAAGTATCGATCCCCGACCTTCACGCTGGAGAGATTCTATGTGATGAGACATTTTACCCACAGATTCGTTAGGTGCGACACATTTAAAGTATGAATGAGATTGTGAATCATGCATTAGTTTCTAATTCATGCGCAAATCAAAGGAACCCATTGTAACTTGCTGATACAGTGCATCTGCCTTCGCGCCCCCACCGTCAACCAGTTAGGATTTAATTGCGAAGAATCAGTGGTAGTTTCATTTTGAATTGTTGTATTAACTTCTTGGTATGACGGGTAGATTCTCTCCAGTTATATGTTTTCGAAGTCGTTGTGCATGATCTTATTCTACACGGTGAAGATTTCATAACAAACAGAGGAGCAGGGTTGGCAACCCGGATAAGCCATCCAAAGTTTAGTAAGCATTAAATAAACTTCTTAGCAAGCATTACAGGTATGTACCCACTTGTGGCATTTTATGTTTCAGTTTATGAGTTCACAACTTGACACTGCTCTGTACACATGTCTAAAGGTTTTTTTTAATTACAGGAACAATGCCTCCAAAGAAACCCTCCACCATGAAATCCCCAAGAGCGCCAAAGTCGAAAGAACCAGAAGCAAGAGAGGGATCCTCCTCATTATTTGCAAGAGAATTAGAATTTGCCCCGAGACCAATTCTTATCATCAAGACAACTTCCAAGGAGGCCTTCATCCAACCTTCAGCCTTTAGGGACACAGAGGCAAACATTGGAGCCAAAACAACATTTCCTCGCTGGGAAGAACTGTTCAAGAAAATCAAGAAGGAAGAACCCCTCGAATATACCCCACACAGCGATCTTGACACAAGGAGGCTCGATGACAAGGTCCTCCCAAATATTTGTAAGGCTTATCTGCACATGGTGTCGAGCTCGTCTCCGTTGTTTCCTTGCATTGAGCTCCTAAAATGGCTTATTGACCACGTTTATGCACAAAAATGTTTGATTAATGATGATAATGGTGAATGCGTCGAGGTCTTCCTGCAATCGGAGGTTCAGATTTACTACAAGCTCAGGGATTCTAAGCTAAATTTGAGCATTGATTTCATTCTAATATTCTATGTGTCACATGATACCAGCAAAATCATGGCCTCTTGGTGGAGTAAAGACAAAAAATTCACAAACTGGATTGTTGGTTGGTACCCAATAGCCAATCTCAGGGAACCATACATATATCTCATGGCTCTTCTTTGCAATTTGCATGGGGAGAAAGATTGCTCCCGGTTTTCAGAGGATTGGATGCCTCTAGCTTATACAATCAACATTTCAGGCATGGGCTTCAATTGGGGTGCCATCATCTCCAAACAGTTGAGCACCTACATAAGGCAAGCTCAGGTGTCGAAGGAGGGAGATACCACTGCCTTCTACATGGCCTCGTATCTGTTGGACATCATCTGTGCCAGGAACGCTTTCTTTGGGATGAACCTGAATTGGCACTCTTCAGAGCTAACGGTCCATGTATACTTTAGCATCTTATGGGAAAACATGTACAAAAATTCCTATGTTGTTATCTGTGATTAGTTTATTGCATTCATTTACTTCTTGCTCTTTAGGAAAGAGTTCCCTAGGCTATCAAACGAAGCAAAAAAGGTTATTTCAAAAGTTGGTCACTAGTATTTATATGAGCATGAAACCTACATTAGGTTTTTTGGCACCACACGGGCTCCCCATTTGTTACCTTTGTATGTTCCTGATCGACTAGCATTGGGGGAAATTTTCTATCAAACCATTTTGCAGGGGTATAATGCCACTTTAGTAAAAGATAGGAAGCAGGCTTTCATACCATATGGATTTCATATTGGATTCTACATGGTCAAAGACACGACGCATGCTAAACAAGAAGGGCTTAGTCAATTAGAATACCAGTTCCAAATCGGTCGGTTTCGCAAACACGATCACAAGGGCTTGGTCCTACAACATGCATCGCAGGTATCTTCCTATTGGCCTTATGCCCATGACCGGTTCAAGGATGAAATTTTCACTGAAAACGCTCAAGATTGGAATGAGGTAGTGGAAAGGAGAGTTGACCCTCGCACGACCAAGTTCAAAGCCATGATTTGGGAAGAGAAACCGACGTATTTGGAGCAGACAACTCAAGAATTCTCAAGACCCAGGAAGGAACGATAGCACATGAATTGGGTGAGGAAATAGGTGATCCCCAAGAAGACATTGAAGTTGTGGGAGTTCATCAGGTATCCTCGATACAGATCAGGGATTCCCCTGAATTTCAAGTTACACCGGGGATGGCGGAACTCTTGTACCAACAAAGCCAGCTGCTAATGAAATGAATGCAGGATGATTTGTACCTTGTTGTAACACCTGTGCTTTCAACTAGTATCCAAAGTGTACCGACGGAGTCAAGTGGCCCTGGTTCCTTAAATCTTGATAACACCAATGGATCAAGTAACCCTAGATCCACAACATTGATGGTCAACTCCCCGGGAGGTGGAACAATTCCACTAGAGACGGGTTGGGTGTCGATAGAAACACAAGTGCCTAATCCCCTGAGAAAAAATATACAAGTATATAGTGATGATGAGAGTCTGGAACCATATCACGGCACCCTGGTGCATGTCCAAGAGGAAGAAGGCCCTGAGAGAACTCCTTCCCATGAGCCTGAATTTCAAGACAAGGAGGTCTCGCAAAAGGAAGAAGTAGTTGAAAGAAGCCTCGACACAAAAGACTTTGATAAATCAGGAACTGAAGCGGATCTGAACGATGAGCCCAAACTTGGGGAGACAAAGAAAGGATCTCCGTAAAATGAAATCGGCAGTTCTGCAGCTGATGAGAAATTAAGTAATGAGCCTATGCCTGACACTTCCATTCTACCCAATATTCAAATCCCCGACGAGAAACAGGTAGCAATCAGACCTGCAAGGAAAAGCAAGGAAGTTCAAGAGCCCAATCTCGAACAAATATACACCATTGGTAGCCTGGAAAACAACCTCACATGGGGAGATCAATAGATACCATAGCTGGTAGACAAGGTAGAATACATCTATGTGATCTCCTACGATCAGAAGAGAAAGTACATCGTTCAAAGGACTACAAAGAAGAGAAGGATCACTTTGCATCACTCCATCTTGGTCACTACAGAAGAGAACTTAATCAACACAGAAGACGCTCATACGTGCAAACTGATCGGCATGGTAAAATCCCTCTCTGATGTCGCCCAGGATAGATCCAGGAGGGGTGAAAAGGAGCTAGTCATCGCACTGAAGGAGATCGAACACTTGCACCATCTTGTCGAATACTATAAAGGCGCCACGCAGACAACAGTATATTTAAAAGGTGAGTTCTCAGGAGTTTACAATGAGTTCAAGAAGGAAATACACCCATTAATTGAAAACATAGTTAAATTCCAGGAGAACACTCTCATGGAACTCACGACATGCAAGGAGATGGAGCGATGGCATGAAAGGGCGCAGCAATCGGTAGAGAAACTCAAATATATTGAGGCAGTCCTGCAGGGTCTAGAGAAGGAATAACATGGCATTCGGCTGGTAGGAAAAAGTAGTCTCGACCGCATGAAGATATCCACCAAATATTGGGTTAATATTTCCCGGGACCCACACCAAGAAATCCAAGAGCAATGGGCCAAGTGCTAGAAGCACTAGGATAAAATTAATAAAGTGATGAGAGATGTCGGGCTCACCGAGTTTGTCTCCCCCGATGAATTTATCAACCTAAGCGACATGTTCAAGATACATGTCGAGCAAGACTCACTATGGACTCATGCATGGACAAAGATAACTGATGTAAGGCCAGGGCAAGTGCAACAATTTGCAGAACACCCAATCAGAGATCGAACCATGCTACAGCAATTGAACTCCAGTTTGGTAAAGTATCGAGTGCATGTTGTGGATATCAAAGGAATATATGTGGCCCCAATGGAACAACACAGATTCCCATGGGCCCAAACTTGTGAATAATTGTTCATCAATTGGTCTGAATATGAAAGAAGCCACCCTTTTCAAGAAATATCTCGAGTGGATTGTTAAAGAAACTGTTAGATGATGATGCCATGTGGTGATTTTTGTTTGGTTCAAACTGTATTTAGTTGTTATATTCAGTTGAATTTTAGATTATAAATAAGGACATCGACCAATTAGTCATAGGTCGATGGTTTTTGTAAGAACTCTTTCTTTTTTGTTGTTAAGAATTATTTTGAGACTGCTATGAATTAAGAAGTCCTTCTGGACCAAAGACAAACTATTTTCATCAAATGCATGTGATTGGACTTGGAGAAGAACTACTTCATATCTGGTGTTTCATGAATGATGCAATAATGAGTAAGAGAAATTAATTATGTTGTCAAGTTATCTGGTGCAATGTTTTGATGTTCTTTTCTTTGATGATGAAGATAAATCATTGTGTTATGATGTAATGCATGGTTATGATAGATGAATTATTTTTCTTGCCATTATCTTATTACATATGTTCTTTCTTTCTGATAGTTAGTTTCTCATACAGTAATTAGATTCTCACATGGTTAATGTATTAGTACTAGGCCTGTGGTATAGAGTAACTATCTACATGTTCAGCAACGGGTTATCCCAAGCTTAACCTCTTCCTGGTAGTGAAAACTTAATCATGTTGATTGTCAAGTTGGTTTATGCTGGCTTGCATCTCTCATATCAGCCCCACCCAAGAGAAAAATATAGAAGAAAATAGTCCTAACTGAAGGAAGAGCCTTCGCAAAGAAACACAAAGCCCATCAATAAATCGGCATGATCACAAGATCTAGAGAACCATTTCATTTTAAACGCTGCAGAGTCTAATTAGGCCTCAATGGCAGGTTTGGTTCCTATTGTTGAGTCAAGGGATTTAGTTCACATCAATAGGTAGGATAGAGAATAGGTGAATAAATGTTGCATATAGTTTGGTGGGACATCATTTTTAATATGTTTTTAGCTGATAGATATTTTTCAAAGTTTTCTAAATAAATGAGGCTATGATGATTTGTTGGAGTTTTGCAGGTATCATGTTTTCGGTTGGATTGGGAGAACATATTCATGGCTTATTTAGAGAAGTAATTGCATATCTTTTGGTTATGTTGTTTCGTTAAAACTATCCTTTATTACCTAAAACAGTTTTGGAACTAAATCTCTTTTTCTACTACTTCCTTAAAATTTGTTTTTCTTTTAAGACTGTTCTCTGGCCTTTATTAGTGTTTCTCTAGTATTTTTATGAATTGTTTTCCTTGAAGAAATTTATAGTTTAGGAAATTATTAATAATGAAAAACTAAAAAGAAAGGAGTTCAATTATCAAACCCAAGACCTCTTGACATAACCAATCATTTCCAGTTCTTTTAGATATTGCTTTTCCCTTCTTTATAACAAAATTTCAGATCATTTATTATAGCAGTAACTCATAGCCCTGTCTTTGATTATACTATGGGATTACATAAAGTTAAAATTCCATATTATGAGACCCATAGGAAACTATTACAACTTGATCTTATCTCAAATTTGGTCAGTAGAGAATCTTTATTAAATAGTAGCAGGAGAGTGCATGATGTTTCTACCCATGGGAACACTATTATAATTCTATGTGAAGAAGATGACCTTAGGGACTAGAGGTACTTTAGGTTATTCTATAATGGCCTCATACACCACACATTAAGTAAATTTAACCATGATATGTCTTTGGATTGATCTAAATACATAAGTCTATTTTTCATGCGAACAATATTTTATGGGCAACCTATAGAATATATTCTAACATAATACCATCCCATCCCGTAAAAAGGTTTTCAGAGCTGCTCCTCCATTCACCCATGCAAAATCAACCTATGAAATTTTATCTTAAGGGTGAAGTTTGGGACAAGAGCCTCTGATGGAAAATGGGTGTAAGAGGCTAACCCATCGGGATACTGGACAGGTTTGTTGGTAGCAGGTATCAGCATGTGGTATGACTAGGCAAACCCATCAGGGTACTGAATAGTCTCATGGGCAATGGGGAATTCTTCCTAGGGGGGATATTTCTTAGATGTCAAAATTACCCCATCATAGTACTGAACAGACTTGTTGGCAATGGGTTCTTATTTTGATATTCCTAATCTATATTTGTCTGTATGAACAATATACTTGTCTAAATCATTAAGAAGAAGCATGCATGGTTGAACTAAAGGTTAAATAAAATCCATCTATTTTCCATTTGAGAATAACACTAAGTTGACCTTAATACCCTGTCATCCAATTCATACTATATCTAAGATGTATTATCTTAAGAGTGGGACCATGATCTTAGAAGCTTAATATACTCAACTTTGAAATTTATCTTTATTACTTGAATGACTGTAAATATTTTCAGAGTGAAAAAGGTTGATTGGTTTCATATGGGGTTTTCATTTGTTGAGACTGCTAATACTCTTTTATTTTCCTTCCTAAAGGAGAAGAAAAATTCTCTAATTTATACATGGCTCTCTGAACATAAGTGTTGCTAATCTTTTGATGAATTTTGTTTAATCAAAGAAATAGAAATATTTGTTATAGAACGAAAAAGTTGATTATACATTTTTTTTGTGGGTTATGCTTGAATTATATCTGTCAATCATAGAAGGGGAATATTCATAAGTGATCTTCGAAAATTGTTCAAATCTAAATTGTCAAAATGTGACATTGGATGTACTTCATGTTATGATCAATTATTATACGATATTATAATAATAAAGATCAGTATAATTGGAGAAGCACCACAGGGTATGTTTTTACTATAGGTGGAACATTAGTAAGTTGGATTTCGAAACTGCAAAAGGTTGTTTCACTTTCAAAAAAAGAGGTAGAATATGTTGATGCTACAAAGGCTAGTAAAGAGATGATTTGATTACATAGGTTTATGGAGGAATTGGGAAAGAAGCAAGAGAATAGTAGGTTTTATTGTGACAGTGAGAGTTTCATTCATCTTGCAAAGAACTCATCCTTCCATTCAAAGACTAAGCCTATACATCTCAGATACCATTTCATACGATCCGTCTTGGAAGATGGAAATTTGAAGTTGGAAAAGATACACACTAGCCAGAATCCTGCAGACATGTTAACTAAGGGAGTAACCAGGGAGAAATTGAGTTCCTGCTTAGTTTCAGTTGGTCTTCAAGCATGAAGGTGAAGATGATAAATTTTCTAGGTCCAAGAAGGTTCATAGTCCAACAGATACAACAAAGGTGGAGTTGTTTAGATCAGTCTCCAAGTGGGAAAGTGTTGGTTGTGGAGCCTGATTATATTCTTGATTCAGAGGTATTTGTTTTCATCCTTGTTTATACCCCATGAAGACTTTACACCCTGGAAGAATGTACACTCTTCCATGAAAGGGAGTGCAGAGGGGGGTTTCCCCCTCTGCGAGGTCTGGGGGGTCCATCCCCCCGACTAGGGGGTCCGAGGGAAATCAAGCCCCTAACGGGGGTTCAAGGGACAACGTTCCCCAATGGGGGTTCAGGGACGAAGCCCTAGAAGGAAACAACTCCTTGTAAATGTATATTGTAATTTCATAGTAAATCTAGACCATTCATTATAAGGTCGCATATCTGATGGTAGAAGTTATGTTAGGGTTTTTTTCCCTAGAAGGAAACCCTCTTTTATGAGGGAAATGTATTGCGGCTATGTATCATTGCAAATATTGTATTCTGAGAGAGGAGACTGTGAGAGAAAGAAGAGGAAGTTACAGCGGGTGTGATGTAGGTTGTATCCCGTAATTTTTTAGATAATAATAAAGGAAGGACCTGGGAATTTCTCTGGTGAATGTAGCCCACACTAGATGAACCACATATATCTATGTTTATATAGTATTGTGTATCTTCTATGTTTTATTTCTGCATTTGTTTTATTTTATTTCTTTACGATCCTATTTTTCTAACAATATATGTGTGTGTGTGTGTGTGTGTGTGTGTGTGTGTGTGTTTATATTAAAAAAAAAAATCGCCACCTCTGGAATGATGGTTGCGAATTCCACTACATTGTGCAAAGTAGGAAGAGCTACATGGAAACTACTTTTGAAGCTACACAAATTTTAGCGCCAGAGAAACATTTCAATTTGTATAGCCAAGTGCGGTATGGAAACTGTTGTCATGAATTTGCGCAAATTTTACTATTGAAGGATATATAGTTCATTCATGTTCCCAAACTATATGGCCAAGTGGAAACTACAAAGGCCCTAAAATTGTACTATTGAAAAGTGGAAATATTTTCAAGAGAGGTAAATGAGGAGGCACGATTATGGTATTGAGAGAACATTAGTTATTTCCAAGAGTGCTAGCCACCAATGGAGTATACAATGCTTGTATAATTGAGGGGAATTCAATGGTAATTTTCAACTGGATCTACAAGATCAAGCATGCATCATACGACAACATCAACATGGCTCCATAAGGTGTTTATGTTTGAGGCAGCATGAGACATTCTCCCTGGAGGGTCCTATGTGGACTAGTAGGAGGGAATGTGGACTTCATACTGGCTTGCCTCAAATGGTCAGATGAAGGAACCAATACATTGGTTTCACCTAGAAACCTCGATATGTATTAGGGGACATTGGCTCCATGAGGGAACCTCAATGTGTCCTAGAGAAGACATTGATTGTATGAGGGAACCTCGATATGTCTTAGACATGTGTTCCATGAGGGAACCATGAGATGTCTAGTATGGACACAGATCATGACTAAAGCCTGAGGTTGGACACTTCAGGATATTTGGGTTTCCAATATACATTTGTGTACCTAAGGAGAAAATGACCAAGCTAGACCCTTCAGGCATAAAGGGTACATTTATGGGGTATAATGAGTGTTTGAAGTCATATCGGATCTACATCCATGGTCAGAGATAGATTGAGGTGAGTAGAGATGTTACCTTTGAGGAGGAGGTATCCTTTAGGAGATCTAGAGGATGTCACATGGAGATTGATAGTGAGATACAGGAAGATATGGTGCATTCTCCCCCTCACTCTCCAGCAGTTCATAGGGAGACATTTGAGCCTATTGATCCAATTGATCCCATTGATCATGTATCTCAAGTTGATGTTCCCAAAAATATTGCAGTAGGTCGAAAGAGACCTGCATGGTCTTGTCAAACTCTACAGTCTGGGAAGAAGGACATGCATATCCTTATGTTACCTCCCGAGAGAGCAAGGGACATCAAATATATGTGTTCTATGTTGCATCTATGAGGAACATCATTGATTATGATCCTTCATGTTATGAGGAGGCATATATTCAACTAGTATGGAGAGATGCCATGATGGAGGAGTATCAATCCATCATGAAGAATGATGTGTGGGATATTGGTATGAGACCTGAGAGGAAGTCTATAGTGACTTCCAAGTGGATCTATAAGATCAAAAACATAGTTGACAGAAGCATCGAGAAGCACAAAAGAAGATTTGTTGCTAGAGGATTCTCATAGGTGGAGGGAATAGATTATGAGGATAAATTTTCTCCTGTTGCTCGATACACTTCTATCCAAACAATTATTTCCCTTGCAACATCCATGGGTTGGAGACTACATCATATGGATGTGAAGACAACATTTCTCAATGAATATATTGATAATAAGTATACATCGAGTAGCTAGATGGTTTCATGATACATGAGAAGGAGTCGCATGTGTGCAGGTTGAAGAAGGCCCTGTGTGGACTCAACCAGGCACCTTGAGCTTGGTATGCGAGGATTGATCGACACTTGATGAGTTTGGGATACAAAAAAGGTGTTGTTGATCCCAACCTATACTACAAGATTGTCAATTGTGAGTCTTTGATTTTGGTCCTCTACATTGATGATTTATTCCTCATCGATACAAAGAGCCTTATTACTGAATTCAAGTATGCATTAGCCTCTGAGTTTGAGATGAAGGACCTTGGTATGATGCACTACTTCTTGGGACTATAGGTGTGGTAGAGAACTAAGGAGATCTTCCCGAGTTAGGGGAAATAAAAAGTTGAGATATTGAAGAAGTTTGGGATGTTGAATTGTAATCCCATGGCTGCACCAATGGTGATGAATCTGAAGAAACTAAGTGTGTCTTATTTTGATTCTGACGAGATTGATACGACCCTATACAAGCAACTGATCGGATCATTGATGTATCTAGTTAACACCAGACCATATATTGTCTATGCAGTGAGTGCATTTAGCCAGTTTATGAGTCAGTCGATACATACACACTGGATTGTTGTGAAGCATGTGTTGAGATACCTGCAAGGCAAAATTGGACATGGTCTAAGATATACTTCTAGTATTGACATGAGATTGTAGGGATATACTGACTCGGATTGGAAAAGGAGCACAGTGGACAAGAAGAGAACCTCTGGGTGTTGCTTCACTTTGGGATCTGCCATGGTTTCCTGGTGTATAAGGAAACATACTTCTATGGTTTTGAGTACCCCAGAAGTAGAGTACATTGCATTGAGTGTGGTAGTCCACGAAGCAATGTGGATTCTCAAGCTCCTTGCAGATTTATTTGAACATGTGTTGGATTCCACCATTATTCATTGTGATAACCAAACCTGTATGAATCTCTCAGTGAATCCATTGTTTCATGACAAATCAAAACACATTGAGATCAAGTACCATTACATCCGAGACTTGGTGTAGAGGAAGGAAGTATTGGTGTAGTACCTTCCTACAGATGAGTAGGTTGTTAATGTTCTTACCAAACCCCTTACTAGGACGAAGTTCGAGTACTTCCATGACAGACTTGGCATGGTAGATAATTCCTCCTTCACTGAGAGGGAGTGTTGATGTTTGTAGCTTCCTGAGACATTCTCTAGATTGTAATATGTGACTGAGTTGAGTTTATCTATGAGGAAACTTCTCTGAGAGGGATAAGTGGGTTTGGGCTTATAGCCCAACGTCCCTTATGGAGAGCACATGAGGACACATCCCTTGTGAAGAGCACATGAGGACACATCAAGGGATTTGACCTTGACATCACATGCTATGGGGAGTTGACCCCAGTGTTTCTAGAGGTAGTATCCTCTAGAAGTGGGTTTGGGCTTATATCCCAACATCCCTTATGGAGAGAACATGAGGACACGTTCCTTGTGGAAACACATGAGGACACGTCAAGGGAGCTAACCTTAACATCTCTCACTATGGGGAATTGACCCTAGTGTTTCTAGAGGGAGTAGCCTCTAGAAATCCACATGGGAGTGCCATGTGTGAAAGACCTTTTTCTACTATGGTGGTTGTGTACCACTCGCGGAGTTGTGTGTCTTTGGATAGTAGTTGTGTGCTACTACAGTGGTTTTGTACCACTGGCACTGACTATGTGTCACTAGACAATATTTTTGTTCTATTAGCAGTGGACAGTATGTGTGTACTACTATGGATCAACACAGTCATGTTATATTGGATGGAATTGTAGTAGTTGTATGCTACTAGTTTATTATCATGGATACTACCAGATCACTTGGAGTAGTTATCTGTTCCTTGATTGTAGAGATGGTGAAAGATAATTCAAGCTATCAATGGCATGGTAGTAGTTGTGTATTACTAGTTGATTATAGAGTAGTCATTTGAATACTAGGTGAAGACATCATGGAAAGATACCTCCCTAGCTAAGAGGGAGAGTTGATGTTTCAACATCGAGAAGATATTCTCCCAGGATTGGTCATGGTATTTTGACCAGTGGTGAATGGCCCAAGCATATTCTTCAAAGAAAAGAAGACTCAATGTGTTAGTGTTCCTCCAATGTGTGGAAACATTGGGAAGACCTTCACCGATAGGGGTGTACCTATAGTGAATGTCTAGAGTAATCATCAAGTGGACCTTCTCCTAGATTAGGCTATAGACCAAGGGAGATAGGATACATTTATCACAAAGGTGTACTTGTGGTAAATGGGCTCATGCGTAGTCCTTCCTTGATCATGACAAGGAATAATATGGACTCATGGTGCTTGAGGTGCTTTCCACATGTCAGTTAGCATCGGGTTGATATTCACTCATAAGGGTGTACCTATGATGAACGGCCATGGTGTGGTATTTTTCCTAGTCATGGTGATTTGAAAAGGAATGAAAAAGACTCAGATATGTTAGATTCCATCACATGTGGACCTAGAGTGAGCCTGATCTCAAAGAGAGTCAGTTGACTCAGAGGGAGATCCACAGGGGGAGTTTCCCCTCGATTCAGGTGGGAGAGAGACATCTCCAAGGATCGATAGATAAGTGTCATGAGTCTAGGGAGAAGTTTTTATACTTCAGAGACAAAATTGGCATGATGCAAATGTCTCCCTTATTGAGAGGTAGTGTTGATGTTTGAAAAACATTGGGAAGACAATCTCCTAGATTAATAATTAATAATATAATTATTGATTATTAAATAATATATATAATAAGTAGTAATAATAATAAATATTTATTTATTATCCAAGGGACACATCCCTTCATGGATGGTCACCATATGTTCTCTATATATGGAACACTCATCATTGTAATAATATATCTATATTATATCATCTCATGTATAAAAATCAACATACATATCCTTCGTTATCTTCATGATGATGTGAGGGATCAAGTTGTCCTTCACTGATTTCAATTCACTTTATTTTGGATTACATTTTATTTTGCAACTCCAACAATGCAAAATTTGTAGGAGTTCTAACATTCATATCCACATAACTCCAAAGCTAAACCACCTCCAGTAGCATCTATAGTGTGCACTTCCATGGTGTGAAGTTGGAAGTGCCCTCTAGAGAGTAACAATCTCTAAGACTGAGATTGGTCATACATATAGCTCCTAGAACAAACAAAAACCAAACAAATTATCCAAAAAATGAATTCACATACAACACTCAAATCATTAGAGAACTTAGGGAATCACACTCTACAACCTCTCACATGTTTGGATCTTTTCAATCACTGAATACCCTTGGGAATTACACCCACTGAAACATATCATCCACCTTTAGTAGGTCAAAATAAACCTTCTGATCACTAGAATATCTTTGTCGTCTCACCAACAACCTATCACAAACCCATATGCTAACCTCTAACGTAGATCCTATTCAATCATTGAAGCTCAAGCATCACCCTTACCGAAAGCCTCTGATAGTCCCCTCTCATAGAAAGTTAATCTATCCATACATTCAATTCTAGAATATCTCATAAGCACAAATTTGAGACCATGGTAACTTAGACTCTATACTTAGAAAGAGTAAGTACATAAAACACTATATACCTACAAATTTAAAGATTCAATTAAAAACAACAAATATAGATACATTAATTTGGAAACATGGACTATGGAAAAAAATGTAAATAGAAAAAGAAAAACTGACTCTCAAACCTATGACTTATGTTTCACTAAATCAAAAAATGCTAAAAAATCACTTCACTCCTTGAAATTAAAAAAAAATGAATATGTGAGATATATTTCAGAAGACTCAAAGATTACATTTATAGGCTTGGTGGGAGGTTGAGTACAGTATCCATGACATCATGCTCCACCCATGGAATCCCAACAACAAACAAAACAACTAATGAATACTTTAGAAACCCCCCAACTGTGAATTAAGGACTACAAGTCAAACATTATTATATCACTACAAGACAATACAACACAATGATTTTAGCAGCCACACAATGAGTTTCACAATGCCTAATTAAGACTTCAATGCTCCAAGGAAAACTATTAGGTGCCTCATTAACAATTATTGTTATTGTCATTGTCATGCCTTTATTACTAGAGACAATATCTAAGCAATCTGAAGTAAGAATCCAGAAAAAGCAAACAATGTCCATGAATTCTAAGATATGCCTACATCAATTCTAAATTAACCCTAAAGAGATAATTGATAACATCATTTTCAAGTGGATTGTGATCTGAATTAAACTTGAATATATAGTTGATAACATCATTGTCAAGTGGATTGTTATCTAGTGGTTAATTGTTGGTTTGAAATAGGAAAGACCATTGTTCAAAACCCATATAAACATGTATTCATTTATCTTAGTGTAGTTTCTTTATGTTAATTTGATTAGGTGTTGATGAAGTTGTTTAGATAGAATTAAGTACCCCTTCATACTTGAAAATAGTTTTATAACTTGAAGTACTTTCAAAGAACTAATCCAAAGATGTCTTATTCATAAAATAAGCTACAAAATTGTAAAAATAAAAATATTGAGAAATAACATTTTCCTATATAAAAAACAGTTTATCACTGTACTTTCAGAGAATTAATCCAAAGATGTCTTATTCATAAAATAAGCTACAAAATTGTAAAAATAAAAATATCGAGAAATAACATTTTCCTATATAAAAAAACATTTTATAGGGTAAAATAGATCATTTCCACAAATAGGTTGAAAATAGTTTTATAACTCTAAGTAATTTCAAAGAACTAATCCAAAGATGTCTTATTCATAAAATATAAATAAGCTACAAAATTGTTAAAAATAAACATTGAGAAATAACCTTTTCCTATATAAAAATATTTTTATAGGTAAAATAGATCATTACCCCAAATAGGTATCATGTAAGAATAGATATATAAAATATGAAGAATCTATTATAACTAGGTCTCACACAACCATATATGCCATAGAAGTATCAATAACCTCTTGGAAATATTGAGAAGTTAAAGGCTAATTTCTCATAAATGATTATTTGAAGAATTGGAAATATTGAGAAGTTAAAGGCTAATTTCTCATAAATGATTATTGAAGAATTGCAATAGTTGTAATAGTTTGTTGTGGGGTCACAACACCTTGAGGAAGCAAACCAAATGAAACTTGATCATCTAGAAAAACGCATTAATCAAAAGAAATTTTCTATCATCCTCAACACACTCCATGTTATATCAAATTTGACTAAGCCAAATAGCTTTTTGAGTAATCAAATCAAGTCTATAAATGTAAAGAGTGCAACTCTTTGTGAGTGTTGAAAATGGAGTGATTAGATTGGATTATTGATCCATATGTTGAATATAAAGTAAACTCGCCACATACTCTACCAACCAAGTGAGTTGGGTTACTTAAACAAACATGTGCACAACTCAATTCATATTAAAACACTCGAAGATGTATAGAGTATGTATAGAGTGTAAAAGGAATAAGAAACTACAATCGTAAACATACAATCGTAAATAAACTTCCATACCATTTACACCATTAAACCATAATCCAAAACATCCTCAATGAATAGTCACATAGTATATATAGTGGGAAACAACCCGAAGAAAGGGAGGAAAACTCACTAACAAACGTAGAGCTTGAATCTTATTCACAATGACTTACAACATAATCGCTTAGGCCAATCACTACATCAAATCATAAATCATAATAAAAGACCAATGAACCATACCAGTCGAGGCTATATTTATTTATGGTAGGGGGTTGCTTGACAATATCAAGTTTGATTAAGCACCCCTTTAGTATGGGTGTTTGATATACCCAATCTTGATTCTACTACACTTTATTGCATTGCATATCCCAATAGATATGGATTTTTTATACAAAAACTATGATGTGTTTACACCCAACACATATCTAAACTTGGAACACTTGGTAGCCTCCTAGCCACATTGGATTTTTTAACCCCAATTGGGCTTGTTTGATAAATTGAGACTTGTTGGCATCAAGGAATATTTGTGCTTTCTCTCATTTTCAACTATGGCTCCAAGCGCTTTGCTTCGACTAACAATGCCCATAACTGATATCTTGAGCTCATCCATTGTCAGTTTTCCTTTATCAAATTGCAATGATTTTCCTCTAGTGTTGCTAGGTCATCATGCCCTTCGTACAACTTGTCATAACATTTACTGGTAAACACATATTTTAACCCAAGTATAGATGTAATTATAAGCTCATCCTCCATCGAATATTGAGCTTTCCTACAACCCTGTGCAAAATTATTGTTCTACCTTGTCAACCACTTGATTTAAGGGTTATTTACCCTATAACTTGTCATTGGATTCTTTGTCAATGAAGAGAGTAACTCCCATTTGTGCACACATGGAATAAACCTCCTATAAAATGTTTACCATACAAGCCCTATTATGATTCAAATTTCCCCAAAATGTTTAATTTATTGATTGTACCTTGTCAAAGACATTGATCGACCTCAATATTGTTTGTGGGCTATTTTCCATGATCGACTTGGTGCATCTTTCTATGGAGCTCCAACACCTAAAACATACAACCTTGCAACTTCTGGTGACCTATTGTAATTTCCTCTATGAAATTCCTCCTCTTCACATCCCATGTCCACACATCTATCACCATTTAATGGATTTTTTCAGCTTGTGTTGACCAGCTAGAATAAAAATTAATTATGGATTGATTCATAAATGCTATTATTGCATCGTCTTGTCCTTCACCCATCACCACATGTTCAATTATTTGTCATATTTATTCCTATGTGGAGATTCCTTACTTAATCCACATCATCAATAAATTCTCGCAATCTAATTAAAGGTATATCCGACCACTTATTCCAACTCCCTTATCTCTTCATATTTTTTCCATCCCTCAACCTATAACACCCAACATTTGTTGTCAAAATGTTGGCGAGATGCCTCCAAATTCGCTCAAGTTTATTCACTAAGGAATTAACCTTTGTCGTAGTCACTCTATAGTCCTTGTCCCTTGTGAGATATGTAGCTTGTCCAAGATGGTCAAAATGGACATTGTAATTTATATTGTTCCTTCTGTAGGATCAAAGGTAGTGTCAACCCTCGATCAATTGCTAGTCCTAGATGCTTTCCTTTCAGTATGATAATTTCTTCAACAATTGTCTTATGCTTGTGGGTTTGTTCCTATTGCTTCCTATTTCTCCATGACTCCCTACGTTTTCTTACAAAAAAATCAGAGTCTAACATCCCTTGCATAAAAAAATCAATACAGTTTCATTGATTGCATTCAATTTTAGCTAGCCTAGCCCCAATCTTGATTTCAGGCTTATCAATGATGTGCATTGTTTGTAAAAATTGTCACCCTATTATTTTTGTACCTTTTTATCCTACTTGGAATTATACTTCAATCTATGGTTGATGTCCCTATGGTCACCTTTTTTATGTGTTTCATGTGTGCGAGATTCAATTCAATTCTTTGTCTACTACTCTTCTCTACTAAGGCCTTCACATGTTTTCCCTTATGCTTCATAAGTTTCTATGTCATGTTCTCGGTTTTCACACTAATGTCATATTTCTTGACCATCTATCATCAGTGATCTATTTTTGCCTACTCCTTTTTGGTCAACCGCTTGATGCACTTTTGTTTCATTTTATTCAAGGCATCCTTCAACTAAGCTTTGAGTGTTTCAGAATGAAGTTGCTAGACCTGTATTTTCTCTTCCTCAATAATGTATTTAATGCAAACCCAATATTGTTGTTGTTTCAACCTTTATCTTTTCTTCTATGTCCTCTTTGTCCTTCCAATTTTTTTTTCATTTTACCCTTTAAGCTTACCTTAGTAGTAACATGTTCTTATTTTCCATGTTTTCAAGCTTTGCGTTTAGCAACGTGCCCTAGCCCTTATCTCTACAAATTCATTTTCTACATATAAGACCATGTCTTTGAGGAGTTAGGTGGGGTTAATGTTCCTCGTTTCCTAAGAGGATTCTTTAAATTTCCCCTTTCTTTCGGTCTAGTGTTGTTACGCATTGAATTCTTCAATAAACTAGTTCACATCCATAGAAATTTACACACCCCATTCGGGATTATCCTCTTTGCATATATTCTAGTAGGTTTTGGATTAGACCAGCACTATTTACACCTCGTCCTCTTTGAAACTATATTGTTCACCCTATTTGGTTTCAATATATATCACCATAGTTGATCCATTCCTGAGAT
Source organism: Picea engelmannii (assembly GCA_009831015.1). Lineage (NCBI taxonomy): Eukaryota > Viridiplantae > Streptophyta > Pinopsida > Pinales > Pinaceae > Picea > Picea engelmannii. The sequence continues at coordinate 230,889 of ML792222.1, read as the reverse complement.
CATTTGGGACAATAATGGTCTAGTCCTCTATGTCTCAACGTTTGTGTCAAAACTCTTATTCCTTCAAGAGAACATTTTCCCAATATAGTGAGCAAATTTGGGGATGATAAATTAAGGGCCTAGAGAAAAGCTTCATAGACTTCTTCTTAGTAAAAATGCCCCCCCCACCCAAATCTATGGTAGCTTATGAGTAGCCTTTTTATTTCAAAAACAAATTGGTTTGTGAGATACATTAGTTACAATTGTCAGGCCATGTATGCCATAAAGCATAACTCCACGGTTGTTATTTATATTAACATGAGAGGCGCATAAAATACAAACTAAAATGAATATTGGTCTTCCCTAACAGGTGACTCTTCCTATCACCTACGACTCTTCATATTTACACTAGTTTTAAAATAACGCAATCCCAAGTATTGTGTGCCCAACATTCCCCCCCTTAATCCAAAGGGGTTTTTGTGAGGCCAAGCATCATTTTGGAGTTTTCAATTTTTTCTCTCCCAAGCGCTTTGGTGAAGATGTTCGCAATCTATTCATTTTTGGAACAATGTATCAAGTGAATAGTCTTGGCCTCTACGTGATATTGAATTAGGTGATAATTTGTGTTGATATGCTTAGTTCGATCATGGAATTTTGGATTCTTGGCCAACTTGATTGCATAATTATTGTCAACTAGAAGAGGTGTAGAATTCACTTGTTTTTCCTGCAAATATTCAAGTATTTTCCTAAGCGACACAATCTCTTTCATTGCTTCTACAGTTGCCACATATTATGCCTCTATTTTGGAATCTGTTGGAACCGACTGTTTCATGATCTCTAGGAGATAGTTGTTGATCCAAGACTCATGAGATAGCCTGAAGTTGATACTCCATTTTCCTTATCCCCAAAAAGTTTGAATCATAATCTCTAATCAAGTTGAATTCATCCACCTTAGAGTACCTGAGTCCAAAATCATGTGTTCCCTTCAAATATTTTAGAACTATTTTTGCAGCAAACCAATGTCCTTCACAAGGCTTTTGCATGAACCTGGAAAGAATCCCAACAAAAAATGAAATGTTTGGTCTAGTGGTAGTAAGATAGATAATAATTCCCACAAGTTGTTTGTACTTGGTTGCATGCTCAAATTTATTCCCTTCCTTTAATGTCATCTTCAAATTCAGTTCCATTGAAGTGGAAACAGGATTACACTCAACCATGCCAAACTTGTTCAATAGTTCTCCAATGTACTTCTGGGAGATGAATACGTACTTTGGATTTTGAATCACCTCAATTCCCAAATAGTAATGAAGATGTCCCAAATATGTCATCATGAAGAATTTCTTCAACTCTTTCTTTATTGATGCAATGTAACTTTCATTGTTCCCTTTTATCAATAGATCACCTACATATACTACAAGATATACAACAGTTTTTCCAACTTTATTGACAACCAAAGTTGCATCATCAAGATTGAAATGCTTGAAATTAAATTTCATAATATGCTCAATTAACTTTGCATACCATGTTGGTGGTGCATGTTTCAATCCATATAAGGATTTGATGAGATTGCATACCTTATGTTCTTGTCCATTCCCAAATAAATCCTTTTGTATAAGACATGAAAACATTCTCTTTCAAGTCTCCATTCAAGAAAGAAGTCATCACATCCATTTGATTAATTGTCCATCCATTATGTGTTTCCATGGAAAATAGAGTACGGATGGTAGCCCATTTTGTTATGGGGGGAAAAGTATCCTCATAATCAACACCTTTATTTTATGAAAATCGTTTTTCCACGAGCCTTACTTTGTGCTTGTCAAATGAGCCATTTGATTTGTATTTTTTCTTGAATACCCACTTGCAGTTGATTTGTTTGGTTCCAAATGGAGGATCCACCAACTTCCATGTCCCATTCTTTATGAAATCATCATATTCCTTCTGCATGGCTTCTTTCCATTCATAATGGGAAGTGGCTTCTTCAAAGGAATTTGATTCAAAGTTAGTAGATAAACTCAACTCATAATTATATGAAACATAAATGTCATATACATCACCTGAGTTTGAATTATCTTCATTTCCTCCATCTTGTCTTGAGGAAATTATGGTTCATGTCTTTCTGCCTCATCGAGATGAACACTTTCAAGTGTTTTTGTCATCCATTTTGGTGGGTGTTTCTAAGATGGTCCGATTTTCTCAGTTGATTGCGATGGTGTTGAGTTCTCATCAAGCCTCATTTTTTCAATCCTCTCAATCACAACATCTAAATGAAATTCAGGTTCTGATGAAGTGGCAGTAACTTGTTCATGTGAGAAATATGGTGCTTGAAAAGGAGATTCTAGAGATTGACCCAAGATAGGGATCCCCCCTTCAAGATGTGTAATCTCATCATCAAATTCATGATATGTCTTTACACAAGTGAATATGTCTAGGTGATCAAGTTTCCTCTCAATAGTTTTGTCTTTCTTGGAGGATTCAACAAAGACTACATCTCTGGAAGTGATTAATTTTGTGTTTGTGTCATTGTGAATATGATATCCCTTGGTGGTATTTGACTACCCCAATGTTGATGATTACAGATTCATCAGACATCCTCTAGGACACAGACTGAGTGAGTCGTCCTGTGAGAGAGCCCATGAGATGGTTGTGCCCATGAGATGGGTGTGTCATTCCTCTCTTAGAGTGAGATGGAACGTTGTGTGCCCCTTGTATGGGGTGAGGATGCCCATGATATGGGTGTATCGATGTGTGTTCCCCTATGTGGGGTGAGAATTCCCATGAGATGGGTGTGTCGATGTGTGTGCCCCTGTGTGGGTGAGGATTCCCATGAGATGGGTGTGTCGTTTGAGATGAAACGATGTGTACCCCTGCGAGGGGTGAAGGTGTCCATGTGATGGGTGTATCGTTATCCTTTGTGTAGAGAGTTGAGACAATGTGGTACTCCATATGGTTCTCCTGTGAGACTCAGTGAGATAGAGATCTTTTGAGTAGGACATCCCTGTTGCTGAGCACAGGTGGACGTGCCCCTAGTGGTTGAGAACTAGTGGGTGTGTGAGATCCCTTGCTTCCAAATGATTCTCCTGTGAGCCTCAGTGAGATAGATATTTTTTGAATAGGACATCCTTGTGGTTGATCATAGGTGGATGTGCCCCTAGTGGCTCAGCACTAATGGGTGTGTGAGATCCCTTGCTATATTTTCTAAGAGTAAGAGTTACTTATAACCCTAATTGTGATATAAAGGGTACAGGTCGGCCCCACCATAAAGTGAAAGATAATTAATATTTTAATTATTAATTATATTCTGATTTATTGAGGTTGTCCTTGTTGTGCTAATAGACACCACTTTTGATGTGTCCAGTCTAGTATAAATAAAGGTGATTTCCCCATTGAGGAAAAACACAAGTCGCATGACATTTGGAAATTTCAGCAAGTACATCTTCTAGGTTTGAAGTGTGCACCTCTCTTGGGCATTAGCTTCTTGGTTTTGGAGAGCACCCTTTTATGTGCTAGGTCTATGGTGTGGCATGTATTTATCTTGAGAATATAGAAAAGGATTACTAGGTTTTCTTCCCTTGTCGAGAAGGGTTTCCCAGGATATTACTTGTGTTCTTGTGCATGGTATTTCTTCTTGTGATCTTGGTTATTCCAACAATTATTAATGTCATAGTTTCATTTGTCTATAGTTCAAGTAAATGATAAAAATGGAATAAACCTCATGCTCGAGCCTAGAATAGTGAAAATTCAAAATGGTTTCAGAGCATAGGTCTTGAACAACCCATTGCACAAGCTTCAAGCAAGCCATCCTCTCACTTTTGCAAAACCGTACCACCCTCCTAGGGTTTCCAGAAAATTTGTGCGGCCCTCTCTTCTTAGGTGTTTCAGCACCTTAAAATTGGACATTGGAGCTAACAACTATATAGGAGTGTATGACCTCCTTCAGTGCACCTCCAGCAAGCTTCATATTGCATTTCCAAGCATTTTGTATTTTTGGCCCTAGGGTTTCTTGGGTTTCACAATTTTCTGCAGAAATTTCAGATTTAGGAATTTTGCAGCTCATTGAAGGAGATTTTCATCTCGCCAATGTTATTTTGACTTTCAAGGATTATTGTTGGCAGACATAAGCCCAACAAAACTTAAGTTTTCTATCCTAGCCTAGCCGTTAGGTTTTCTAGCTCAGTTAGCAAGGGTTTGTGAAGAATCTGAAAATATGAAGAACAAAACCTTGGCCAAAGATAGGCTTGATGGATCAAACAACTTTAGTTCTTGGAAGTCAAGACTTCGGATCACTCTTGAAGAAGAAGATCTATTGTGGAAAATACAAAACGATTTACCAAAGATAGCTACTGATGAAGAGAAGGAAGAAAGGAAGGAAGATGACATCAAGGAAAGGAAGATAATCATCTACTCAAGCTCTTACATTGAAGGGTCAACTTCACAATATCAAGATAACAAAAGGTGACATCATTTCTATCTTCTTCATGAATATGTCAGAGATCAGAGATCATCTAGGTGCCAATGGAGAATTCATATCATCACTCATAGGTATGCACTTGTACATATTATTTGTATCATTGTCATGAGGGTACTTGCAATAGGAAGGAACCTTTGCTGCAATCAAGGATTCAGAGGAATCTTAGTGCATTCAGAGGAACAACACACTAGAAGTGAAGATTCCAGGTTTGATTATTTTAATTATCATGCCTCTAACCTACATTTATAATCTTTCTACATTACAAGTAGGCGTTGTAGCTGTGACAACAATCCTTAAATTGTTTTGATTCTAGAGATGTACTCATTATTCTCCTCTAGGAGATATTCTTGTCTTGTTTCCTTTCATTTGTTTTCTTGTTCCAAGCAAGTTAACAACAAAGGAATATGTTTATCCTTCAGACTTCAGATGAAGTCACTTAACTCAGAGGGAGTCAAAACCATTTGAGAAGGAGGAAGAACAGAACCATCATTGAGGCAACCAAAGCAATGATACATGATCAGAGTCTACCTATGATTATGTGGGAATAAGCATGCATGATAGAAGTATATGTTCAGAACATGAGTCCTCACCTGATTTTTAATAACATAACTCTCAAATAAGACTTCACTAGAGTGAAGCCTAAGATTGGACACTTAAGGATATTTGGGTGTCCATTATACTTTCATGTACCCAAAGAGAAGAGGTCCAAGCTAAACCCTTCAGGGAGAAAGGGTACATTTGTGGGATACAATGAATCTTCGAAGGCATATCCAATCTACATCCCTGGTTAGAGACAGTTTGAGGTAAGCAGAGATGTTATCTTTGAAGAAGAGATAACCTTTCAAAGATCCAGAGAATATCAGTTGGAGATTGGCAGTGAGACAGTACCTTCTCCCTCTTCAGCAGTTTAGAGGGAGACAACCATTATTTCAATTGATCTAGTTGTTCCAGCTGATCCAGTTTCTCGATTTGATATTCCTAGAGATATTGCAATATAGAATAAAAGGCCTCCCTGGGCTCGACAAACTTTGCAAGAGGCAGAGGGACATGTATCCCCTCAAGGAACATCCTGAGAGAGAAATATACCAAAGAGATTTTTGAGCTACTTTTCAGCCATGAGCCACATCATTGATTCTGATCCTTCTTGTCATGGAGAAGCAACAGGTGAGCAGGTATGGAAAGATGCCATGACAGAATAATATCAGTCCATATTGAAGAATGATGTATGGGATATTGTTCTGAGACTAGAAGAGAAGTTTGTAGTGACTTTGTTAGAGAAAGATTTGCCTCACCATTGCTATCTTGCACATAGAGCCTTTTTCCATTTCCCTGTATAGACTTATCATCCCTTTTTGATGAATCAAGAGCTAAAAATATACATTTTTCCACATATACATGCACTATCAGCTATACATGAAGTGTATACGCAGGTTGTTCCACTATAACCCATGTACATCGGGATTTGTGCCAGAAAATACAAAAATGGAGTTGGGTTTCCATGTCACGACAAGAGATCTCTGATCCTTGGTCTTCCATATATTGGAAACGTTCTGAATCAGCCCTTAAGTTGCATTTTGAAGGCTATAAGAGCACAATTTCGCGTTATGGAAAAGAGGAGAAAGCATTCAACTTTGAGAGCAAAGTTAATATGGAGAAATTACTTCATATTGAGTCTACATCCCTTTGTCCCTCAAGTCTGAACACAGTGTTCAGCCCCCAAGCTCTTTCCCTATTGTTGAGAGAACCTCATTTTCTCTCTCCTTTGAGCTTGCCTTTGGTGGAGGATTGAAGTGGTGGAGGCCCAGTTGGAAGGAAATTGGTTTCTTGGTTTTGAACCATGCCGACATGGAAGTCTGTAATGTTGACACATATGTTGATCAATTATTAATAGAAATACTCATTTCCCATCTGTTAACACCAATTCTTGTAAGGGGGGTGTTTTCTCACTAGATTCGATCCTGTGGCGAAAATGTGAAGAAATGGGGCTTAAAAAACCCATCAAATGCATTTTGTCCAAGGTTTCATCCATGAGCGCAATGTGTAGCACGCAAAAAGTCCATTTTGGGTTAAAAATGCAAGTAGGTGGGAGACTCCAGTATTCAACGACGAAGATCAATCAATCAAGTAGATTGGCGGTCGATGGGTAATTGCGGTCAACGGAGTTTCACAAGGAATAATGTCATGCACAGTTGCGATTTCGCGAGTCGGGAGAGAAAAAGGAGCAAACTCATCAGAACTCATGAAGCCCAAAGTACTGAAGTCCCAAAACTCGGGATTACAGGGAGTCATCTGATCTCATGGGGATAGGTGGTGGCATATTGAAATTTTTGGGAATCGACATTTCGGGGTTCTCATCAACGCATACACCCATAGCCCGAAACCCCGAAATGTGAAATGTGAAAGCATCGGGGATGGGACCATGGTTCTAGCTGGTGATCATATGGAAGAGGGGTAAGGGAGGCACCAATACAATGTAGCCCCATCGTGATTTCGACAATCGGGATTCTCGAGGGTGAGGAGTTCACTCCTTCCCATCGTTGATATGCAATATTCATGGAGCACCTTTGGTTTTAGGGCATGGTCACAACCCATAGTCTCATGGAAAGTAGGTCCAGAAGAAATATAAGCGCATGTTCAGTCCACAGATGGCTAAGAGTTGGTTAAGGAGATAATATTGGCCATCGATTCCAAGGAAAGATCGAGTCGTTAGTTTGGATAGGGTGATTTCGTGACACTGGGTATCAGGGATCCTGGACACAACATGCGGGAATCCCCGAAAGGAAAAATGTTGAAGTGCATTTGAAAATAGGTGCAGGGTCATGGCCCTGGGTTACATTGAGGGTAGAGCCAAAAGAAAAGGAGGCTACCCTCCGAGCCTTGGATAGCTGGCGTGTGGTTGTCCCTGGTACATGAAGCCTCAGTCATCCGCCATGAATGAATGCAGTTAATGATTTTTGAGCAGGTTGTTGAAACCTCAACTCAATCCATAAATGAAAGGCATGGAAAGTCTGGTGCAGTCAGCCCATGGTACCCCTGTGTGCAGGTCTCCCTGCAAGAGCCATGCCAATCTGATGTTCCTGTCAGTCAAGAAGAGACTGCACACACTAGCTTGGAATTTAATGGCTCAACAACTCTCCTTCTATCAAGGGAACAAATTTATCTGATTATATATACTCAATTTTTATGTTTTTGTAAAGGTCGATGGTTGAGAAAATCTCTAGTATTGTAAAGTTTTAATGAACATTTTGGTTCTCTGGTTATGTATATGTATGTGAAACTTCTTGTTTAATGACAGACAACTTTCTTACTCCAACTTGTTTCCTTATGATGCTAAAAGAGTTCACGATTGAATGATTCACTTGAATTACAATGACTGCATTATGATGAATGTTTAATTATAGTGATGTTATAGTTCCTTCCAGCTTCTTTGAGATTCAAATTCGAGAATCTCTCATACTTGAATTGTTCTTCCTTGGGATGTTGAGAAACTTGATGTCCTCAGCAAGTCTCTACCTTTCCCTTCTCAATTCTTCTTCCTACTCAACTTTACTACAACTCATTGTCTGAAGTTAAACTAAGACCTCATATGCTCGTGCACGCCAGTCCAGTTTTTCGAGTTAAAGAGATATTCTCTTGGGTATGCACCCATTCAACCACCCCCATTTATTTATTCATGACATACAAAAATTGATGGGTATCAGGCTTACTCCTGCCGCAATCCAGGAGTGACTTCTGGTGCTAACATTTATGGCATTGTTGTCGAGGACAAAATTGAATATTTTCCCTGGGATTGAACGACAAATCTTACTGGTATCGAGGGTGCATCAGAACCTAGTACAACGAAGATTGCAATTATGCACCTAGTGACTCTACTATGGTGACTCCAATGTTTCCACTTCACTTTTTTAGTTGTGTATAATTTTAGCACACCTGAAAGTTGACCCAGAGGATATTTCTTGAGAAGGTTTTTAGCAGCTACTTTCTCATCTTGAGAAGTTCCCTGGGGTAACGACAACATTAGGATATGGCCTTTTATGGTGAAAAAAGAACAAACACATTTAGAGATGGGAATCTTTCACTTGGTGACTCCATGATTAAAGGATTGATTAGTGACTCTGTTGTTTTGAAATGGAAAGGATCTTGGCTCAAAGGTTTGTTCCTTTTAATTTTTTGGTTGTTCCTGGTTTTCCTAATGTTGTCCCTACTCCAAATGAATGGGGCGATTATTTGTCCATATTTAGAGAGCGTAAAGAGGACAACCTTGTTGAACATCTCCATGAGTTTCATGAACTCATGCATCAGTGGGGAATACATCATGAGGATGTATTATTTAAAATTTTCATGTTCACATTAGAAGGAGATGCTCATGAGTAGTATTTATCCTTACCTCCTGCCAACATCTCCTCCCTAGAGCAGTTTCATGCAGTTTTCAATAAGCATTGTCAAAAGTTCTACTCCTCTGAGTTAATTTGTCATAAATTTTGTGAGGAATGGGAAGGCCATGATCAAGATATGGCTATGTCTAATGAAGACTGTAAGGATGAGGACCATATGGAGGAAGAAGATGCTCTGGGTGAAGTTATGGAGTTGTTTAAATCTCTCTCTACCAAACTAGAAAGGTTAGAATCTGGAGAAAGCACAGAGGATGTTCTTGGCAGCTCTACTGAGGCTGATGTCAAATATTTCACAGATGTAGAGGCCTTACATACTTTTCCTGACATACCTTATGCCCCAAGATTTGATGATTATTCATATGAGGAGCAGCAGATCCCCGCATCACAGTTTGTTGACCATAGGAGCAGCCAGCATGTATATGACACCTATGAATCAGATTTTGAGTTGGATATGTAGGAATTCTAAGAGAAGACTGTAGAGCCTTATACTTCATTCATTAAAGAATAATATTACGAGGAAATCATCCATCCCAGACCCTCAGAGATCACCGAGCAGTGAATTGAAGAGAAAATATTTCCAACGGGTCCTGTTTATCATGATTATGAATCTGACCCTTGGGAGAGCAAAGAAGAAGAACCAGAGGAGTAGCAGGAGGATCAGTTTATCTCCTATTTAAAGCTGGTTAGAGAGCATCCATCTCCTAAGAATAGTCAGCCTACATCAACTTCTCATCCACCTGTGCCTACTAGATATATTCAGCCCAGTGTGAGCAACTGTGTAGAATAAAAAGTTGTTTGTTACAAATCTTCCAGAATCTACCACTCATTCTATGAGCCTGTCAATGATTACATGGAGTGGCGCTTCCTTCATACTTTGGAGCCGCCCTATTTTATCTCAACTTCAGACCTTGGAGAAAAGATGAAGGATGTAACTGTTATGTTGTCGCGGTTGCATCATATGTTACCAATCATTGACAAAGTGAAGGAGCTTCCCTTCAGGAAGTTACTTGAATGGATATGGTGGAAGTTTACTTTCACCTAGCCCCATGTAAAAAACAAATTAGTTTAGGAGTGTACATAAATAAGCTCCTTTGAGCATGTATGTTTATTTTGTTTTTCTTTTACTTTTCGGCCTGTATTTTCAGCAGGGTGTTTTGAGCTTGACTCCATAGCCCAACAAAAGTCACTGAAGCTATAGAATGAGTTCTTAGAGCATCACAGGGACGACTCTATCCCCCATGGAGCCTAATGTTAACACCAATTCTTGTAAACGGGGTGTTTTCTCACTAGATTCGATCCCTTGGCGTAAAATGCAAATAAATGGGGCTTACAAAACCCATCAAATGCATTTTGTCCAAGGTCACAGCCATGAGCATAATGTGCAGCACGTAGAAAATCCATTTCGGGTTAAAAATGAAAGCAGGCGAGCGGCTCCATTATTCAACAGTGAAGATCAATCGATGGAGTAGATCGACGGTCAGCAGGCAATTACGGTCAATGGAGTTGCATGAGGAATAACGTCATGTAGAGTCACGATTTTGCGAGTCGGGAGAGAAAAGGGGGCAGAGTCATCAGAACTCGTGAAGCCCAAAGTACTAAAGTCCTGAAACCCAGGATTGCAGGGAGTTTTCTGATCTCATGGGGATAGGTGGCGGCATATTGAACTTTTCAGGAATCGACGTTTCAGGGTTCTCGTCAACGCATACACCCATATCCCAAAACCCTGAAACGTGAAATACGAAAGCATCGGGGATGGGCCCATGGTTCTAGCTAGTGATCATATGGACGAGGGGTAAGGGAGGTGATAATACAATGTAGCTCCGTTGAAATTTTGGCAATCGGGATTCTTGAGGGTGAGGAGTTCGCTCCTTCCCATCGCCAATACATGATATTCATGGAGCTCCTTTGGTTTCAGGGTAGGGTCACAACCCATAGTCTCATGGAAAGTAGGTCTAGAAGAAAGATAAGCGCATGTTCAGTCCATAGATGGCTAAGAGATGGCTAAGGAGATAATCATGGGCGTCAATTCCAAGGAACGATTGAGCCATTGGTTTGGACAGTGTGATTTCGCGACGCCAAGTATCAGGGATCCTAGACACAACATGCGGGAATCCCCGAAAGGAAAAATGTTGAAGTGTGTTTGAAAACAAGTGTAGGTTCATGGCCCTAGGTTACATTGAGGGAAGACCCAAAAGAAAAGGAGGCTACCCTATGAGCCTTGGATAGTTGGTGCATGGTCATCCCCAGTACATGAAGCCTCAGTCATCCGCCATGAATGAATGCAGTTAATGATTTTTGAGCAGGTTGTTGAAACCTCAACTCAATCCATAAATGGAAGGCATGGAAAGTTTGGTGCATTTAGCTTGTGGTACCCCTATGTGAAAGTCTCCCTGCAAGAGCCATGTCGATGTAATGTTCCTGTCAGTCAAGAAGATATTTTGCACGCTAGCTTGGAATTTAGTGGCTCAGCAACTCTCCTGTTGTCAGGGAAACAAATTTCTCTGAGTATATATACTCAATTTTTATGTTTTTGTAAAGGTCGATGGTTGAGAAAGTTCCCGTATTGTAAAGTTTTAATGAAAATTATGGTTCTCTAGTTATGTATATGTATGTGAAACTTCTTGTTTAATGACAGTCATCTTTCTTACTCCATCTTGTTTCCTTTTGATGCTAAAAGAGTTCATGATTGAACGATTCACTTGAATTACTATGACTGCATTATGATGAATTTTTTATTATAGTGTTGTTATAGTTCCTTCCAGATTCTTTGAGATTCAAATTCGAGAAGCTCTCGTACTTGATTTTTTCTTCCTTAGGTTGTTGAGAAACTCGATGTCCTCAGTAGGTCTCTACCTTTCCCTTCTCAAGTCTTCTTCCTAGTCAACTTTACTACATCTCACTGTCTGAAGTTAAACTAAGACCTCATATGCTCGTGCATGCCAGTCCAATTTTTCGAGTTAAAGAAATATTCTCTTGGGTCTGTGCCCATTCGACCACCCCCATTTAGTTATTCATGACATACAAAAACTAATGGGTATTGGGCTTACTCCTGTTGCAATCCAAGAGTGAATTTTGGTGCTAACATTGTCCTATTGGTATCATGCAAATATATGATTATTATCCATGGGCATGTTTGTAATGTTTATTAATGGATTATGCTATCTAATGTGCTAACCCCTTTACATCATCACTATATACTTGTTTTTCTTGTTTGTTGAGAACTTATTGCAGGTATAAAGCTTTGGGTTGGAGTGCTCAACGGTGGAACATCATCAAATGTTGGATCGAGGTAAGCTTCTTTCTTATCTTGCACATTATTCTATATAGCATACAATGGAATTGAGTTGATTTCTGCAGTCATACCTGTCCTTTTTGGTTTACCCTTGGCCATAGATATTTTTTCCCTCGTAACAGAAATGATGACTCCACTGGGGATAGATCTTCCTTCTAAGGGTTGAAGTACTTTTTCTTCTTGCATCATTCTTTTTCCTTTGTGTTTCTTGTTGTATTATTGCTTGGCAGATTCCGTTCACTCTGAGTCTGAGTTTTCAGCCTTTTTTCCCTTGCCTGGCCTTGTTTTAAATCTTGTATGCTCTTTTTTCCTTAACAGTCGTGTACACATGTGTGCTACCTCTCTGCAAGATGCATATATATGCACTATTCTCATGAACAGTCGCATATACCACTTTTCCTTGCTTGTTTTCTTGGTTTAGTGACTGCAAGGTGAGTTTTGATGGTTGTTGAGCCTTCTTAGGTCTCTATAGTGCCTGTTGAGCTTCTCTGGATTGACAGGAAGCCCGTTGGGAGTTGAATTTATGGGTGTAGTCTTTCTCATTGTTTTTTATTTTTTTGGTTTTTCCTTGAACCCTAGGTTGTTTGCTTGACTTCTTGGTATTCTGCTTGATTTATTTCGTTTTTACACAGTAGAATTTATATATCAGGTTGTTTTTCAGTCCATGCATTTTCTCTTTAATATATTGAAAATACAAAAAAAAGGCATTTTGCATTGGTTAACGTGTTTGTCTTTGAACCTTTATCAGTATCTTAGTACATTTACTGAAAGATTGTTGTTATCACTGAAATTTCATCCGCAAATGGTTACAAGAATTCAGCATCATCAAATAGTTATGAGGTCACCCATGGACCAAAATTACCACAAAAGCATTTCCAAAGGGTCAAAAAATATACAACTAGTGACAAAATTAAAGGGTGTTATGAATACACAGGGCGCGCACGCACATGCGTGAAACAAAAATTCAATAATCACGCACATGCGCACGATGTGCAAGTGTTGTCGCAAAAAGTCGTGCACCTGAGAAACTACGTATTTATGAGAGTGTCCGACCTCCCACCCACTTCTGGTTCATCTTCCAAGTTGATTTGACACTCAAATCTGGACTGGATTCGACTGGCTGGCTGGTCAAAGACCTAGAAATTCCCTAATTATCCTCTTTACACACCATGAACTAGTTGGAAAATACCTCAAAGAAATGTTATAAAAAGGCCATGGATGCACTTCATTTTTCAAGGAATTCAATAGCAAAGTTATGCTTCCACTATTCTCTTGAGGAATCCTCTATTCCCATTAAGAGTATACTAGCATCATTGCATTGGGAAATCCATCTCACCCCTTGAGTGGATTAGCAAAGAATTATTTCACCATTTTCATTTTCAAAGTTGTAAGAAGAGATTATTTGTGGGGGTCCAAGAGCACTCCCTTGGAGGAAAAAGGGACTCATAGTCCTCTTTCTTATCGGTGTTTTCTTTCACTAATATCAGCCTTATCATTGGTGACATGGGTCTCATTGCTTCTTTTTTCCTTATGTCCCTATGCTCATTAATTTAGTTGTTGTTTTATTTCTTAGTTTAATTCTTAGTTGTTCTTTTATATTTCTTTCTCTAACCCTTTTCCTTGCATCTGTCCTGCTTAGCAAACCTAAATAAGCTTGCAAGAACCTCTATTTTGCTCACTAAGGTGACGAAAGAGGTGCAACAGATTGGCAACTCCACTGGGGAAAGGTATCAATTTCCTACCCCATTTGGGTTTTTCTATCTCTTCTTTTGGTTTATTTAACTTGCAGGTGCATTAACCGGCCTAAGTTGACCTGCTAATCATCCAATTCCAAGTTGAATTGAGAGAATTCCATCCGGAATTTTCATTCACGGCCGTGTGTCACCTGTGCATGGGTTTTTTGGCCCACAGACGTGCATCATGCGCTTAAGTTACAGTTTTGTTCTGCGCACCTGCACCCATTAGCTCCTTTCGGTCTGTGCACATGCGCTCAGTGCGCCTCTATCTCCACTGAGACCCGCGCACCTATGCTAAAATTACACATTGTAAGGTTTTTGAGATTTGGGGAAGTCTTTTAGCCTTCTTAAAAGTGATTTCATGCATGTTTTAAGCTGCACCACACTTATTCCCCTCTTCATATAATGGGATTAGTCAAAACACATAGGCACTTAGGGGGTTAAAATCAATATTTCCTCTTTTTTCTTTCATTTTGCCACATGGATGGCTTGTTTTGACTAAGAATATAAGTTGGAAATCATTTGCAATCACATCTAACTTGCGTTGGGACTAGAAGTTGGATAACAATCATTTAGTATGCTCTTCTCTTGCACCTCCAAGCGACCTTGAGAATCAGAAAAAGATTGTGGGATAATTTCATCTCTCTTAAAAAGATTAAAACCTTCAGGAGAGGACAAAAGCCCTTCTTGGGACTCCTCTTAGTTTATTTTTTCAAACACATCTTAAAATTGTAATGGGCCCATACATGCCCACATGCCACAAAGATAAGACAGTGTTGAAATTTACTTTCTTAGATTAAATCACTAGGGAAGCCTAAAGGTTTTGTAACAGGCCCATACATGCCCACATGATCACAATCTAGGATAGTTTCAAAGCTTTTCTTAGATTACATCACAATAGGGAGTTAAAGGAATAGTAACAGACCCACATGTACACATGCTATCTTCCTAGGGACTTTTGAATTACGAAAGGTTGTACCAAAGGCACTTAGTTAATTAGGTAATCAACACTTGTAAGGACCAATTAAAGTCCACATGAAACAAGGTGACACCTAATTCATTAAAACATTGGCACAGCTTCACTTATTCACACACAAAAGTCACTTATCACTCACATAGTTTCTTCTTGAAACATGGAGGTCAAAGTAAGCTTCCTCCAAAGGGATTCCGAAACACCCCACCCATTTCTTGACGAAACTATCCACTCCCATTTAATTTCAACAAGGTTGGTTCACATCCCCAACCTCTCAAACCACTACATCTAAAAAAATTCTAAAAACTCACTAAGTTTTCCTCCACAGGAGGTTCCAAAAGAAATTTTTTAGTCTAGGTAGGATTTCGGGGATAGGCATCTAAATAACTCCCCGTTATCTAGTTCTCACATTGTCAAAACCATAAAAGTTGTCAAATAGGGAACTGAAAATCATCCAAGTCAAGTGTTCCTAACACCATAAGGTAGGGAGATACCCATGAAGGGTTGAAGGCCGAGGTTCGATTGTTCTGTGCGTCCCCCCTTGAGGCACCCACCTCTTGGACGGGATCTAGCCCGTGACCCATTTCTTAGGCTGGAAATCTAAATGTCGCACTTTGACCGAGGTACCTAGTGACCAAATTTTAGGACATCTACCCAGGTGGAAATCATAGGCTGCAATTGCACCTTGATCGGATTTTGTGTGGCTATTGGGAAATATTGCCAGCTCTTTCAGGATATGCCCCCTTTACCCCTCATTATAACTGATTATTTCATCCTTCACTAGTTTCTCTTCCGGTGACTTCAGACCCCACTGTTGAGTACTATTGGAAGGTCTAGTGCTATTTGAGAGGAAGGACGTTACATCTTTTAGGACACGAGCATTTGTTGTCTTTGATTCCCCATGCGGAAAAAACCCACTTATCCACATATATGCTTCTTTTTCAAAATACGTTATGTATGATGCACTTCTGATTACATTTTGATCTAGATATATATATTGTGTAAAGTTCAAAATTTGCAGCAAATACTCTTGTTTATTTTTCTCCCATCACATTTTGCACACATCCACTCAGCTAGTCGGACATCATAGGGGACCCACAGAACCCCCGTCGTTCTAGACGCTTACTAAACCTCCCTCTTATTTTAGGGCAAGTTCCTAGTCTTGCCCACTCATCGACACCACCTTCACACACTCCTGTGAGTGCTACTATCTTAGGATCATCTTTTCTTGGTTCCACATTTATTGGGTCCACTTCCCAAGTCCCTCCATCCACTCGCTCTCCTTTACATGGAAGCAGATGACCCACTTCCTCTCAAGGGGGAAGTACCAACCCACCTAGTCCCCCTCAACGGTCAGGTTCACAACACACTCACACCATGGATAGAGCTAATCCTCTGTGCCCACTGTAGATGCCATATTTGGCCTCTCTTAACATACCAGATCTAAGCAAACTCACCAATGATCCTATATTGCATGACCCCACATGGCCTGCAATGCCCACCAAACTACCTTCAAACATCCCCAAGTTTGAAGGAAAGGCAGGAGATGACCCTGCAAACCATGTCATAACTTTCCACCTATAGTGATCTTCCAAAAGCATTATGGATGATTCCATCAGACTATGATTATTTCAACGCACACTCACTGGCCCATCAACCAAATGGCATGTAGATGAAAAATCAGGGTCCCATGTGACTTTCGAGTCCTTGACCAAATCATTTTTTACCTTCTTCCAATTACCAATCCACCATGACAATGGTCTTGAACTACTCTCTAATTTAAAACAAACCTCAGCCACACATATCGTTGATCACATTCATGAGTGGTGTAGACGACGTAGTTTGTGCAAAGATGAAACCACCAAACAACAGTGTCTTGACTGGTTTCTCAGATCACTTGTCTCTCTCCTCGGTAAAGATGTAGATTCCACCTTCCCTCAATCCGAAGAGGAATCCATCAGTAAGGCTCAACAATATGACCTCATCTATTCACAGTCAGGGTACTTATACACGGTACTTCATGATCTCCCCAAACCCATGCCATTTAGTCAAGACAAACCCGGGATGTCTCACTCAGCAGATGGATTGATTGGTAATACCACACACCACAGTCCTCAACCCCAACCACCACCAATGTATGGCACACCTCAATATCCGTCAGTGTATGGGGGAACCTCTTATNTCCATACCTTGTTTCTATTCCTCCACCCATCAGTGGACCACCGTCGGCACCCCCACTACACCCAACTATCCAAACAAGCTCTGGTACCCCCTCTACCTCATCTTATACTATGAGTACTAGTGAAAGCACCATGCCTTCCTATGTACCTTATGGATCACAACCCCCAAAAAATCTGTACTTTCCCTTTCCTGGTCCTCCACAGCCCATGGCACCCCCACACCCTCACGCTGTTGTGAATTTTGTTCAACCCTCTCCCGTTCAGCAATGTCAAAATTTTGAACAGCTGAATACGGAAAATCCGACCCATCCATCGAATAATGCCAAAAAGAAAGGAAGAAATAGGAACAATAACAACCCAGGCCAAGGTGGGAATCAACCCCAACAAAACCAACCGACTGGGGGCAACCAGAACCAAGGGAATCAAAACCCCCAGGGGGGCAATAAAAACAGGAGTCAAGGGAGAAATAACAATACTATTAAAACCAACTTCGCTTGTGCCCTTTGCGGTGATTTCAGTCATTATACTCATCATTTCCCCCAAATCACTGATTTTAATGGCTGAAAGACTCAGGCATTCTATCACATCCCCTAGCACCACCTGCCCCTCAGAAAACCCTACAACAATACGTGCAACAACCCCCCCCAACCGTGTTGTAGAATCCTATTCCACACCAAGGTGTGATAAACACCCAACAAGACACGCAGCCTACCCCACCTCAGTTGGGACAATACCTCAATTCAAACAACCCCGCAGATCGTACCATCCTCCTCGCCAGTGAGGAAGAAATCCTTCTGCAAACACGTAATCGTCAGTATCATGCACCCCCTGAGTCTCCTCCCATTCCTCCATAAACAATCGCCGCACCAACGAGACCCCCATTGGTGATCCCTTTCCCTAACATAGAACCAACTCTTCGCATCCCTCGCATCCCATTGCGTAGGAATGTCCACAACCCACAGGCTAGGGAAGCTCATAATTACAGTTTGGTTGATGACTTAGCACAATCCCCGACTGCTATGTCAGTCCTAGAAGTCCTTCAGACTTGTCCCCCTCAGCGGAAATCATTACTTTCCACCTTGGGGGAAGTCGACCCCGCAGATACTCGACTCATTACATTTGATCTTGACAGTGGTGAACCTTCCCTTCCCGCTTTGATCACTTTTCAAATCCCAGTGAAAATTCAGAACATTACAGTTCATCGGTGCATCATCGATGAAGGTGCATCCACATGCATTATGTCCAAAACTGTATGGCAGAAACTTGGTTCCCCCAAACTCATACCATCTGCCATTACCTTACGAGCTTATGACGGACGATCGTCGTCTCCTAAAGGGCTCTTCCAAAATGTCCCCGTAGAACTCAAGGGAAAGACTATTCTCATCGACATTGAAGTTATCGACGCCCCACTCGATTATAATATCATGTTCGGTCGTAGCTACATGTACGCTATGAAGGCAGTGGCCTCTTCCATCTTTCGAACAATGATTTTCCCCCATAATGGGAAGATCGTTACCATTGACCAAGTCTCACATTACGAGCCCAACCCTTCTTCCAACATTGATAACATTCTCACTCTCATCCACACAAGTCATGACGCATACCCACTCATCGAAATGGGTCCCAGAATTTTCAAAGACCCATCATTGTTAGGAACTTACCATGGAGCACCACCACGCCTTCATCCTTCCAATCAAGTATGTTTTCTATCATCCAACGGAAATGACATAGAGGATACCCTTCCTCCTAGGGAGGCTTCTATCACATCTGACATCCCACTAGTCGTAGAGATCCCCCCACATGAGCCTCCTGCGAACTCATTGACCCCACCAGTACACGATTTCACCTCTCCCCCAGGCCATATCCCAGTTTGGGAGACAGTTCCCCAAGACATTACTCAAATCCCCGTTTTATACCCTCCACCTAGCGTACAATCTTTCCAAGTAGCCGCAACACTTACCCTCCTTAATATGGTGTTAGCAATTCCAGTTTGGTATTTACATCCACCTGAGATGGTCCCTCGACCATCCCTTCCCCCCCAAATGGAAGGAATCCCAATGACAATTCCCATACTCACTCCCACCATACCCTCTCCACCCCCTCTCACTACCCTCCCTGCCATAGATGGGGGCAGGAGAAAGAAGAAGGAGCCCACATATCCACTTCCCCCACGCATCCAACCCCCGTGCATGATATGTGAGAAAGATGGACACCAAACCAACAACTACCCATCTCTACCAGAGTTACGGAACTTGATTCCACTCCATCAAAGTCCATCAACACTCACCACCGTAGCAATAACTTTCATTATCGCCCCTCACTCAAGTAGTAAAGGGCTAGGAACCAAATTCACTTGCACTATATGTTCAGAATATGGCCATTATACACACTATTGCCCAGCACTGCCATGCTTCCGACAGACATTAGCCGCAGTACGCCAAAGCTTCCATGAAGAACCCAATCCAGCTACATCATCCCTACCAAAAATCACTGACATCCATTATGTCACAATTTCAGTCAATAAACGTATGATATGCCATTTCTCTCTATGTGAATCCTTAGATCATTTTACATACCAATGTCCTATGATCATTGAATACAGGCAATGCCAATTGACCCTGATTCAAACCCCTACAGAATCGATGGTTGACCTTACCTTGTCACTAAATATTCTTCATATCATTTCTCCCAAACCTGAGGCCCTCCCAATGCCTCTGTGGTTCTTGGATGACCTATCTGAGGATTAACCCCCGATTCCCCTGTTCATTTCCCTACAGAAATTTTACATCCAACTACCACAGGTACTCCTTAGTACTTCAATATTTGGTTTATGTCGAGCGAACCATCAGAATTTCATTGCATCGTTCCCCCTGCTTCTTCATCACCAGGGGGAAACCACATGACAACAATCACCGATATCACTCGTCACAACCCCTTGTATTCCCACCAATTCCACTGTGACGAGGAAATACTCGAAGAGTTAAACACCCCCGACTACCCATGGGATGCGCTACACCACCGAGCACTCTTCTTTCCACAAGAAGCCTCCAAAACTCCTAACCAACACCCCATATACGCGGTCGAAACCAAGGATTTTATCTCGTCAGGGAATATCGACTGGATCAACAACCCCATCCCTACCCCTGATTCTTTTGAAGAAGGCAACATGGCCAACATTTCCCCGACCATCAAAATCGACATTTCCATCAAAAATGGCATCGTCGAGGAAATCACCATTGGAGTCGCTTGCACTCCTCAAGAAATCACCGCATATAAAGCCCTCTTCCAAGAATATTAGGATATTTTTGCCTGGTAATACACAGAAATTCCTGGCCTTGATCCCTCTATCGCCGAACATCGCATCGACACCTGGCTAGACATTACACCAGTTCCTCAAAAACAGCGACCACTACACCCATCCAAAGCAGCGGACATCAAAGCTGAGATTGAAAAATTACGCACAACTGGGTTCATCTACCCCATTGCTTATACCTCATGGGTTTCCAACCCTGTACCCGTTAATAAAAAATAGGGCACTATCCGCGTCTGTACGAACTTTCACGATCTCAATCACACATGTCCCAAAGACAACTTTCCAATGCCTTTCATCGATCAAATTATCGATGACTGCGCAAGCCACGAGGATCTATCCTTCATGGAAGGTTTCTCTGGTTATAATCAAATCCAAATTCACCCAGTCGATCAATACAAAACCACATTCACTACCCCTTGGGGTACTTTTTCATATCGTGTCATGCCTTTTGGTTTAAAGAATGTTGGCGCAACTTTCCAACGGGCTATGGCATACATTTTTCACTATCTGGCTCATATCATCCTCGCATACTTGGAAAACCTCACAGCTCGATCCAAGAAATGCACCCAACACCTTAATGATTTACGGATCATCTTCCAACGGTGTCGTCAGTACAACATCTGCTTGAACCCCCTCAAGTGCGTTTTCTACGTCACCGTGGGGCACCTCCTCGAATTCATCGTTTCTCAAAGCAGTATTACCGTGGACCCCCTCAAAGTCCAAGCCATCATCGAAATTCCACCTCCCCAGAATTTAGGTCAACTCCATAGCCTACAAGGAAAATCTAACTTTCTACGGCGATTTGTCCCAGACTACGCCACTCGCACACACGGTTTCCTTCGCTTACTACGCCACGACATCCCATTTTACTGGGATGAACATGCCCAAAAATCATTTGACAATATTAAAATGGTGCTCTCCAATGCCCCTTTAATTAGTGCACCCAACTACAATCGCGACTATATCCTCTACATATCAACATCAGTTGTCTCTGTAGTAGGAGTTCTCATTCAAATCAGTGATGACGATCATGAGCATGTCATTTATTACGTTAGTAAAAACCTCTCAGGGCCACCCTTGAAGTATAAACACGAAGAGAAACTAGCCCGTGCATTCGTCCTCGCAGTCCAGAAACGGTGTCATTACATTCTTTTTCGCACGACTAAGGTTGTAGCAGATTCCAACCCTATGCAATACTTGCTCTGTCGTCGGCAAATTAATGGAAAATTTGCCCGATGGATCGTTATCCTTCAGGAGTACAATCTTGAATTCTCAACACCCAAGAGCAAGAAAGATCTTGTCCTCAACGAACTTGTCACGACCTTCCCCTCTGATACTCTCAGTGCCCCCATCAATACCGACTTCCCTGATGAACATCTCTTTTACATCACTTCGGATGATCCTTGGTATGGAGACCTCCTTGTCTACCTCCGAACTCAAAATTTCAGTAACCACATTTCACGAGATGATCGTCGTCGTATTCACCACCAAGCCCCCCGCTACCTCCTCATCGAAGACATCTTATACTGGCAAGGGGTCGACACCATTCTTCGTCGATGCCTGACCATTGACGAGGCCGATAGAGTCTTGAATGACTTCCATAGCAGTGCATGTGGGGGCCATCTTTCGGGAATGTCCACTGCTTAGAAGATCATCCAAGCAGGTTAATTTTGGCCTACATTGTTTCACGATTGCATTCATGCCATGAAACGATGCGAGAAATGTCATCTTTACGCCAACAAAGCACGAGAACCACCTTCTCTTCTTCATCCAGTCATTACTGCTGGCCCCTTTTGTAAATGGGGCATCGACTTCATGACTTGTAATCCCCCCTCCAGCAATGGACACAAATACATTTTTGTTGTAGTCAATTACTTCACAAAATGGGCAGAAACTATGCCCACCTTCAACAATACCACTGACACCGTAGTGCGTTTTTTCTTTAACCGCGTCATATCCCACTTTGGAGTACCACTCCAATTAGTTTATGATCACGGGAAACACTTCGAGAATGATATTTTCATCGAACTCTCATCTCGGTTAGGATTCTCTCACGAGTTTGCCTCACCATATTACCCTCAGTCTAACGGACAAGTCAAAGAAGTTAAAAAGGTCCTCAAAACCGTGTTACAGTGCACGGTTAATAAACATAAGACCAATTGGCATCATATGTTATTTTTTGTGTTATGGGCTTACCATACAGCTGTGAAAATAGCTACTAGTTTCACACCATTTCATCTAGTCCATGGAGTTGAGGCCACTCTTCCCATCGAGTGCGAAATCCCCACCTTACGCACCACAATTGAGCTATTACCCGACACTGCTCCAATGGAACAGCGCTTGTTGAACTTAGAGTCCCTAGATGAATATCATCAATATTCCTTACAGAATAATGAGGAAACTAAAAAATGGTCAAAAGCCACCTTTGATCGCCATGTCAACCTTCGCTCATTTTCAGAAGGTGACCTCATCCTTGCTTATGATATCCTTCATGATACATTTGGTCATGGAAAATTCGAGTCACTATGGCATGGCCCATACATTATCCAACATTGCCTCACCAAAGGCACATACATCTTGGCCTCTCCCGAAGGCCTCTCTCTCAAAGAACCCGTCAACGGGTTATACTTAAAGAAATTTTATGCCTAAGCATAGCATTTCTACTTTAGGTTATTTCTTTTATAGTGTTTTTAATATTTTTTCCATCCCTCACATCTAAACTATCATTTTTTCTATTTGCAGATGCTTCCTCCACCATCCTACCACATCAGTTACGCCGACGGCGCCAGTCGTTGAACACAAAATCTCGCTTTGGCGGCTTGGGCCCTCTATACCCCCTCACATGAAATGCTCCATTCGAGCGGCATATGTTTGGGTTCAACCACTAACAACCAAGCCGAATACACTGTTGTCATTGGCCTCCTCGTCAATTCCCAGCATCATCATATTCGTCACCTTAACATCTTTCTTGACTCTCAACTAGTCGTTCTCCAGCTCAACAATGTGTATTGGGTCCGCGATCCTTGCCTCTTTCGCAAATACCTGTAGGTTAGACTTTTATCTCGACATTTTGATTTCATTACATTTACACATATTCCAAGACAATTGAATCAAATTACAGATAACTTAGCTAACATTGTGTTAGACTGGCACATATCACATCAAGATACCTCTACACATACATAAACCTATCAAAAACCTATCATAGCATATATAGATTAGACATCATCAACACATGTAAACATCACATAGATCTCAAAAATGTATACTCATGTATATATAAGTCGCTCCACAGTGCCATCCAAATGTTTTCATACAAAAATACAAGTATCTGCAGGCCAGTGAAGCACATCGGTACAAAATGGGCTCACCAGCCTATATACAAAAATTCAAAAATACATAGAGCACCACTCAAGGTGCCTCTAAAGCACCACCTCTTGCCCCTCCCTCAGGAAGTGGTACCTCACCCACTACTGGTCCCTCCGGACCGGGAGGTAACCATTCGGTCATAGCAGCACCTGCTACTACTACTCGTCGTACCACAACCCGCCACGATGGTGGAACCCCCACACACTACTCCAGGATGCCCTCATCCTAGATATGTGACCACGTGCCCTCAGGCACACCCTGTAGCACTGCCTCTAGGTGACGGGGAATATCCTCAAAATCTGCTCCGGCATCCGCCAGAGGAGCATGTGATGGCTCGGCACCTGTTTCATCAAACTAGCATCTCCTTGCTGCTCTCTCAGGCTCAGCTGTTCTCACCTCAATGTCCTCACGTCGACATCTCTCTCCTACCCGCGGCCCTCCCCACGGTGGTCTCCCCAGCTTCTGGTCATCCAGTGCCCTCAGCAACTCAACCTCGCGCCTGCGAGGTGCCACATCTGCACATACAAACAAACAACATATAGTATCAACATCTATACCAAAATACACATGTCATGCTATCTCAAAAACAAACAATATATATCAAAATCATAAACTTACCTCGATGATCAAAAACCTCCCCCGAAGGTAACACCATGTCCGGATCACCCCGGAGGTCAACACCAGCATATGGAAACTTCAATATCACCTGTGGCATATCCCGCCACACCTACTCCGCCTCAGCCGTGAAGAAGTGGTCGCCCTCGCCACCACTGTGGTGAAGCAAAATAGTCGACCACTGCCTCAGTCACGGCTCTCGCGTTCTAGGAGCGCCCAATAAAATCCTAGGGCGCAACATAGGCACCCTCTCCAAAAACCAAGCCACTAGGATGAACCCAAAGGCAAACTCTCCTGTATCAGTGGACCGACATTGGTCTAGCTGCCCTACCATCCTGGTATGTAGTGTAAGCCCCCAGTAAAATTTCTCATTGGCCAATACACTCTCCATAATACTCAGGTGACCACCAATGATCTGTTGAGTCGCAAGGGACCCGTACACCCTCACAATCATCGTTGTTATACAGCGATGTGCTAGAGCATCCATCGCCTCGATGTTGACGACAGAGGTCGACATAAAGTTCACCCTAGAACAATATCTCTGGCCCACTGTCACTAATGCCACATCAGCAGGTAACACCGGCTCCGTCGGTAGGGGCGTTCCCCGAAAAGGGAGCCTAGTCAAAAAATATACATCCTCCACCGTAGTGAAGGAAAGCTACTCTCCCCGCACCATAAAACAATGCAGGTTCGGACTCCACATTCGGATAAGGAACTGCAGGAGATACTCTTGCGCCCGTATCAACGGGCACTCAAAGAACTTCAGTAGCCCATAGGCTGCCAAAGTAACACGAACCCTCGGCTCCTCAATCGCCATGGTATATCTCAATGGGGACTGACCTCGCTCTCGCCAACCAACTGGCATCATGTAAAATGATCTCCTGCAGCCACATAAAACAATCCTAAGTCAGCAACATTGATCCTAAAAAACATTAAAAATATAAGTTTTACACCCGTCAACCTTGCCCCCAAGGCGCGACTGTTTAACCCACAGGCGTGCACGTATGTGTGCCTGTTCAACCCACAGGCGTGCACGTATGTGCACGTGTTCACTCCACAGGCGCACACTCAGGCATGCTTGTCCATCCCACAGGCACGCATGCGTGCGCGCCTGCTCAATCTACAGGGGTGCCTCTATGCGCCCCTATCACGAACACAGGTGCGCATCAAAGCATGTATGTCCACTACACAGTCGCACACACATGCGCGGCTGTGTTGCCAATAGATGCACACATAATGCACGCCTTAGTCCACCTTACGGGCGCCCCCATGTGTGGCTATCCAAACGGTAGGCACACACTTGTGTGCGCATATTTCTGGATCACCCACGCACTTATGCTCCCACATCCCTAAAAACCCCTGTATGGCCCTCCATATAACCCCTGCCCAAAAATGGAAAACCTAATTCTATGCAGGACGATCAAACTACTAACCTGAAGCTCGTTGGTCCTCAATCGGCTATCTCGTTCTCCTGGAATCTCCAAATATCCTCCGAATACCTCTCATCTAGTCACTCTGGCAGCAAGTACAAATGAGGTGGAAATGTGGGCCCTACAGCTATATATAGGCCTTTTCGCCAAACTTCCACTCACCATTACGGGAGCTCCGGGTGTCCATTCTTTGATCCATCTTCAGCCACGGGATCAGCATCCTGTCATCTACATCAAGACAGTCCCCATGCCACTTTTCATCCTGACCCCCTGGGGCGCCATTTTTTCATACCCTGACCAGGTACGCATGCTCATATTCAAAATTATCAAATAAATGCTCGTATGTTCGATTCTCTTCAGATATTTTTCACGTCGGGTATTTGGTTTTCATGTGTGCAGGTACTTGGTCATCATACATCAACGCAACCCCTTTAGGTATATACTCAGCACTGGCATGTAGTAATTCCCTCTGAATCTCACTTACATCTCTAGTCACACCCTCTGACATTTGCCTCTAGGATCCCCATCTCCGGCTCTACAGTACCAACACCTCCATTTGCATCTTTGGTATTGTCACCCGGTAGCACCCTTACCCACATGAGTTGTCCCATTCATAGCACCCTTTTGCGCCTTTGACACTCATGTTGTTTTTCAAACCCTTTAGGGATGGGAGTCTTGATAGTCTTACATCATGTCACGAATCAGCCAGATACTCCTTCTCCTCATTTTGCTAGCTTTCCCACCGGACTCCCAGATTATCTCTTCAAGGTTCTATTTTTGACTGCACTGCCGCAGTATCATGAACCCTCCATTTCATCCACAATCAGTTTGCCCCTCTGCAAATTTCCCATCATTTCACCTACCTCATATAGAAACCCACCCATCGGGCCCCCACCCTCCACCAGTTCTCCAAGAAAATTGTGCCCTACCTAGGCCAACCATATTACATCGGGGCACCCATTTCTGTATTTGTACACTCATCCCACATTATTCTTTATTTATTGTACAAACACCTTTATTTCCCGCATTTCCATACCTTTTTGTCATCACCTTTGGCGACCTTCTTCCCTTTTTGGTAAAGGCAACCCATGTTTCCCTTGGTTGGCGCACTGCTTATCATCTACCCTTGATGACATCGTCCATATACTCCGAGTATCCCACAAGCCACTTACCTATGCCCTCTGAGTTTGTTCACTTTGTCCCGCCTCTGGCACAACTTATCCCCTGTCTTGTTGTCCCCTTGACACTCGACCTCATTGAACGGTTGCAGTCACTTCTTATCTCACATATACCACAACCAAGGGTAGTCTTGAGTCTTCCTCCATCTTGACTTTGTCCATGTACTTCCTCCAATTCTTAACCTCACCTAGTAAATTTCATGAAGCCCTTTGCTTATGGGAGTCGCGTCCCCCTTTTGTCGACATCAACACAGTTTTCCAGAAGGGCGACAGTATCTTGACTCTCATTACCTTTCCAATGAGAGCTCTCGGATGGCACAGGGAGAACCACAATTTCTCCCTACTGTCATTGACCCCCATAACATTCGACTTCAACACTTTTTCATGTTACGATGGGTATTACTTTGTGACTATTTTTGTTATTTCTTATATTTTCTGAAGACCTCTGAACTTGGTTGGGCTATCAATGCCTACAGAATCTGTGATACTTCTTATAGATGTCACTGCCTACTATTCAGAGCATGTTCATCTGCAGAATTGTCTTCTGCCTTTATCACAATCTCCCCTGAGGGCATTGTAGTTGTCTACATCAACACCTCATTCCTTTTTTTGAGTTACATGACACGAGCATGGGGCATGCCCGCCTCGTTTGTACACCGTTTATTTTTACACACCTTATGGAAGGTTGGGTTCTACAACTTCCCTTCTCCCTCCAACAGGTAACTCTTGACACTCCCACTATAGCTCTCTCTTACAACGACACTCTTAGTAGAAGAAACATTGATGGATTTTGGCTATACGTATGCTTCTAACCTCATCCATCAGGGGGCATCTGTTATCACTGAAATTTCGTCCACAAATGGTTACAAGAATTCAGCATCGTCAAACAGTTATGAGGTCACCCATGGACCAAAATTACCACAAAATCATTTCCAAAGGGTCAAAAACTATACAAATAGTGACAAAATTAAAGGGCTTTATGAATACATAGGGCGCGAACGCACATGCGCGAAATAGAAACGCAAGAATCGCGCACATGCGCACGATGCGCGACTGTTGTCGCAAAAATCCATGCACCTGAGAAACGATGCATTTATGAGAGTGGTAGGCCTCCCACCCACTTCTGGTTCATCTTCCAAGTTGATTTGACACTCAAATCTAGACTAGATTCGACTGGGTGGCTGGTCAAAGACCTAGAAATGCCCTAATTAGCCTCTTTACACACCACAAACTAGTTGGACAATACCTCAAAGAAATGTTATAAAAAGGCCATGGATGCACTTCATTTTTCAAGGAATTCAATAGAAAAGTTATGCTGCCACTATTCTCTTGAGGAATCCTCTATTCCCATCAAGAGTATACTAGCATCATTGCATTGGGAAATCCATCTCACCCCTTGAGTGGATTAGCAAAGAATTCTTTCACCATTTTCATTTTCAAAGTTGTAAGAAGAGATTATTTGTGGAGGTCCAAGAGCCCTCCCTTGGAGGAAGAAGGGACTCATAGTCCTCTTTCTTCTCGATGTTTTCTTTCACTAATATCAGCCTTATCATTGGTGACATGGGTCTCATTGTTTCTTTTGTCCTTATGTCCCTATGCTCATTAATTTAGTTGTTGTTTTATTTCTTAGTTTAATTCTTAGTTGTTCTTTTATATTTCTTTCTCTAACCCTTTTCCTTGCAGTTATCCTGCTTAGAAAACCCAACTAATATTGAAAGAACCTCTATTTTTCTCACTAAGGTGACAAAAGAGGCGCCACAATTACATTTTACTTCTGAATTGCAGAGTTGAGATTGAAAATTGCATTGTTTTTATTAGCATATCATTCATTGAAAAGTTAAAGGTAAACTTTGCATTATATTCATATTTATCTTTTGTAGAGTCATAAAATCATGAGTTTCATTTCCATACCCTCTTGAGTAATCACGACCAATAAAATTTATGCTTTAAACTAAATTGATTAGTCACGATTTTATTTCTAGGGTGCACAAACTAGCCTAGGATTTAGTGCCTTGGAATAAGATTTTGTGAGTAAACTTCTCCAAGGCAATTAAATCGACATATGTGTCTGAGACAGGGAGTTGAGAATTCCATTGTATAATTGGTAATATCAGGAGGCTCCACTCACACTGGAGTTAATCACGAGGTCACGTGAAGTTAGTTGAAGGGATAACCCCTGGATACTCACCTAGCATCAGAGATATTTCTATGGATTTATTCGTATTTGGGGATCTTACTAGTACCCATACCTCTGTGAGAGGTGGTGCTTTCAAGGTTTCTAGCTTTTCTACCCTATCCATATGGTGATCCGGAATTACGATTTCTCACCTGTGCATCATTTATACATTGGTTTATTATTTTCTTGACTTAGGCATCTCATAGGTTACTTGTAGGGGTTATTATGCTTGTATCCTAGGTCAGATAGAGGTCGGACAACACACAACCTTTATGGAGGATTAACTCTCTGGGGGGATCTGACCGACTAGTTGTTAAGCCCATGAGGGCCTCTATAACTGATTATGTTACCTCCAAACTTTAGCAGGGAGTCTTAAGTCCCTCTTGGACGAGGCATACCTTCTTTAGAGAGGGAGGCCACTCAGCCACTTTAGCCCGTTTGCATGCATATTGGTCGTTTGACTTTTTGGTATGGTATTTGATTACTAGTTGTCCTTAGGATATATTTGTATTATGTAAAGACATAAGTCATTATGGAGTCAGACCAGCCTCCTCATAGATCCCGTTGGCTACTATAGTTACCACCAAATTTTAGGTTCTTGCCTTCTAAAAGGCGTAGAGTTTGTAGAAGTGGTACACACTCATCCACCTTTCAGACTTGTGGTCCCACAAGGATGAGTATTGAGTCTAGTCTTCAGAACATTGAGAGTTATTCAACTCCCATACCCACTATAATTAATGTCACCCCTTTGACTCCTACAACCACTATAGTTGCAGTGTTGGAGGCTTATACCAGTACTATGGCTCGGCCGGTAGTAAATTCTTCATCGCTTTCATCGAACCCTTTTGGAGGTTTCGGTCACTCGTCGGGTTACAATGTTCAGTCCATCCCTATGGCTTCTAGTCCATTTTCTTATGGTATGCCTAACTTCACGTCACAGTTTTCAACTGCCATCGCAGTTGTTGGCCCCAACGCTAGCCTTGGACTTGGGAGCACTACACCTCCTTACACTTATTTTCCATTCGGTGGTTCACATATACCCCAAACGAATCCTAATTTAGGAAGTGTCCCTTTTCTTAGGCCCGGGTCTAATCCTTCTACAGTTGGATGGAACAAACCAGCTATCAGACAAGTTCCCCCTTACATCCCTATCCCCTCGGTGTCGACTCCAACCAATACTTTTGGCATGACGAATCCACTTCAATCCTCTGGATTCCCACCTGGAGGAGGTCATTCTTACACTTTGGGAAACCCCCAACCCAGATCCAATCCGGTTGGGGGAAATTTTCAAAACCCTCAGCTCGGATCTAATCCAGCTAAGGGAAATTTTCATAATCCTTATCAGAACATTCCTGTTGGAATGATGCCCAACCCATCTTATACGAATCATCCAGGAGGAGGTCCTTATAATTCCGGAAAGGGTTTTGGTCCTTACCATAATCCTGGATGGAATGTAATTCCCAACGCACAATCTTTCGCAGCAGGGTGGGGTCAGATATCGCAACCCCGTCTCCCTTTTCTCGCCACGCTTAATCTGTCAAACTTGTCTAAGTTAATGAATGACCCAATGAGTCATGATCCCACATGGCCCCTTGTCCCCACCAAACTTTCGTCAGACATTCCAAATTTTGAAGGTAAGAATGGTGAATACCCTGGTGATCAAGTCACTACTTTTCACCTTTGGTGCTCATCGAATTCTCTGAACCATGATTCTATTATATTATGATTATTCCAACACACTCTCATTGGAGTTGCATCACAGTGGTACATTGAGCTATCTAAGGGGACATACAGATCATTCCATTAGTTGGTGCTAGCCTTTCTCAACCACTTTCAATTTCCCATTCGTTACGATGTTGATCTTGAACTTTTGTCGACTCTGCACCAGGGGACCAACACTCACATCTCAGATCATATCTAGGAATGGTGTAGATGTAAGCGGTTGATTAAGACTCCTATACCCCTAGTATTTCTTCTAGAATGGTTCCTAAAGTCTTTCCACCCTCCTATCTCGAAGGATGTTGCTACTTCCAAGGTATTCAACAAGGAAGAAGCTATCTTTAGAGCCCAGCAACTCAAATTGATATATGCTCAGTCTGGGATGTTATATCACCTTCTTTTGGATGCACCACGGCCAAATCACAATCCTAGACAGAAGCCTGGACCCCGTGCCGATGGAATCGTAGGGTCCGCTAATGTAAATTCTACAGACTTGGAAACGAAGTCTGTCAGAGGTTCAGCTTCATATTCATCCTCCAAACCCACCCAATCGGTGGATGTACATTATGTGCAATCGTTGAAGAACCCATCTGGTTACCAGTAACCATATGGGAATAAAAGGAAAGGTCAAAACAATCGTAAGGGTAGGAAGAATAACAATAAACCTAAGGACAAAGGAAATAATGAGAGACAAAATGATAATGTTGGAGAGGGAAAGAAAGAGAAATGTAAGGTGAAGTTTCCTAGTAAACTTTGTACTGATGACCACCTTACAAATTTATGCCCCAAACTCATGGAGGTTGCGAGGCTTTTAAATATACCACCCGTTGTGCTGACGAATCCATTCCCACACAACCATCACTTAGCCTCGAGCTCTTCGAAATCCGTAAATGTGTCCAATGGAAGTCAAAACCCACCGTCACAAGATGGCGACCATGTTTGTATCAATATGGTCGAAGTGCAAATAGATATAGCCACCCACTCTCAAGATTATAGCTCTTCAAAAGCTAGTACCATTCTAGAAGATCCTCCTCCCCCTTCGAAGATGAACTTACATATTGAGAAACCAGAGCCACCGCCTCGTATTCCGAAAGGAGTAATTAAGCGCTCTACCCACAACCCTAATGCTAGAGCTGCCCAGAACTACTCTATTATTGAGGATCTAGGCCAAACCCCTTGTGTGATGTCGGCTTTGGAGGTACTCCAGACGTGTCCGTCACAGAGGAATGCCTTACTCTCTTCCTTAGGAGCTCTAGAACCTAGTGGCTCAAAAATTATCAAGTTTGACGTCACAGATGTGAAGCCTCGCTTACCTTACCATGTGGCTTTCCAAATCCACGTGGAATATTCGAAGTATACTATCAAATGAGCAGTCATTGATGAAGGTGTTTCCACCTGCATGATGCCCCTCGTATGTTGGAAAGCTCTCGGTTCTCCGACACTTTCCAAGTCATTGAACATGTTGACTGCATTCGACGATCATTCCTTCCTCCCTCATGGTATTATCCCTGCCTTTCCAGTCCAGTTAGGTGCAAATATGGTAGAGGTGGAGGTAGAGGTATTTGATGCACCTCTCGATTATAACCTATTACTAGGTTGAAATTGGACCTATGCTATGGTCATTGTCGTATCATCCATCTACTATGTACTTTTTTTCCTCATCAAGGGGAGATCATGACTATCGACCAGTTATCCTTTGCGTACTCTAGTCCTAGCACATTTGTTGGACCGTCGATCCCCGTGATCGACAATTCTCAGCCGGAAACTGAGAATATCGATGTCGGAATGCATTCTTCCCTCAAGGGTACTTTTGACTTCTCAACACCGATTCACCACGTTTATGCCATGTCTAGTAGGCCCACTTCTGCAGGGAGGTCCATTCCTTTCTGCACTTCCTATTTTAGTGATCCATGGGCCCTACCTTCTCCGACTTCGTCGTGTGAAGGATAGTTTCATGTTGGCATGGCTATGCCACTATCGGTAGCAGAGATTGCGTATCAAGTTGTTCTTGACTCTTTCGTCGGTCCTAATCATGTTACCTCGCAGACGGGCGAGGAGGATCCAGTTCTTAGGCCTATATGGGCCACCTCGTTATCTTGTTCGCATGATTTCCTTGATGAGACTTTGCCTTTGGATGAATCCATCCTCAAAGCCATGAATGGTTCCGAGAGACCTTGGAATGACATGCATCATCGATCCTATTTCCTCCGAAGTCTTGAAAGAATCGAGCAAGATGACTTTCGATCTACCTTGAGTGAGATAGTCGGTCATGCCATAGTTCCACTCGATACGCATGGCATTTATGCCAAAGGAAATATGGCGAGTATTTCTCCTACCGTCTCGATCAATATCTCTCATACCCCTGGAAAAATTGAGAACGTAAATATAGGTGTGGATTGTTCGCCAGAAGAAATTATGATCTACACCGATCTCTTCAAATAATTTCGAGATCTATTTTCTTAGTCATATGAAGAGACGCCATGGATCAACCCTCAGATTGTTGAACATGAGATTAGAACTTACCTGGATGCTAAACATGTTCAGCAACGTCTTAGCGTTGTGAATCCTAAGAAGGCCCTTGCTATTAAGGTAGAGGTGGAGAAGTTGCTTGACGTCGGCTTCATCTACCCGGTTCCCTTGACCGAATGGGTATCCAATCCTGTTCCTGTAAATAAAAAGAAAGGAACCATTCGTGTGTGTATGGACTTTCACGACCTGAACAAGGCTTGTCCTAAAGATAACTTCCCCATGCCTTTCATTGATCAGATTCTTGATGAGTGTGCGGGAAGAGAAATATTTTCCTTTATGGAGGGATTTTCAGGCTATAACCAAATCCAAATCAAACCTAAGGACCAACACAAGACGGTATTTATATGTCCTTGGGGTACTTTTTCATATCGAAAAATTCCTTTCGGCCTTAGAAACGCCAGAGAAACCTTCCAACATGCCATGACTTTCACTTTTCACGATCTCAATCACATAGTCGAATCCTACCTAGATGATCTTGTTGCTCACTCTTGCAAGAGAGTGGATCATGTTATACACCTTCAGCTAGTTTTTGAAAGATGGCGTTACTATAGAATCTGATTAAACCCACATAAATGCATATTTTGCATTAAGTCTGGTTGTCTCTTAGGGTTTTCAGTTTCTGAGACTGAGATCTTAGTAGATCCTCTTAATGTTGAGGAAATACTTCAGTTTCCTCCCCTGCGCACAATTAGACAACTTCAAGGTTCACAGGTAAAATCTAACTTTCTACATCGGTTCATAGTGAATTATGCCAATATTACTAAGGGTTTCATGCGCCTCTTGAAAAAATACACCCCCTTTATCTGGGATGAGCGAGCCCAGGAGTCTTTCGACGCTTTGAAGAAAGCCTTGGTATCGGCCCCTCTGCTGAAATCTCATGATTACAATCGAGA
This sequence comes from Picea engelmannii, assembly GCA_009831015.1. Taxonomy (NCBI): domain Eukaryota; kingdom Viridiplantae; phylum Streptophyta; class Pinopsida; order Pinales; family Pinaceae; genus Picea; species Picea engelmannii. The sequence goes on along the minus strand of ML792222.1, from coordinate 196,645 downwards.
TTACCTGTTGTATATTTCCATGTCTACAAAGACGATTGGTATGGTTCTAGTTTAGGAGGATGATGATCTCCATGAGCATGTCATCTACTATCTCAGTAGAAATTTAGTCGGTCCTGAGCTTAATTACTCTCACGTTGAAAAGATAGCTTTGGTTGTCATTCATGCAGTCCAACGCTTATGTCACTATATATTACTTTGCAAGACTACAGTGGTTGTCGATGTCAATCTGTTTCAATATGTCCTTACTAGACTTATCATCGGGGTAAAATATAATAAATGTATTGTCATCTTACAATAATTTTATCTCGACTTCGCTTCAGCCAAGTCCAAGAAATCACTATTTTTTGCAGAGTTAATATCCGATTTTCCACGATTAGACAAGGATGTTATCCATGTTTATTCGTTCACAGAAGAACAAATTTTCCTTGTCTCATCGTATGATCCCTGGTATGGAGACATTGTTTTATATCTTCAAACCTTGAAGTTAGCTCAGCATCTCTCACAAGATGATCGACGGCATGTTAGATACCAAGACAAAAAGTATACCATCGTCGGTGACACTTTGTATCGCCGATGTGTAGATAATATATTGCATCATTTCTTAACTCACAAGGAAGTCTAGTTAGTCCTAAATCGTTGTAGACTAATGTAAATTTAGTGTATATACGTCTCTTTTCTCCTTTTCTTTTGTCTTTAGCTTGCTTATTGTGTTTTCCCTTTCTTGGTAGATGTCAATGAAGTCTTCGGTCTATATAGGATTCATAGATGGAGCCAGTCATCATACATGGAACTTGGCTTCCACCGCTTGGGTGGTTTACTCACCCGAGGGTCTGCTGGTGTATTCAGGTGGTGCATGCCTAGGGCCATCCACGAATAATGTGGTCGAATATAGTGTCGTCATAGAACTTTTGCGCGATGCTATCTCACATGGAATCCACTCTTTATAAGTTCACCTAGATTCCCAGTTAGTAGTAAGTCAGTTGAATGTTCATTACCGTGTGTGTGATCCTACTTTACTTCATCAATTCCTACGGGTACATCTTTTAGAACGACAATTTGATTTTATTACATATTATCACATTCCTAGGAGTTCTAATCATGTATATGATGCCTATGCTAACTATGTTTTATATTGGCATTTGTCACATTAATAAAGAAAAGAAAACCATTTAATCAATGTACACATTATAAGATATAAGTAAAGTCAAAGATCCTTTTTTATATATTTCAAAATACGGTGTTTACAATACAAAATTGGGGCTAAAACCCTCAATACACATATGCAGCCGGTATACATATCCCATGACATCTATGCCTGTGGCACTGGATGTGTGTCATGGTAGCAAACCACAGCATTTGTGAGACGTCAGAAGAGTGGTACCCATGCTCTAGGTACACCAACCACCTGTCACTGCATGGCTTCAGGTAGATCCTCTACCTGAACCATAGGAATCCTCTTTGTCAAACGAGACAAGTTTCCCTACATGTTTTGTAAGACACTCTATGCTTCTTCGCCCATCGCCTCATCTCCCCAGTTCCTTCGTCTATGTTGTAGGAATCCCTTTGGTCGTCTCGGACCCATGTCTGCGATTACACCAGTGTCTAGTTAATACTCAAACACCATCCCAAAAATATTTTTGTTCCTTAAATACAAAAATACAAAAAAATGAAATATTTAAAAAAAAATGAAATTACCTATATCACCATAGGTGGGCCCTGGTGGAAGTGGCATATCAGGATATCCTCAGAAATCAATCCCCGCATAGGGATAGTCATCTAGCGCAATGATATTTTTCCGCCACCAGAAGAAAAAATCATCATTGTAGGGTGTAGTCACCCTACCTTCCCCCTGTCGTCTCATGACCTCGATCCACCGTACCATGGTCGGATTGTGTGGTCCTCTAGGAAGAACCTCCACTCTAGGTCCCAGACCTGGAACTCGCTCGAAAAAGAAGCTGCAAAAAATAGAGGCAAACCCAAAGTTTCTCTTACTCCCTTTTTTGCACTCCGTCAACTGACCCTTCATATTGGTCAGCAGTGAGGTACACCAATCGTAGACAGTGGGTCTAGCACACTCTACTGCGTAAAACATCAGTGGTCTCGATGCTTGATGCAATGAGGTCAAACCTATGATTCTGGTAAGCATGAGCACTATGATCTTCAAACTGAGATTACTTATTGCCCGGATGGGGACTTGACTTCCCACATTGGGAGTCCCTGCTACACAGTGGGCATCGATATACTCTTTGATATTCATCCCACTCCCTGTTCCGCATGACTTTAGGTTTACAACCTCCCCTCGGTGTGATAGACCAGTCAAGAAGTAGATGTTCTCTACTTCGATCCTCAGTGGTTGTCCATCAAGGATAAAGATTTCGCTATCAGGGTCCCAGTAACCCACCAACATCTCCAATAACCTCACTTGGGCCCTCATTCCTTTGAGAGCCCAAAATTTGTACAAACCACATATTTTTAAATCCTCTTGAGCCACTGTATCTCATTCAATAGTTGCATCCACCTCCTCATGCTCTCTCTCACTCTATTCCAGGACCATCCTGCAAAAACAAATCAAATTTTTTGAGTTAAACCCCTTTTTTTGGCCATTTGTGTACCTATATGCGACCTTCTTTGCACACAGATGCATGTAGGGCTTGATACACACACCATGTGGTTCACAAAGGGGCGTGTACCTCATCATACACGTGACCCTAACAAAGGAGACCCGCATACACCAAAAATTCTAATTTACGCCCTCAAAAACTAAAAAATTGGAACCTAATTCAAAAATGTAATCCACTGAATTTGAAGAGGATGAAATGAAGAGTTACCTGATCCAGACGGTTTGTGATTTTGTTGCCCGGTACTCCCGCAATCATTGTTTGAATATTGGAGGTATTTTTGGTCCAAATTGCACTATTTGGGTAAAAATCAAAATGATACAATAACTTTTTATTTTATTACTATTTATAAGCTATTTTTACCCACTTTATATAGTTTCATGCTATTTTTTAACCTAATGGACTAATTCAAGTGTGGTTTTGAGCTAGTTTGTTGTAGTTTTGACTCAGTTTTCTTGCAGATTTCAATGTCATGATTAGTCATTCCTCACCTCGGGCAGGTATTTTCATAACCTAGCATATACGATAGGTATCCATTCCATCGTGCATTTTGGCATTATCCTTTGACTACCGTTTTTATTTATGCCTTACGTATGAACCCATTTGTTGCGACACAAAGCCTTTCGTCTGTTATAAGTAGTATCACTAATAAATGGTAGAGACTTACCAAACATGGGTTCCCTAGTTAGATCCCCTTTGTCATTTGATTCCCATGCCAATATTTGTCCTTAGGATTAGGAGTCCATTATAACTTGATACATGAATTTATAATGAACCTCATTCCTCATTCATGCACATGCGGCCTTATTCCCCGCGGACTCCCAAAAAATGAGTCTTAGTTAAGCTCTTTTCCAACTCATCTAAAAACCGAAAATATTGCCAAGTGATTTGTCCCTTTCACACTCATTAAATTGGATTTGAAGGGTCATGAGTCTTAGTTAAGCTATTTTCCGACTCGTTATCAAAAATAGAAAAGATCATCGAGTGAACTTGTCTTTTTCACACTCGTAAATTGGATTTGAAAAGATGTTTATTTGGCACAAGTTTACACCAAGTAGACTACAAGACATAAAAAGGGATTTTTTTGGTGTCAAGTTGTGATTGCATCTCATGCCCTCGCTTGCAGTATTGAGACTTTAGCCGGTTCTCACTTTGCATTATAAACCGTTGCCTAAGCAGTTTTACAACATCAACCAAGCAGAGCCTTTTTTATATCCTTCGCAATTTGACACCTTATACCCTGGAGGAAACATCACCCTGAGTGTCCATCTCCCGCATGCATTTCCTTGCATTAAGCATAGGTATGTTCCACTGTTGGAACTAGTTTTTCTTACTTGCGACACTCATTTCCTCCTCTGTATCATAGCATTCATTTGTTATGAAAAAATAAAAAAAGACAGGCGGGAAAGGAGTACTATATTATAATTGGCAGCAGTCATGTCGCCTTTGAACATAGCACAAAATTATTGAGTCCTTGTGTCATCATAATTTTGGGTTTTAGCATGGCCTTAGGAATTTGATCTTGTTACATAGTTTTCTCTACCGACTAGTTACTCTTCCAGTCCCTATAAATAATGTTATTGATGCCTACTTCATATAATAGTCACATCATTGAGTCTATGTTTCCGGAGTCCACCATATGTCTCATGCTCTTGTTCAAAGGAAGTCTCACAACCTGCATTGGCCACTCCTCAGAAATCATGACTTTGCATGTCGTCCATACCCTCAGTTTGTCTCAAAATCACATGGTACTATGGTCTTATCATGCACCCTAGCCCTACTTGCATCATCAGTAGGTCACCTTGAACCCAACAATCAGCAGTTCATCATGGATCATTGATTGGGTGGTTTCCCTTGTGTTCGACGGAAAGACATCTATTCACACTTTTGGATTCGTGAAGTTTCTTGGATGCCATTATCCTTATTGATGGTTTCCTCACCTTTGTCAACAATTTTTATCATTGGTTGCTATTCATAGGGTCTTTTTCATGTACCACTTGCATTTGATACACGCGAAAGATGCACAGGGTCGTTGGTTCCTAAACATGTTCTTCATTCGATATCCACCAAATCATGAAGCTCCTGCTTTGTTCCTTGTGCTGACTGATGAGAGATGCCTTAATTATCTCCTTTCAGTGGGTCTCTTTCCATCAACTTCAGCTCATCTATTCTGGATATGGGACCTAGAGTTTTATGAGTACCTTGAGGCTTGCAGTCATTAGTGGCAGGCTCTCTCTCTATTGACAGATGGGAATACATCAATGTCTCCTGATCAATGGATTTCTCAAGTGTTCAACACCGACTCATTTATTCACACTTGTAGGAATGGGCATAAGCATCCATGATAGCATTATATGTTCATAACAGGAGTCCTCACCCGATTTTGAAGAACATAACTCCCGAAGAAGCCTTCACTTGAGTGAAGCCTAAGATTGGAAAATTCGAGATATTTAGGTGTCCAGTATACTTTCATGTACCCAAAGATAAGAGGTCCAAGCTAAACCCTTCAAGGAGAAAGGATACATTTGTGGGATACAATGAATCTTTGAAGGCATATCGAATCTACATCCCTGGTCAGAGATAGTTTGAGGTAAGTAGAGATGTTATCTTTGAAGAAGATATAGCCTTTCAAAGATCCATAGAATATCAGATGGAGATTGACAGTGAGACGGTACCTTCTCCCTCTTTAGAAGTTCAGAGAGAGAAAACCATTATTCCAGTTGATCCAGTTGTTCCAGCTGATCCAGTTTCTCCAGTTGATCCAGTTGTTCCAGCTGATCCAGTTTCTCCAATTGATCTAGTTGTTCCAACTGATCTAGTTTCTCTAGTTTATATTCCCATATATATTGGAGTAGGGCATAAATGGCCTTCCTGGGCTCAACAAACTTTGCAAGAGGCAGAGGGACATGTGTCCCATCAAGGCACATCCCGAGAGAGCAAGAGACCAAAGAGATTTTTGAGCTACTTTTCATCCATGATCCACATCATTGATTATGATCCTTATTTTCATGGAGAAGCGATAGGTGAGCAGGTATGGAAATATGCCATGATAGAAGAATATTAGTCCATCTTGAAGAATGATGTATGGGATATTGTTCTAAGACTAGAAGGGAAGTCTGTAGTGACTTTCTTATATTAATATTTTCCTCACCATTGTTATCTTTCACAGAGGGCCTTTTTCCATTTCCCTATGCAGACTTATCATCCATTTTTGATGAATCTAGAGCTAAAAATATACATTTTTCCACATATCCGTGCCCTATCAGCTATACAACAAGTGTATACACAGGCTTCTCCACTACAGCCCGCGTACATCAGGATTTGTGACAGAAAGTACAAAAATGAAGTTGGGTTTCCATGTCACGACAAGAGATCTCTAATCCTTGGCCTTCCATATACTGAAAACGTTCCGACTTGGCCCTTTAGTTGCATTTTGAAGGCTATAAGAGCACAATTTCGAGCTATGGAAAAGAGGAGAAAGCATTCAACTTTGAAATCAAAGTTACTCTAGAGAAATTACTTCATATTGAGTCTGCATCCCTTTGTCCCTCAAGTCTGAACACAATTTTCATCCCCCAAGATCTTTCCATATTTTTGAGAGAACCTCATTGTCTCTCTCCTTTGAGCTTTCCTTTGGTGGAGGATTGAAGTGGTGGAGGCCCAGTTGGAAGGAACTTGGTTTCTTTGTTTCGAACCGTGCCAACAGGGAAGTCTGTAATGTTGACACTTATGTTGATCAATTATTAATCGAAATACTCCTTTCCCTTCCTATTGGTATCATGAAAATATATGATTATTATCCATGGGCATGTTAGTAATGTTTATTAATGGATTATTCTATCTAATGTGCTAACCTATTTACATCATCACTATATACTTGCTTTTCTTGTTTGTTGAGAACTTATTGCAGGTATAAAGGTTTGGGTCGGAGTGCTCAACAGTGGAACATCATCAAATGTTGGACTGAGGTAGGCTTATTTCTTATCTTGCACATTAGTCTATATAGAATACAATGGAATTGAGTTGATTTCTGCAGTCATACCTATCTGTTGTGGCTTACCCTTGGCCATAGAGAGTTTTTCCCTCGTAACAGACTTCCAAGTGGATCTATAAGATCAAGCATGTAGCTGATGGAAGTGTCGAGAAATACGAAGAGATATTTGTAGCTAGAGGACTCTCACAAGTAGAGGGAGTTGACTATGATGAGACATTTTCTCCAGTAGCCCGATACACTTCCATTTGTACTATCATTTCACTAGCTACATCCATGAGTTGGAAACTACATCACATGGATGTAAAGACAACCTTTCTCAATGATGAGATTGAGGAAGAAGTGTATATAGAGCAGCCAAAAGGATTCGTGATACACAACGAGAAATAGCATGTGTGCAGGTTGAAGAAAGCCTTGTATGGACTAAAGAAAGAAATTTGTGCTTGGTATGAGAATATGGATGGATTCTTGATGAGTTTGGGCTTCAGCAAAAGTGTTGTTGATCCAAACCTATATTATCATATTGTTGGTAACAATTTCCTAATCTTGGTTCTATATGTGGATGACTTATTCCTCACCGATTCAGAAAGAATTATTACTAAATGCAAGTGAGCATTGACTTATGAATTCAAGATGAAGGATATGGGTATGATGCACTACTTCTTAAGACTAGAAGTATGGCAGAGGGTTGATGAGATTTTCCTGAGTCAAGGAAAATATACAGTGGACATATTAAAGAATTTTGTTATGACAGAGTGCAAATCCATGCCTACACCGATGGTGATGGATTTGAATAAAATGCATGATGATTCTACTGATTCAGGCGAGATTGGTCCACATTTGTACTGACAAATGATTGGATCATTGATGTATTTGAGACCTGATATATGCTATGTAGTGAATGTACTTATTCATTTCATGAGTCAGCCGAGACAAACTCACTAGATAGCAATGAAGCATGTATTGAGATATCTACGAGACGTAGTTGGATATGGCCTGAGATATGCCTCCAGTGTAGACTTGAGTTTGCAAGGATATGCTAATGCATATTGGGCAGGGAGCACAGTGGACTAGAAGAGCACATCTTGTTTTTATTTTACCTTGGGTTCTTCCATGGTTTCCTGGTGCAGCAGGAAACAGAGCTCTGTGAACTTGAGTATCACAGAAGAAAATTATATAGCATTGAGTGTGGTAGTATGCGAAGCATTGTGGATTCACAGGCTCTTGGTAGACTTATTTGATCATGAGATGGATCCTACCATTATTCATTGTGATAACCAGAGTTGTGTGAAGCTCTTTTAGAACCCTATGTTTCATGATAGATCGAAACACATTGATATAAAATATCACTATATCAGAGACATGGTGCATAGGAAAGAAGTACACGTGCAGTGCCTTCCTACACATGAGAAGATTGTAGATATCTTCACCAAATCGCTTGCCAAGACGAATTTCAAGTACTTCTATGAGAGACTTGGCCTAGTGGAGAATGCCTGCCTAGTTGAGAGGGAGTGTTTATTATTACAGCTTCGTGAGACATCCTCCATGACATATACTACATGAGTCGGCCTGTGAGAGAGCCCATGAGTTGGGTGTGCCCATGATATGGGTGTGTCATTCCTCTCTGAGACTGAGATGGAATGTTGTGTTCCCCTGTATGGGATGAGGATTCCCATGAGATGGGTGTATCGATGTGTGTTCCCCTATGTGGGGTGATAATTCCCATGAGATGGGTGAGTCTATGTGTGTGCCCCTATGTGGGTGAGGATTCCCATGAGATGGGTGTGTCGTTTGAGATGAAACGATGTATACCCCTATGAGGGGTGAAGGTGCCCATGTGATGGGTGTATCGTTCTCCTTTATGTAGAGAGTTGAGATGATGTGGTACTCCAGATGATTCTCCTGTGAGACTCATTGAGATAGAGATCTATTGAGTAGGATGTCCCTATGGTTGAGAATGGGTGGATGTGCCCCTAGTGGCTAAGCACTAGTGGGTGTGTGAGATCCCTTGCTTCCAAATGCTTCTCATGTGAGACTCAGTGAGATAGAGATCTGTTGAATAGGATGTCCCTACAACTGAGCATAGGTGGATGTGCCCCTAGTGGTTGAGCACTAATGGGTGTGTGATATCCCTTGCTATATTGTCTAAGATTAAGATTTACATGTAACCCTAATTTTGATGTAAAGGGTACAGGTCGGCCATACCATAAATTGAAAGATAATTAATGTAAAAGATAATTAATATTGTAATTATTAATTATATTCTGAGTTATTGAGGTCGGACTTGTTGTGCCAATAGACACCACTTTTGATGTGTCTAGTTTATTATAAATAAAGGTGATTCCCCCATTGAGGAAACAAACAAGTCACATGACATTTATAAATTTCAGCAAGTACATATTATTGGGCTGAAGTGTGCACCTCTCTTGGGTGCTAGATTCTTAGTTTTGGAGAGCACCCTTTTTGTGCTAGGTCTATGGTGTGGGAGGTATTTCTATTGAGAATATAGAAAAGGATTTATGGGTTTTATTTCCTTGTTGAGAAGGGTTTCTCGAGATATTTATTGTGTTATTGTGCATGGTATTTCTTCTTGTGATCTTGGTTATTGCAACAATTGTTAATGGTGTAGCTGCATTTGTATGTGGCTCAAGTAAATGATAAAAATGAAATTAACCTCATGTTTGAGCCTAGCATAGTGAAAATTCAACACCCAAGAACATGCACTTTCAACTCCTTGCATCAAGCTTGATTCTTTGCTCCTTAGGAATCAAGGCATAGTAGGTGGAACCAAAGACCCTAAGATTCCTCACCGAAGGAATGCGTTCATACTGCATTTCATAAGGAGTATTCTTTTTAAATGAATGATATGGACACATGTTTTTCACATAAACTGCACATAGAACTACATCATCCAAAAACATCAATTTTACATTCTTGAAAAATATCATGGAACAAACCATATTTAGGAGTGTCTTATTCATTCTTTCAGCTACATTGTTTTGTTGAGGATTGTATGGAATTGTGGTTTTATGCTTGATCCCATGTTGGAGAAGGTAGATTTCAAATTCATCATATATATATTATTTTCCATTATTAGTGAGAAGAGATCCAATATGAGACTGAGCTTCATTTTGAATTCATACATGAAAATTTGTAAATGTTTCAAAAGATTTTGATTTATATTTCAGCAAGTACACCCAACACATCTAGGTGCAATCATCAATAAAAGACATGATATATTTATTTCCATTTATAGAATGAACAAACATAGGGCCACACAAATCAGAATGAATCAATTCAAGTTTTCTACATGATCTAGAAATAGAATCATGAAATTGTTGTTTTCTATGTTTTCCAAGGATGCAAGCATCACATTGCTTCAATTTCCTATAAATAGTAAGAAAACCAAAAATACCATTCTTTCTCAACAAACAGGGATTTTCATAATTAATATGGCCAAATCTAGCATTCCACAATAGACTATATGACATTATACTTTCACCGTGATGAGAGAGGTATGCAGCATTTTGTGTATGGGTAGATGTCCCTTTTAGCTTCAGTAGTATTCCATCTTCCATTCTGGTCATGACAACCATGATGTCAAAATCCTTATGTATTTCAAATTTTCCACCAAACATATAAACAGATTGGCCTTGTTGTCGGATGTGCACAAGGGACAACAAGTTCCGTTGCAGCTCAAGAAGATAGAGCACATTATGCAAAAGAAAATATGGGAATCCAGACCACTTAAGTCTAATGGTGCCCGTTCCTGAAGGTATGAGACTTGACTTATCTACAAAATACACTATGCTATCTACATTGTCATTGAAGTCTTCGAAGAAGTCTCTTTAGAATTTCATGTGGGAGGTTGCACTTGTCTCAATAATTCATGCATCTCTCCAAGGAGTATAGGAAGTGTTAAATAAATCTTCAATTACTCCTATATTGCAATGGGAAACAATGTAATGAGTAGATTCAAGTGGATTACCTTAGTTTGGTTCTAAAGTTTTACCTTTGTCCTCTTTCTTATTATGCCTGTCTTATTTGATCTTCTCCCATGAAACTCTATAGACATCTGCTTCATGTGACCCATTCTTTTTACAACATGTACAATGAATATTGGATCTATCACCTTGGTTATGTCTACCCCCCTTGCCTCTAAAATTATTTATTCCATGTCCTCTTTTGTTTCTTTCTCCTCTGGAATAATCATGTGGTTTACTCTTCTCTTTCTGAGTAAGGAACATGGCCTTGTTAGTTGAATGGGTTGACTTCTTTCCAAATGTTTTCTCATGTTCTGCAACTTTCTCCATCAACTTTTCAAATGTGATGGATTTCATTTGACCACTTTCTTGTAGCAATTCAAAGTAGTTATAATATGTAGGGTAGAGGGCCTTAATGAAGGTTGTGAGAGGAATAGCTATCTTCACCCTAGTGGCCTCAATGCCATGCATTATGGATTTGATTTCTAAAGCTAAATCCATAGGGTCATCATTCTTCAACTCTAGGTTGAAGAGCTTCACCATCAATTGTATGAGTTCAAATTTGGAGTGAGTGTCATACAAGTTGTTTAATCTCTTCAAAGTATTGTAGGAATGATTAATAGAAACAATATGATATCTCACCTCTTCACTTATTGTTGCGAAAATCATAGAATATGTTTTATGGTCTTTGTCCTTACATATGGCATGTTCTTTGTTTTATATAGGAATGGTCAGTCTGCTACTCTTTGACTTTGCTTCTGAGTGAACAGATTCAAAGCATGATTCGACATATTATTCAGTGATTTTTGTTGCTTCATGAATTCCATTCCATAGGTCATTGAAGATAAAAGTGTTTTTGATCTTTCTATGCCATTCTTTGTAGTTCCCTTTTCCAGACAGCACCACGTTGACAATGGAGGTGAGAGAATGCATCTTATTCTACCTTCACGCACATGTAACAGTAAAAAATTGTGCATTGATAGCTATGTAATATTGGATACAGATGAAACCCTCATCAGTGATACCAACCAACCAACAATAAAAAAATTGGATCGGTGATCAATGGTTTGGGCGATTTCTTTTATTGAGTTTAAATTTTTTCCTGAGGGCATGCTTAAATTTTTCTTACATACCACAAACCAACAACCATAAAGTAAGTGGTGATTAAGAAAGAAAATATTTCGTCAATCTAGGTGGAGGAAAGAGGGATGCTCTTCACAACTCCAAGATTTCAATGGTGCATCATGTGGGACATGAACCCACATCGCCTGATTAAATTTCAAGACAAATATATATGCCCAAGTATGAGCTATATTGAACATTCAGCAGGCGAAGGAAGTGTGGATTCAATGTGCATTTTCCAAGACACCACTTAGTCTCTCTCACCCCACAAAATAATTTTGCGCACCTTGTGGAGCGTACACAAAATTATGGATGGGAATTAGGGTAATCACTAGTCTCACTATGCATGAGGAATGCAGTTGGTAGATATTATTACACGTGATGGAATGGAATGGTATCACTATGTGTGAGGAATGTGACTAGAGGGGAGATGGGATCCAACGATGGACAATTAATCAAATTAGGGTTTTGAAAACTGGAACGAATGGAGGAGTGAATTGTAGCATAAATTATTGGAACACAGACTGGATTACAAGAGAGACAGATAAACGACCAAAGTGTAAGAGAGAAGAGGGACATACAAAGGTGTTTCTACACGTTGGGGAAAATAAAATGCCAATAGAGAAAATGGAGTTATCATGATCTTTGATACCATTGTCAAGCCAGGTATGATAGAAAACATAACTCCATTTTTGTAATTTGTATTAAATGTTGATGATAGAAGCTATGTGAGACATTCTCCATCTTACAAACCTGTGAGGTGTGGATCATTGCAGCCATGTAAGTCTTTCTCTCAACTTACAAACCTGAGAGAAAGCCCCTAAGAAGGGTATGTGGTTCCTTCCTAAGATAGATATAGGAACGTAGAGATGACCTCCTCCATTCAGAGAGTTGAGAATAACTCCAGATGATTATCCAGTGGGAAAGGTGATCTATTGAGTTAGACATGCCTGTGGTTGAGCACAAGGTGAACGTGTGAAATCCCAAAGTGTTGGGTGCATCGCCATGTGAACAGAAATGAAGATGATGTATTAGCCTCCTCTGAGTAGTAGATTTGATGAGAAGAATCCAAATGATTCTCTTGTGTGAGGCAATGGGAAAGAATATCTATAGAGTGGGCGTGCCTATGGATGAGCACAGGTGAATGTGTGAAGATATGGTTCTTTTGTGTAATGCAATGAATTAGAGCTATGACATCCCTATGGATGTGCCCCTAGTGGATGAGAACTATTGGGTGTATCATATCCTTGTCTATATATATTTTTCAAGAGTCAGACCTGCCTGTAACCTTAATTGTCATGTAAAGGGTACAGGTCGGCCCCACCTTAATATGAGTAATAATAAATGTAAAAGATAATTAATATGGTTAATATTAATTACAATAATGATAATAATAATATGAATTAGAAGAGGTCATCCCTATTGATCCAATAGACACCTATGTTGATGGGACAATTCTAATATAAGTAAGAGAAGATTCCCCATTGTGGAATCATATCATTCAAGTAAGTTTGGAAATTTCAGCAAGTACATTTACTTGGGAGAAGTGCGCACCTCTCTTGGGAACTAGTCTTCTAGGGTTTAAGAACCCTCTTGTGTTCTAGGTATTTCTTGGTGGTGAAGGTATTTCTCTTGAAGAATATAGAAAAGGATTTGGCTAGGTTTTATTCCCTTGTTGAGAATGGTTTCCCAGGATACTTCTTATGTTCTTGTGCATGGTGTTTCTTCTTGTGATCTTAGTTTCTACAACATTATTGTCTATGGTTAAGTTAAATGATAAAATGGAATGAACTTCATGCTTGACCTAGATTATTGAAAAATCAAAATGGTATTAGAGCATAGGTCTTGAAGATCCCATTGCACAAGCATTTTCCAGCCCCTTCTCTCACTCATATGTAGAAACCGTACGACCCTCCTACGGTTTCCAGAAATTCCATATGACCTCCTCTTCTGATAGATTTCACCACTCAAAACTTGGATTCTTGGGATGAAAAGTACATATAAGGGTATGACCTCCTTCAGCTCACCTCTAGCAAGTCACAGATCAAAATTCTAGGCATTTTGAATTTTTGTCCCTAAGGGTTTCTAGGGTTTCGCCAAAATTTTGCAGAAAATTCTGAATTATATTTCTACAAACTTCTTGAAGAAGCTCCTCAGCTTACCAGGGCTATCATATTTATCAAGGATTATTTTTGGCAGTCATAAGCCCAACAAAACCTAACAGTGCTAGCCTAGCCTAGCCATTAGGTTTTCTAGCCTAGTTGAAAAGGGTTTGTGAAGATGAGAAAAATCATGATGGGAAGCAAGATCAATACAAGATTCCAAATTAATGGAGACATCAACATCTCAGCACTCTAAGGTATGGTTCCTATAAATGATCATACTTGGCTAATTGACAGTGGTGCCTCCATGCACATGACCGGTATTAGAAATCATCTAACACATTTCATTGAGAAAGAGACACACCTACATGTTGTTCTTGGAGATGATGCCAGATATAATGTGAGAGGAGTTGGAAATTCTACCTTCCAACTAGATTTAGATATGCATCTTAAACTAGAGGAAGTTCTATATGTACCCAGAATGAAGAGAAACTGTGTCTCTATTTCGGCCTTGGAAGACAAAGGTTGCAAAATTACTTTCTCAGAAGGAAGATTTCTTGCATGGCACAAAGACTCTCATATAATCTCTTCCAAAGTAATTGGTGTCAAAGAAAACAGCTTGTACAAGTTGACCATCAAACCAGTTCAAGCCTTATTACATGACACTATCAGCTTGAGTGAGTTATGGCATAGAAGACTTTCTCACATTCATTATAGAGCTCTTCCAGCTCTGAGGAAAATGGTAACAGGTCTACTAGAGATCCAGATCCATCATAAATGTGTTTTCAAAGGTTGTTCCCTTGGAAAAAATGTTAAAGGATCATTTCCTGGAAGTGACAACAGATCCAAGGAAATATCAGACTTGATACATTCAGATGTATGTGGGCCCATGACTGTTGCATCCTTAAATGGGTAATTATACTATGTACTCTTCATAGATGATCACTCCAGGAAAACTTGGATTTTCTTTCTAAAGAAAAAGGATGGAGTCCTTTCCAAATTTCAAGAATTCAAAGATCAGGTTGAAAACCTAACCGGAAGAAAAATCAAAGTATTAAGATCAGAAAATGGAGGAGAATACACCTCAAAAGAATTGAACAGTTTTTGTATTGAAGGAGGAATTAAGAGGGAGTTCACAGTTCCTTACAACCCTCAACAAAATGGGGTTGTTGAAAGGAAAAACAAAACTACCATTGAGGCAACTAAAGAAATGATACATGATCAGATTCTACCAATGACTCTATGAGCAGAAGCATGTATGACAAGAGTATATGTTCAAAATTGTAGTCCTCATCAGATCCTGAAGAACATTACTCTAGAAGAATCTTTCACCAAATTTAAGCCTAAGATCGGACACTTCAGAGTATTTGGATGTCCAGTGTACCTTCATGTACCCAAATAAAAGAGATCCAAACTAGAACCTTCATGAATAAAGGGTACATTTGTAGGATACAGTGAATCCTCAAAAGCATATTGAATCTACATCCTAGGTCAAAGACAAATTGAAGTAACCAGGGATGTTACTTTTGAAGAAGAAGTAGCCTTCCAGAAATCTAGAAAAGCTCAGATGGAAATTGATAGTGAAACAATACCTCCTCCTCCTTCAGCAGTTCAGAGGGAGGCAAATATTATTCGAGATGAGCCAACAGCTCCAGTTGACCCATTTTCTCTAGAAAATTGAGTTTTCCCAAGAAACATATCCAAATACATCACAGTTGGACATAAAAGACCTGCTTGGGCTCAACAAACTTTAGAAGAATCAGAAGGTCATAAATCCCCACAAGGAGCAATGAGAAAAAGAAAGAGACCTAAGAGATTCTCCAGCTACCTTTCAACCATGACCCACATTATTGATTCAGAGCTAGCTTGTCATGGTGAAGCTTCAAGTGAACAAGTATGGCAAGAATCCATGACTGAAGAATATTAATCTATACTAAAAAATGATGTATGGGATGTTTTTCCAAGACCAGAGGGAAAGTTCCTAGTGACTTCCAAATGGATTTACAAAATAAAACATGCTTCTGATGGAAGAATTTAAAAATACAAAGCAAGATTTGTGGCTAGAGGGTTTTCACAAATAGAGGGAGTCGACTATGACGACTTTTGCACTAGTAGCCAGATATACCTCCATCCGTTATATCATTGCACTAGTTGCTTCCATGGGTTGGAAGCTACATCAAATGATGTAAAGACAACTTTTCTCAATGGTGAAATTGAGGAAGAAGTTTATATTAAGCAGCCAGAAGGTTTCGCTATACACAACAAAAAATCTCATGTATACAGCTTGAAGAAAGCCCTATATGGTCTAAGACAAGCACCATGTTCTTGTTACGAGAAAATGGATGGATTTTTGATGACTTTGGGCTTCAACAAAAGTGTAGCCGACCCAAACTTACATTATCACATTGATGGAAATGAGTGTCTAATTTTGGTCTTATATGTGGATGATATTTTCATCACCAGTTCAGAGAGACTCATTTTTGAATGCAAACAAGCATTAACTGTCAAATTTGAAATAAAGGATTTGGGCCTAATGCATTATTTCTTGGGACTAGAAGTATGGCAAAGATCAGATGAGATTTTCCTAAGTCAAGGAAAATATACTATGGAGATACTGAAAAATTTCAAAATGACAGATTGTAAATCCATGCCTACTCCAATGGTAATGGATTTAAAGAAGATGAGTGATAGATTCAGGAGACATAGATCCAAATTTATATCGACAACTTATTGGATCTTTTATGTATCTGGTTAACACCAGACCATAAATTTGCTATGCAGTGAGTTTTCTTAGCCAATTTATGAGTCAACCAAAACATACACACTGGATAGTTTCAAAACTCGTATTGAGATACTTACAAGGTACAATTGGTTATGGCTTGAGATATGCAGCTAATGTGGACCTAATATTGGGAGGATATGTCGATGCAGACTGGGAAGGAAGTGAAGTAGACAGAAACAACACCTCAGGTTGTTGCTTCACCTTAGGATCAACCATGGTTTCCTGGTGTACAAGAAAACAAATCTTTGTAGCTTTAAGTATAGTAGAGGTAGAGTACATTGCACTAAGTGTGGTATTTCGTGAAGCAGTATGGCTTCACAAACTTTTGACAGATGTGTTCAATCATGATATGGATCCAACTATTATTCATTGTGACAACTAGAGCTGTGTAAATCTCTTCGAGACCCCAATATTTCATGACAAATCAAAACACATTGAAATCAAGTATCACTATATTAGAGACATGGTGCAAAGAAAGACAGTACACCTATAGTAACTTTCTAATCATGAACATATTGCAGATATCTTCACCAAACCACTTGCCAAGACAAAGTTCAATTATTTTCGTGAGAGACTTAGCCTGGTGGAAAATTCCTCCCTAGATGAGAGGGAGTTTTGATGATAGCATCTATGTGAGACATTCTCTAGCTTACAAACCTGTGAGGTGTGTATCATTGCAGCTATGTAAGTCTTTCTCTCAACTTACAAATCTGAGAGAAATCCCCTAAGAAGGGTACGTGGTTCCTGCTTGAGACAAATCTAGGAACATAGATATGACCTCCTCCATTCAGAGAGTTGACAAGAAGTCCAAATGATTATCCAGTGGGAAAGGTGATATGTTGTGTTAGACGTGCATGTGGTTGAGCACAAGGTGAACATGTGAAATCCCAAAATGTTGGGTGCATCGTCATGTTAACAGAAATGAAGATGATGTATTAGCCTCCTTTGAAAAGAAGAATTGACAAGAAGAGTCCAGATGATTCTCCTGTGTGAGGCAGTGTAAAAGAATATATGTAGAGTGGATGTTCTTATGGATGAGCATAGGTGAACGTGTGAAGATATGGCTCTTCTGTGCAATGCAATGAATCAGAGCTATGACATCCCTATGGATGTGCCCCTAGTGGATGAGCACTAGTGGGTGTATCATATCTATTTCTATATATTGTTCAAGATTCAGACCTGCCTGTAACCCTAATTGTCATGTAAAGGGTACAGGTCGGCCCCACCTTAATATGAGTAATAATAAATGTAAAATATAATTAATCTGGTTAATATTAATTATAATAATTATTATAATATGACTTAAAAGAGGTCAGCCTTGTTGAGGCAATAGACACCTTTGTTGATAGGACAATTCTAATATAAGTAAGAGAATATTCCCCATTGTGGAATCATATCATTCAAGTAAGTTTGCAAATTTCAGCAAGTACATTTACTTGGGAGAACTGCACACCTCTCTTGGGTGCTAGTCTTGTAGGGTTTAAGCAGCCTCTTGTGTAAGGTAGCTAGAGAGGTAGTGGGGGGGCCTAGAGGGCCCATAGTGATAATAGTGGAGGTCATTCAATGTAAGGTGGACTATGTCCACTATATTATTAAATAAGGCCCACTATGGTAGTTAGATATAATAAATGGGTAA